>BOPP01000191.1:145527-182763 GCA_017312745.1 Gryllus bimaculatus | reverse complement strand
GGCCTTCAAGCCCGGAAACAACTGATTTTGATATGGAAACCGGCCGTGAAAGCCTACATTGTATGTACATAAGAACCTGGGTTGAAATCCCAGTGTGTGAATAAAAATACTGTTTCTAAAAGTTTTTCTAGTTTCAACCCGCATAGCGGGATGCAGGGAGGGGTCACAAGTATCCATTTCTTTTACCAGTTTCTTCCTTAGGGAAGAAGAAGCCACGTTTCCTTTTAATGGCGTGCACGGAAGAAGGGAAAACATTCAAAAGTCCATTCATTAGTGCGGTTCGTCTCGTGCGAGCCATTGAGGACAGTTTCGGTAAACTCCATGTGGAGGTATGTCAAAGGAATGGCACCATTCTCTTCGAAGCACGCACGGATGAGCAAATCGAAACAATCTCAAAAACTAAACTATTTGCCGTCCTCCAGGTGGAAGTGACTACTCACCCTATCCTATGTAAGGGAGTGGTAATCACGATGACGTTGCGTCCGAAAGTGAGGAGTCAGGGCGTAGTGGAGGTGTTCAGGATCAAGAGAATGGGAGTTTGATCCCTAGTCCCATTCTGATCCTGACGTTTAATACGTTTAATATCCTCTCCCAGAGAGGATTAGTTGTGGGTTTTATTATCTTTACGTGCGGCAGTATTGGGCCAAACCCCCTGCGTTTCTTCATGTGTCAGAGGTTCGGCTATACCCAACACCGGTGTATGGCCCTAAGCCCTGTTTGCGCAAAGTGCGGCAAATCCACAAACGAAAGTGATCCCTGTGCCTCGCCACTTCGCTGTGTTAACTGTGAAGGAGACCATGCGGCCAACTCGAACAGGTGCCCTACATATCTGTGGGAGAGAGAGATCCAAAAGATCGAAGATCAGAGAATGTATCTTTTCCTGAGGCGAATCGTCGATACTTAGTGAAGAGCCCTGTAGATCTCGGGCGTTCATTTTCTGGTACTCTGGCCAAGACGGCAAAAGCAACAGCGAGTTGGACTTCACCTGCTACTCCCCCAGTTGCTCATTTCCGTTGCCAGGTGCCACCAGCGGACGTGCCTGAGGAGACATCGCCTCTGCAAGGTGGGAAGATAATTCCCTCAATTCCCTCCGAATACCAATTATCCAAAAAAAGCGCACAGGAGAAGTCGCACCTAGAATCCACTTCTTAGCCCCATATCTCGGCCTTCTGGCCCAGAAACTTAAAAAAGATCGTTCCTCCAAACTCCGACCACCCACCCCGACTCCTGAGACTCGCTCTGAGCGATCTCTTAGCCCGTCGAGCAGTGCTGAGGAGGAATCTGCCTCGGAAGAGACCAGCCGAGGTGGACAGTCGCCCTTTCAGGCAACAGGCATAAACGGAAGGGAAGAAAAATCTCCTTAGAAGCAAAGCAGCTTAACATCTAAAAGTTATGGCTCTCCTCTCGTGGAACCTCAATGGATTTCGCACGCGTTTACGCGAATTAAAGCTGATGTCTCTGTATAGACCCGTTGTTATCTGCCTGCAGGTAACACATCTTCCTGAGTATTCTCTCTCGTGGCTTTTGTTGCCACAGGCAAGACATTGATGAAGGCCTCCGTACACATGGCAAAGTCGTTACATTTGTCACAGATCTCCTGGTGTCCAAAGATATGAACGTACGAACCACTCTTCAGACATCGTGCGTTCGTGTGAATTTCCGCACTATATCGATAACGATTTGCAACGTCTATATTCCGCATGTAGAAGCCGTGTCGCAAGAGGAACTTGAAGATATGTTAGATATCTAGTTGCCCGCCCCTTTACGTATTGTGAGGGACTTTAATGCCCACAATCCCGCCTGGGATGACACTAGGACCTGCGCGAGAGGTAATATACTTGAAAATATTGTCAACCAGAACTTAACTCTTCTTAATACTGGCGAAAGCACACATTGTTTCGTGGCTTCAAACACTTTCTCGTCCGTCGATCTGGCGCTCTGTAGTCCATCTCTCTACCATCTTTGAGTGGACTGTCCTTTGCGACCTTCATGGCAGTGACTACTTCCCCGTATCAGAAACCTGCCCAAACGATATCAATGCTATAGTTGCCGATTTTACGGATGCCGTTCTTCATGCGGCCTCAATTGCCATCCGAAGTCATCGGGTCACTCATGACATCCTCCCGTGCCATGGTGGAATGCCGACTGTGCCAACGCGAACCGTGATCGGAAACGGGCATTGACAAAACGTAGTAGGTTTCCAACCATAGATAATCTAATCATTTATAAAAGGTCACGAGCTAGATCTAGATTGACTATACGGGAAAGTAAGGCCGCGTCCTGGAGAGCTTATATTTCATCACTCTCTTGCCATACGCTCCCTTAAGTAGTGTGGCGAAAGGTTCGACAGATCGGTGGAAGACTTCTTCGCCGTCTGTCTCAGGTAAATGGAAATCATCTCACCTCACCAGATGATATAGCTGAAGAATTTGCCTCTCACTACGAGCATATCTCCAGCTCCGTTCACGACTGTCCTAGCTTTCTGAAGACCAAAAGAATGGAGAACTGCAGACAATTTTTCTCGAGTCGCGTAGAGGAAGATGATAATGCTCCTTTCTCCCAACATGAATTTTCCTTTGCCCACGCTTGTGCAAAAGATTCTGCTCCAGGACCAGACCAGATACATAATTAAATGCTTAATCACATAGCGGAAAATGTTCGTTCTTTTCTCCTCGCATTTTCAACTTGATTTGGGATCAACATTCCTTACCAAGGATTTGGCGTGAAGCCATTGTTATTCCAACCCCTAAAGAAGGTAAGGACAGAACAATCTTTTCAAATTACCGCCTACTCTCGCTCACAAGTTGTGAGTGCAAGCTTTTAGAACCAATAGTAAACGTCTGGTATGGCTTCTGGAGCAAAGGAATCTATTTACACCTTTTCAGTGTGGTTTGAGGAAGCACATGCCAACCATGGACCACTTAGTCTCCCTTGCCACTCAGATCCCCACTTCTTTTGTGCTACGACAACAACTGGTAGCAATGTTTTTCGACATTGAGAAAGCGTGTGAAATCACCTGGAGGTAGGGCTTTCTTCGCGCCTTGCATTCTTGAGGCCTTAGGGGACGGCTCCTTTCGTTTCTAGTAGATTTTCCTTCGTCGAGATCTTTCCGCGTCCGCCTTGGTGAAACGTTATCCTCAAGTCACCAGTTAGAAAACGGTATTCCCCAGGGATCAATTCTGAGTGTCACTCTGTTTGCTATTGCTACCAATAGTATCGCATCAGTAATTCGAGAGCCTGTGAAAGCATCGCTCTTCGTTGATGACTGGCATATTCTGCTCCTCAAAGAGCATGCAAGTTATTGAGAGGCTTGTCCTCAACAAATTGCAATAATAGAGCGATAAAACTGGATTCAAGTTCTCCACATCGAAATCCAGTTGCATGCACTTCTGTAGAATATATCACCTCCATAATCATCCTGATCCTTTTTTCGGGGGGGGGGGTGTCATCAACTTCCCTTCGTCGAATCTGCCCCTTTCCTTGGCCTGACATTTGACAAGAGTTTAACATGGCGGAAGCACATTCAAAACTTGAAGAGCTCTGTATATCATTGAACCTCCTTCGCACCCTTACTGGTAGATCATGGGGCGCAGACCGAGTATATCTTTTGCGCCTATATAGGACTATCGTCTGTCCCATTTTAGATTGTGGGTGTATGTATTATTTATGGGTCAGCATCTCCATCGACCCTCCGGTCAATGTATACCATACACAATGCCGTTATTTGGATCAGCACAATTGTCTACCGCACGAGTAGCATTGAATGCGTCTTGGCCGAGGCTGGTGAGACATCCCTGAGCCGAAGGCGAGATATTGTAATCGGCTCCTATGGTGCGAAAGTATCAGCTATAAATACTCCTTCGCGCCAATCAGTTCTTCACCCAAGCCACAGGACATCGTACGAACTCAGACCATCGTTACCCCATCCTCCGGGTATCCGTCTTTACACGCTCTTGCAGAAACTCGTTATAAAACTCCCTAACCCTGTGATCCCCCCCCCCCAAATCTTGTTCCCCTTGGAAGCTTCTCCGGACTAAAATAGACCTGTGATTATCACACTTCCCGTAATCCTCAACTCCTCTTAGTACATTTCTGGCGGAATTCCAGGAGGCAAAATCCATATATCCCGGCTGTAACTTCGTGTACACTGATGGTTCCTCCCAGAATGGAAATGTAGGGCATGCCTTCTACTGCCACTGTGCCATGCAGAGTTTTCGACTAGACTCTTCATGCACACTGCAGAAATATATGCACTCTTGGAGGCACTGAAGTTCGCTGTATCGATGACATTAAAAGAACCTGTGATCTGCAGTGATTCAAAAACCTCGCTCGAATCTATCTTCTGCTTCTCCTCTTGTGACCCTCTGACCATAATCATTCAACACCAAATCCATAATTTACTGATTCATCTTCTTTTCTTTCTTTCTTTTTTTTTATTTTTTATTTATTTATTTATTTATTTATTTTGATCCCTGGTCTCGTTGGGATAATATGGATTGAAATTGCTGACCAGGCAGCAAAGCTTTCCACAAAGAAAACTGAGGTAGACATCCTCACTGTCCCAACAAACGATACCAAGCTGTTTATCAAATGTTTTCTCAGTGCATGGCAGAGTGGCAGATCTCAGATTTTAAACTCACAAGAATCAAGGATTCCATAAAGCTTTGGTCTTCTTCATGTCGTGGGTCAAGGCGCGAGGAGATAACTCTACATGCCTTTGGTTTGGTCGCTTCCATTTCTCCTACAGCCATCTTTTCCACAGTGACCCACCCCCTACTTGCGATAGTGTTGAGACGGATCTTACCTTTGTGCATGTTCTCCTGTCCTGTTCTAAAGTAAGAGATAGCCGGCGAAACTCTCTACACAGGTACTTGGAAATGACTCTTCTCTCTGCTCTCTGCAAGCTTTTTAGCTTCTTATGAGAGTCTGACATTTACAGATTATCTGGGAGAAGGGGATCATGCCAATTACTTGGCGTATAATTGGAGATTTTAAAGTGATTATTTGGCTGTTTTCTGCCAACCACTTTTTTAAATAATTGAACACGTTTATTTTCAGTTTTACTTACATTTTACCTTGCATTAAAAAATCTGGCACTGCTACAGTATGTATTGCTCTTTAAAAAAATTGGCAGGGGTGCCAATTACCTTGGCTGTTGAAGTGCCCTTAAACCTTAACCATCATCATCATCGTCATCATCATCCAGTTTCCAGCAGGGTTGTAATATAGCATAGTCATTACTAATAGTGTGAGAAAATATGTTCTATTGTAGCACCACTAATTAGAATAAAAAAATACTGAGAAATCTTCCTTTTTCTTAAAAAAAAATATATATATTAACACAACAGAATTATTATATTAAAAAAAGTACAAAAAATAAAAATAATATACTTTTAGAATTAAAATTAGTAAATTTTTCTCTTTAATTTTCCAGCTCCATGCACAAAATTGGGTATATTTAAATAGGCAGTGGAAAAGGTAAAAACATATTCATAACTCATATTTTTTAATCAATTATTTTAATTATTCATAATAATTCATAATTGTTGGGTGTCTCTGTATTAATAAAATGTAAAAAAATTAAATTTAAAATCAATACTTTTTGATTCCTTGAAACTATAGTTTTTCCTATTTTGTCCTTCAGTTCTGTTGCTGGCGAGGACTACCAATATCTGCAAAGAAGCAAAGTACCCACATTTCATTTCCAGCCTTCACTGCCCAGACTTCCTATTCCAGCTCTTGAGAAGACATGTGAACGATACCTAGCTGCTCAGCAAGCTTTGCTTCCTGAATCTTCATTTGAAAAGACAAAGAAAATTGTTACAGAATTTGAAAAAAATGAAGGGAAAAAACTTCATGAGAAGCTGATAAATAAGGACAAGCAAAATAAACACACAAGCTACATAACAAAACCATGGTTTGACATGTATTTGAGAGACCGTATACCTCTTCCAATAAATTATAATCCTTCTATAGCCTTTGTGAACAATCCTGAGAAACATTACAATGATCAAGTTCTGAGAGCCAGCAACATGTTAATATCTTCTTTACGGTGAGTAATCAGGTTAATCAGGAGTTTTAAGATAACTTAGTTGACATTCCTGTTGTCTTTCATGTTATAAATGTTAGTTGAGCCTATACTATTGTACCTCCTGAAAATCTTGAAACGTCGACAAAATGAAGACTTTTTTCAAGCCTTTTTGCCTACCTATTTTATATAAAATAAATTGCCAATCTCTACTCATTAATATAAAATTTCCCACTTCATGTTCATTAGCGGAAAGTGATCATTTTCAACCTCTTCACATAACCAGAAAATTGTAACATTTATTCTAAGACACACAGTAAAACTGACAAAAAATTGCTATAGAGGCATTGCATGTATGCATGTATTAAAAAAAATGTTTATTATGATTTGTGACAGCATTAATAAGAGGGATGTGCTGTGCTTGTTTATTTTTCTTCATGTCTTCAAACCTGGGTACTACGTTGGAAATTGTCTGGTAAACTAGTCGCTCACTGTGACCAGATCTTGGAATACATTTTCCATTCTTCCTCCTTGGTCTCATATTGGTTCTTTGAGGCCAAATTTTATCTCGTATGATCCCTGATAAAACCCTCTGTCATCAACTTATGGCATAGTACGTGAATCTCTCCACTTGTAAATTTTTAATTTCTGATAATAATATTAGAATTTGCTTCAAATGTGTTGTGGCATCCCTGGAAAATGATTGCTGTGCCATAGGGTGCCACAGCATACAGTTTGAGAACCACTGATTTAAACAATTACTTCGCTGTGGATTGGTGGTTACTCTTGCTGTGAGTGCATTAGGGATTCTCAAAACGTTTTGACTCAGCACACTTCTTTCTTGGGAGACCACACGTCTAAAAGAAACAAACCTGTCTGCATTGGGACTTCAAAAGCTGAGGAGCAATCCCTTCCCTTGAAATATTGTGCAAAAGTAAACTACAGTTTCCAATTATATTACTATAATATTACTATAAAGTATAATTATTGACTGAAAACTTTTAATTGGTCAGTTTGTTATACAGTAGTACAATCTTGGGCTGAATATGAATAAATAATTACTAGAATATTTAATACATTATGCCTGTTTTATGGTATTTTATTTCCTTGTTAAATTATTTTTGTGGCACACTCTTTGAGAACCACTGATGTATATTCTTCATAATTTGGTCTCAGAATTGCATATTTTAAAATATTTGTGGTATTAATATCAAGGTTTTGTTTACAGATTTATGAAATCACTTAGAGCTGAAATTCTAGATCCAGAAGTATATCATTTGAACCCTAAAAAAAGTGATACAGAATTGTTTAAAACTATTACACGTTTATTGCCATCATCTGTATCATGGTATGGAGCCTATCTTTTTAAGGTATGTATTTACTTCTGTTACAAAAGTCAATAATATTAGATATTACAACTTAAAATATAGTCCATTGGTTGTAGATGAAATTGTTAAAGATAGCTAATTTGTTTCCAGGCATTTCCATTAGATATGTCACAATACAACAGTCTCTTCAATGCCTCAAGAATTCCAGAAATTGGGAAAGATAGATTGTATCAAGATGTAAATGCAAAACATGTTTTAGTGATGAGAAATGGTCATTTTTATATTTTTGATGTCATTGATAAGAATGGTAATTATTTAATTAATTGAATTTTTTTCCTCTTCTGATGAGTATTTAAGTGGATTTTATCAGCCAAACAAAGTGTTTTATTATTCTAAATTACATGTCATTTTGTATTCCATTGGGTACCAGTTTCTTCCATATCTTCATTGGATGTTAAGAAAGCAAGGTTATAGTCTCAGTCCTTTGGTGGCTTCAAAAGATTCTGTGTCAGTCCCATCATTCATTTTAATCTTTATTCTTGAATCTGAATAGAGGCTTTGAATTTCTACAATTGAGGATTTTTCTTTTGATTCATGGTTTCCCATAATTTTGTTCTGTTGTATGTTGTTGTATGTCTTTTAAAAATCAACAAACTAAGAAAATTGGTAAATTCATTAAATGGTTTTATTACATTAAATCATTTCATAAAATCATTTTGTTTCTATTTTTTGCATGATTTCATGTTCCATGTCTATCTTTTTCTTCACTTCTACTGCAGCCTCTTCTTTATTCCAAAGCATTTTGTTGTATTTAACTTGTTTTCAATCTGGTGTTATGTTAAGTCGTATATTATCATTTTGTGTCTACTCTAAGCGTTCTTAGAGCCTTGAAACTGATCCTTTGCAGTCCAAAGGTGTCTCTTTCTAGAGATCTGATGTATTTCTCACAATCTTTTGTTTTGATTTTTTGGGCGAGTTAGTAGTGCCCTAGTAGTGTGTGTTTTTTTTTTTTTCCCCATAAGCTTTCCTTTGCTGTTTCTACCATCGCCTGCTTAGTTTGCCATTGTTCTATAATTTCTCTTTTAATGAAAGCGCTTCTCTTTTGATAAAATAATTAACATTGTTTTAATCAGTTTTCTTAAAACGTTTTGATTTTTAGTTATCATGTATAAATATTGTAGGGTGTTATCAGAAGATCTTTTGTAATCAATCCAGACCTAAATCATGGGACATTAATGCTTGCTATTTAAATATTATAATATAATAGTGGAATTGTTTGACAAGTTCTTCTTTTAAAAAAATTATTTTCTACTTTTAGTGTTATAGTATCTAGTAGAGGCTTTGAACTTGTTTAATTTCACCTGAAATTTTAAAATGGTTTACCCTTGTTTCTATGACTGGGTTGTTTTCCAGTAAAAATAAATTTTAAACTATTTGAGTCTAATAGAATGTAGAAAGTCTTTATTTTTTTCCCCTTTATGACCTAGTTGAACCTTTATTACCTAGTTGAGGCCACTGAAATTTTTTAACCAATAATTTGCATTAGGTTATTTATAAATTGTTTAACTTTAATTCTTGTTTTATGTTATTGAAATTGCCCTTTTATATTAACAGGAAATATTGTTCCACCAACTGATATCCTTGCCTGCATGAAGTACATTGCAGCAGATACTACACCACCAGCTCAACATCCAGTTGGAGTTCTAACTACAAGTAATAGAGATGTATGGGCAAAAAATCGTAAAAAATTGGAAGCTATTGGAAATTCAGATGTTTTGAAAGCAATTGACAGCAGTGTTTTTAATATATCACTTGATGGTGTTGCCATTAATGAAGACAGAGACTTACTGGTACATCATATTCTTCATGCTGATGGCCATAATAGGTGCTGTTTATTCTCGATAATACTTTTTTCGTATCTCGTAATGATGTAGCTTTATTATTTTGTAGTTTTTACAATAAGGCCTGTACAGAAAATGTGACAAAATGATTTTATATTTTCCCAGATGGTTTGATAAATCGTTTTCTTTGTTATTTACCCAAGATGGTTATGCAGCTGTAAACTTTGAGCATTCGTGGGGTGATGGTGTTGCTGTATTACGTTATTTCAATGACATTTTTAATGACAGCTCAAAGAATCCTCGTCTTCATCCTGATTCACAGCCATCAAATATTGATCCAAGCAAATGTGTTAGAAGACTGGGTAAGTATTGAATTGCAGACATACAGATTAAACAATCTTAATTAAAAAATAATGTTGTGATTTACAAATTTTAATATGAAATTAGATTTTTTTGTAATAAAACTTCTATTATGTTAGTAACACTTCTTATATGTGTGATTGAGAAATTGGTATACATGTTGTAGATACATTACAGACAAACGAATTATTATTTTTCACTACGAGTTGATATTATTAACTTAAATAAATAAATCACCTGAGTAATATATGCTTGTTGCAACAATATATGCTTGTTGCAAATGCAATTTGAAATAATGAATGGCTTCACTTATAACTGATCATATTTTATTTAGTATCTGCCTAATGGATTTATATTCTCTCAAATAAATAAATAAATAAATAAATAAATAATATTAATAAATATAAATAAATAAATGAAGATGAGGTAGATCTAAAGAAAGGTTGAATGGATAGATAAATCAACAATGCATTAGCAAATATAGAATGTTAAGATGTACAGTTTCAGCCTTTTTGTAAATTCACTCTACTCAATACATAACTCATTCATAATTTCATTTCATTTTTTGTCTAATTCTAACTTGTAGACCCTCTTTTGGTACATTAGAAATGTAATCAATTTTATGAAACTTGTGCATAATTTCTTTAATACTTGTGAATTAATTGCTTTTTGAAAATTTGATACTTAATTTAATTGGTTTTCTAATGGATTCTTTAGATTTCAAGTTGGACAGTGAAGCCGAGAATATTATTAAAGAAGCAAATGCAGAGTATGAAAAGTTTTACAAATCATTAAATGTTGATATCATGGAATTCCTTACATTTGGCAGAAATCTTTGTAAAAAACACAAAATCAGCCCAGACAGTGTTATGCAGTTGGGATTTCAGGTAAAAAGCTTTTTTCTTTTCTCTTTTCTATTTTTACTGGTATCCATATTTTTGTGTTTGGAATTGGCATGATATTTAGCAATAATTTATTGGCATTAGCATTGTTTGCATTTATTGTCATTGGCACTGGTTTTGTTGTTTCCTCCTTGGATTCCTTATAAATATTATAATTAACCAGAAGAGTGTGAAAATATAAAAACAATGAGTAAATTGTAATTTATGAAAATGCGTGTTTTATTTTAACATCCCCAATTAAAGTGTATAACAGATTTGTACAAGATGTATATGATTGTTGTTCATTCCATGGTGATGACTGATAGAGTGACTATAAAGAATGGCAGCACCAATATCAGTGGGAATACTTTGATTTGTATTTGACCTAATTTAAAAACTGTTACTCAAGATGATGTTTGAAATTTTGGGTTTGTTAGAAGGGTATTATCTGTAATTCAAATTTTGATGAAACATAAAAATGTGACTAAAGGGTTTGTTTATTTAATTATTTTCAGCTAGCATATTACAAACAGAATGGTTCATATGCTGCTACATATGAATCGTGCAGTACTGCAGCTTTTAAGCATGGAAGGACTGAAACTATTCGGCCATGCACTTTAGCAACAAAGGTGTGTTTCCTTTTATCATCAGTGAATGTTTGTATGTTTGATTGCCGATAGCTTCTCTTCATACTCATATATCACTACTCTACTGTGAGGAAATCTACAGAATAAATAACATTCTCTTGTCAAAGAAACTGTTATTATGTTACCATTTAAAACTAGTAGTTACAACAACATGTACTATTTTGTGATATTGCTAATAGCTATGTAATATAATATGACTATTGAATGTGTGAAAAACAGAATGTTATAAGTGACATTTTATAGATTCTGAGAAATCTGTTTAATTAAATTTAATTTTAATAGCACTGTTAAGTCATGGTGTTTTGTTTCATCATTAAAACCATGGCATTTCAATTTTTCATTAAAACCATGAAAATACATTGCCACTGAAACATAGCCTAAAATAAACACATTTTTCTCTGAATTTATAAAATGTCACTTATATCATTCTGGTTTTCATCCATTCAATGTCTGCTTTTAATCCATTCAATGTCTCTTATAACCTTCCACCTTTTGAAAAATTCTTAAACAAATGAAGCATGAAAAATACATATATTTTTAAATTCAAGCGTTTAAACGAAAACAACATTTCGCTATTGAAATCACTATATCAATGATGCATATTTTAGCCATAAAAAATTATTAGTTTATAATAACGCAAACGAACTGCATCATCATTATCATCTTCTGTTATCAGTGAGGAGTTACAACTGTGTTGCAACATGCAACAATGACTGCTAATTTGTTTTGAATGCAACGTTTTGCAAATTAGTGTTGTTGACGCCCCTGGCAAGAAAATGAAAAAGGATACAAAAAATATAATGAAATATAATATTGTTATATACATCAAAACTACTCATTTTTTTGTGCATTACTCTTTATTTCCACATATTATTATGCAAAGGGAAATTATCTATTCATTTTTACATTGATGCTTGAGTTTCCTTTCCACTGTTCTGTGATCCATATGTGGTTCACAAATCATAACACTCAATTGTTTTACTACGTTTGTGAACCACATGTAGGTGGCATGCAGAGATATTTTAATGTTTTCTTAGGGGCAGGGAACGTGTTAATGTAACCTATTTCTTGATATTTAATCTTGTCATGTACACTTTTGTCATTTCATGTACAAATGTTAAATCAGTGGAATAATAAATCATTTCACATACAAATTTTGTATTGCTTTGATGTAAAATAATTCTTACAAAATGTTTATCATTAGTTTCGCTCCATAGTCAGAGAAATTTTACTCAGATAATTAATTTAATTGTATTAATTAAATATTTAAATATGATGTTCAAGCTATTTAAAAATATCTTGTTGACAACAATTTCATTGCATTTTAAAATTTTGATCTTTTATGAGTTTATGGGCCACATCAAATAATTTCTAATTTCCAGGCATTTTGTGAAGCTGTGACTCGCCGAAACAAGCCCAGTAATGCAGAAATGCGTGAATTAATTAACAATTGTTCCAAAGTTCATGGAGAGTTGACAAAAGAAGCAGCAATGGGTAAGTTACACATTTTAACGATTAATATTATTTTTGTGAAAGAAAACCTTTCCAGAAAGAAAATAAAAACAAATTGTTGTGCACTTTTTAAATTAATAATTTACTTCAAGTTTCCTTCAAAATAGAGAAAATTTTTCCCCTAAAGGTAAAAAATTGTTCTCTTTAAACTGTTGAGACTACTTGTTTATTGAAAACAGCTGGCAGCTGCAAAATGTCACACGTGTATCATATGGCTATATGGATTGGATCCCTGCATATAAATTAAACCTCAAAAAATTTCTAACTACCATGTTGGAGCATAATTAATTCTCATATTGTGAGATCACAATTCATTCTCAAAATTTGGTCTGAGGGGGAGACATTTCATTAAAATAAATAACATTTTCTTTCTGTTTGTGTGTGTAAATGCAAGCAGGCAGGCTAACTGTTATTCTTTAAATTATATATTAAAGAAAAACCGTTTGAAACTTTTCTTTTCTTTTTAAAAGGAGTAAGATATTATAACATTTCATTTGTTTAGTTAACTTTGATGCGCTAATCGATGTTAACAAAACTTTGATGCTTTTATTCTTTCTGAAGGAAAAGGTGCCTATTCATTCTATTAAAAATTAATATATTAATCATTTTCTTGTGGGGGAGAAATTCTGCTATTTCCATGAATTTAGTTTACAAGGAAATCATCCTTACTTTTTTAAAGAGTTATTGATTTTTAGAGAAGTAAGTCCTTAAAGCTGTTTAGTTTAATTGTTTAAAATTTATGATATTTTAATTTTAAAAATATTATTTTCTTCTTGTGAGTGGATTGAGATGAAATTCTTTCATTTTTTACCCTAAATTATAATAAAGGTGACATTTCAATCTTTCAAGGATCAGTTTTCCGGTCAAAAACTAATCTATTGCCATTCGTTTTGGATAAATTTAGGGTGTTGTAATTTCTTAAATTCGGTCAATTTTATGAAGTTTTAGGTGGGCTGTTTTTGTTTTTGCATTTAGTTTGAGTTATGCATTATAGTTGTACTATTATGATCTGCTTTTCATTTTGCTTTTGTGGTTTTCTATGATTTTTTTTATTTTTTAATGCTGTAGATATTTTAGACGTTGTGAGTCAGTTTTGGAAGAAAATAAATATTATATTCTGTGCAGATTGTACACTTTTCTTTAGATAACTAAATTTTTATTCAAATGGAAAGTTGTGAGAAGAGAAAAAGTGAGTGGTTGGCAAGTATATCTTTTCATTGTAACTTGTTTTATTTTTAATAGAAATCGGTTCCGTTTTCCCTCTTCCAAGAGCAAGCAAGGTTGCCAATTTAATAAATAATCGAATGGTGTACGTTGAAAATACAGGTAGAATTATCAAGATTTTTTCTTCTGAAAGTCTGAAGTGTTATTCTGATATTTCAGGTCAGGGTTTTGATCGACATTTATTTGGACTGCGTCTTATGGCCCAGGAAGAAGGAATGAAGCCTCAGATATTTGAGGATCCTGCATATGCAACTATTAACCACAATGTGTTGTCAACATCAACATTATTCTCCAATGCAGTTTATGCTGGTGCTTTTGGACCAGTTGTGAAAGATGGCTATGGAGTAGGGTGAGCCGTTTGTTTTCTTTTTGCATCACTAATGGAAGACATTATTTCTGTTTCTTATTTGGCCATTGTTTTGAACATAATTGTGAAATTATAAATATGAAAAATGAAGGTAAGGCTTTAATATTACTATTTTCTTTGTATTAGAATCTTATAAAAAGTGCCCTATTAAGAATAACATAAAGGACTCTCCTAGGAAACTGAGTGTTGCAATGCGAGAAGAATTTACAATATATTTACATTTATTTATATATTTATTTATTATTTATTTTATTTCAATTGTGTTTGATTAAAATTCGTATTTGAAGCAACAGAGCAAAATCTGTATTTCCTCCTGTAATTTCCTGAACATAAGAAGACCGCTTATAGGTTCTACTGGCTCGTTAGGTTTTCAGGTGTGTCTTTTGTCTGGTAAATGAGTTTCCTGTCATGTGCAAGGAGGTGGATGGGTAGGGCTTCAGCCACCATCAGTACTGCTGGTTTGGAAACGGTTCTTCAGGAGCATGCATCTCTTGGTGCTCCTTTCCTCTGTACATCTCTCATTCGTCATCTCTGATTATCCTTTGTGGTACATGTGATCATATCTCTGATTTGTACAAGATATAGTGAGTAGATACAGAGATAAGTAGTTGCCATTTGCTAGGGTGACCTTATGTCACATTTTGAACAGGACAATCCTGTTAGGTATGTTCCATCTCTTTACGATTTTGCTCATTTTATTGAAATATTTTTGAATTTATCATAATCATTAATTAATTAAGACAGCTCACTTTGAATTCTACTTAAATTTTCATGGATTATCTGTGGAAAATACATTCCACAGGAACCAGGAGTTCAGTGGGACAAATAGATCTACAAATATATACACCACACTTAAATTAAAGAAAATTCAACAAACAAAATATAAACATATAAGAAGACCTGCTGGTTAATCAATCTCGATTACATCGCTCTTGAATATTCTGCGGGGGTCACGGCAGTATTAGAAGACCACTCTTTGATGTTCCGATGGGAAGGATCGAGCTGTGAAGGCTGCACTTGTGTGATGACTGTAACCTTCTCGGCAGCCGAGTGACGCTGGACGAATGGGTTGTGGCCCTTGAGGACAGCTTCCGCAGGCGAGACTGGTCGGGCGACAGCTCTGGATAGTACGCAACTGTTGACGGAGGTGCGCCACCTCGGTGCACAGAGAGTGGTGCAAAGCTTGTGCACTGGGGCGGTGACTGTCAGCTCTGCTCCTGTCCCAGAGTTATATAGCCAAGTGGCAGATAAAGGAAAGAGCTATGCCTTTTTGAGTGTCCCTCCCCACCCATAGGAAGCATGTAATCATGAAGGCTAACCTACTGGTGCCGGGATGCTGCAGATACAATAGAGAAAAAAATGAAAATAGTATATATTTGAAATGAAATATAATGTACTAGAAGCTGAAATAATGTAGTACATTCAGAAAAAAACTATCTTCATCTTTCTTATCCAAGTGCTGTATTAAATTGATTACTTTCTACAACATAATAAGAAAAGGTTTTGACAGCTTCCTCTTGAGCGAAATTTTTATCGATGAAATGATATTCCCAGTATTCTCAGATTCAGAGAAATTGACACATTCATGCTCAGAACTATGTTTGCCTAGAGAAGAGCACTTCAGTCCGTTTTCTGCAGCTACATACCTCAGCACATCATTTGATTATATGAATAAGGGTTCTTAAGGTGCATTTTGTTTTATTTTAATCGGACATGCATGTACTAGATGTCCAGCCCCAATCCTCAGGAATATTTGGTCATGCCAAACTTGACTGATGGTAGGCGTGAAATCCATTTTATATGGCTGCATCATGTGTATGTGTATGTTTATTTCTGGCAGTGTAAATCTTGTTTTTTAGGAGAGAAAACTTGTCTTATATTCAGAGCAAAAAATGGTTTATCTCTATCTATATTTTGTATAATCATATACATTTACAAATAAATAATTCTTGTGATTAAAATAGTCAATTATGTCATTAAATCTATGATTGCGGGGTAAAAGTTCACAAGTCCTTAAATAAACCTCTCTGCTTAAGAACATATTTTCCCCTCCCTTTCTTGAGGGAATGAGGGATTATAATTTGATTTTGCCGTTACATGATTTGAGAGGAAAGTCAATTTTCCATTATTAGTATCATGCATTTGTTTCTATATATTGTACACTACATTTTTTAACATCCAAAGGATGTGTTCATATTCTTTACAACCATATAAAAGTGAATTGCACAGAATGTTGGATTTAGTCACTAAATTGGTTATGTAATTTATCTAATCTCTCAGATAACAATAGCGCAAATCTGATAACATTTTTATTAAATTTCTCTTTTGTGCTCTCCTACTATTTTGATTTTGTAGTATTACTGAAAATTTTCCATAATCCAAAAAAGGTAAAAATTATTTAGGAATTTTTTAAATGCAGCAGCCTCACTCATTTTCCTTGATTGCAGTTACAGCATATTTGATGAACGACTGGGAGCAATAGTGACTACATACCCACCAAATCGCAATGGTGCTGATTTTGGCAAGTGTCTTAGATCTGCATTTGAAGATATTCATGGAGTCCTTGAAGGATCTAAATCATGATTAATGAATTACTGCTGAAATAGTGTTTCTCACAGGAACACAGAAGTGATCTTGTTTAAATGAAAGGAATTGAGGTAATTTGTATTCACATGTATATGATAATGTGTAGTAAACAATAAGTTATTGCTGTGGTATTTATTGAACTTGAAGTTTCCTTTAATTCAATAATTATGAATCATTCCTATTATTGAAATATGAGAATAACAAAATAACATATTACCAGAAATTAAAAACTGATTAATCAGTTTAAATAAAAGGTAAATCTAAATAAAAGCACATACAAAGCTTGTAAATTAAAGCACATATGTTTAAAGGCAAAAAACGTGGAATTCTGTGATAGGTTATTTTGATTGTGTAATCCCTTAACTGTTTTAAATGTAGGTTGGAAACTTTATCAGAACAGTAGAATCTTATTAACTCAACTGTCCATGCAATTCCAAGACTATGGTTGGTGATGGACTGGCATGGCTGAGACCAGGCCAGTGGCTGGGGCATAAGCCAGTGCACAGGCATTTCACAATATTTAGAGCAGCAGAGCTCATCTTCAATGGAGAAAATTTTCCTCCATTGCCTTTGTGATGAGGCAGCCAGATGTCAAAATCAAAGCAAAAAATATACACATTCAAGAGATTTTTCTGTTAGTTTTTGTTTAATCCTTTGAGTTCATCAGTTTTAGTTTATTATTTTTTGTATGGAACTGTATTGTCAATGGTAGATATTTTAATTTGGTTAGTTTTGAACACTCATGTTGTATTATTACATTGAACAATCAAGCTGTACATATAACCATTGCCTCCTATACATTTCTGTCTATTAAATTAGTCATGTGTTTTGCATGACTCAGCAACATTGAAACTCGACATCTCCAAGAGTCAAAATTGTGTTGAATTAACAAGGTTCTACTGTACAATGAAACATTTCAGAACAAAATGTCAAGAGTCAAAAATCTTATATACAGAGATTGTAATACACAGAATTAAGACGAGTCTAAAACTATCTTTTGAATTTTGTTAACCCGTGTTTATCTTATTGTGAGCAAAGAGTGATGGGCAAATTAATTGTTAGACAGTTGTAATTTCTAGAAAGTGGCATGTGCAAATTTTATAAGTGTTATTGTGGGTGATAAAATGACACATGGTTTTCACACAGATTTTCCATGAAATTCAGTCTTGTGTATTTTTAAAGTAGGTATGAACCTGCTCTTTCAAATCAGAGGGTTACAATCTTTTCAGACTATTAATCATGAAAATAGTTTGTTAATAATCAATAATTATATCACTGTAGTATTACTTTTGATTTATTTTACTCTATTACTACTGTTAATGCACTCTTTGCTCCTCACCTGACCTAATGCCTAACTACATTGATGTGTGCATGTACATGCATGTGTGATTTAAATGCAGTCAATAAAGGAATAATATGGTTGATAGTGTTTAAAGTAAGGAAGGCCTGTCTCAGTCATTTATTTGTTACAGATAAGAAAATATGTGAACTTTACAAGTTGATAAGTTCATTCAAATAATAATAATGACAAAACATCCCAAATATATAAATGGTTGTGGACATTTGGAGGTTCTCAAACTCAAGCTCCTGCAGTATTGGTTGAATGCAAATTCAATCTAATTATAGTGTATTATATTTTGTATATGATAAATTGTAAAAACATTGTTTTGTGTTAAGAATGTAACTGAATATTAATATATCATAAAATTTACCTTGTTTTATTGTAAGATTTGAAATTTTCTGTAATCTTGTTTTCATTCCTTTCCAGTGGAAGGTTAACTGTACATTATAAATTAACTTAACATTAATTTATTTTATTTTATCCACTTTCCTTTATATGCTGTTTACTTACATGTTTGGAGTGCATTCAATAGCTCATTATTGTATCCAATATGATAAAGCTCCCTGCGGTAAATACAGTGTCTCGTTATTGTATCCAGTGTAATAAGGGGCCCTGCCAAAGCCAATATAATACAATTAATCATGTGGCATACGGTTACAAATATGTCAAAAAGATAAAAAGGTGATCAGATAAAATGAAACTGGGTCTTACATATCTCTAAAAGACCATCATGTGCTTGTTAGTAATTATTCACTTATGCTCATAACAAATCACCTAACTTGCACATAATGGTCTCTTAGCAATTTGTAAGATATATATAAATGTATGCTGTGTTCTTGAAGTACCACCCACATCTTCTTTGACTTTTACTTTATTATTTAGGATTGATAAGCAACAATGATCAATTACTAAATTATGTTATAATGTCTAATAGAAAATGTTATATAATGATAATAATAATGTTGAATATTTTGTATGAAAATAAGTTTATCAATGTTTCCTAAAATGCTAGTTAAAAAGGAAGTTAAAAGCATTTCAAATTAAATTATATTTTTTCCTAAATATATGTAGTTTCCTTTAGTAATTTTTTCAGATCTGTTATTTATCATTTCTATTGATTCAAGATTGAACTCTGTTTGAAAAACCATCACTTTGAGAGTGGTACTTGTGCTTGTTCAGCAGAAGCATAACTATGTTCTCGAGGGCCTCTGTGCAGAAAGCCCAAATGGAGTCCCTTGTTGCCATTGGTGTCTTTATAGGTGAGTCAGCAGGTGTACACACTCGGGGCACTTAACTTTGGGGGCTCTAGTACTGTGCACTGGTTCCATTTGCCTAGCTGTACCCGTGCACAGGTCCCATTTTAAGCAAATATTCTGTATGTTTTAAAATTGCAAATAAAAAATTAACATCACAAAACTAAAACATTGATGAAGGATACCTTTTTCCATAATGAAATCTATGCTGTAAGAGTAGTTCTTGAAATAATGTAAATTAAAATCTCTGAATTTAAAAAAATTACAAATGCAAATGTCGACATGTTTTTAAAGTATCAGTGAGGTTGAGTTCGGTTGTGAGGCTGGTGGTGTAGGGATAATATAAATGGCGTATTAGCTCAAAGAATCAGAGTTCGAATCTCATCATGGAAACACTTGTGCATGTTCATATAATCTTATAATATTATAATATTGGAAAGCAATTACAAATAATATGAGAAAGCATGTGCTGTTGTAACACCGCTAGTTAATGCATTTTTTTTTTAATTAGCCCCAAATCTTTAAATAAGATCGTTTGCAAATATGTGAAACTATGTTTTTTCGCGAAATGTATGTATTTCTAGGGAATTGCAAATACGAATTTCCGGGGTTTCTTTTGCTGAAGAGAGTTTCACAAGATCGCAGGACGCAATGCAACAATGGCAACGCCGCGACGCGGCAGTTTGATATTCAGAGAATTATTTCCCATTTTTGGGGAATAATGTTTCTCGCTGTGTGGAACAGTTTTGGATTGTCGAATTTGTGTTGATGTACTTGTATTAGCTTTAAAAGAATATGTTTTCGCTCAGCATGCGCTTTGATTGGTAATGCATGAAAATTTTTTTGGAGTAGTTTTGGGAAGAAATTTAAAAATGTGGGCTGATAGCGCGATGGCGAAGTGCTTCCTGAATCCAACGCCGTATCAATCGTCCAAATCGACTGAATAGGCAGTAAGGCAATAGGCAAATAAAGTGAAATTTGGCAAAATACAATGCCCCCTCCAATCCGCGCCGACGCGCGTGGGGGCGCCGGCTCCGAGGGGCACGGAAGTATTCCGTAAGAGAGAAGAGAGGCGGGCTGGAAGCGAGGTAGGCAAGCAGACGGTTCTCTTGTGGTCCGACAGACTTGTCTGATAATGCTTTCGCTATTTACCGCATCACAACATTGGTTTTACATTCTTGTATACGTACCTATATACTGAGTAATATATGTAGTGTATAGAAAGTTATGTAATGATGCGGAAAATCGATTTTGGGATTTCAACGAAATGCATGTTTTGGGGCCCTCTGACACCGAAAAAGTTTTTTTCCCAAAACGTCTGTCTGGCCATCTGTGAACAACACTGGGGTCGAAACTCCAAATATTCCTAGACTTTTATCGAAAGTGAATATTCACTAGTCGATCTGGCCAGTCTCAAAGCTTTCCGAGTTCGAAAAATTTTGTTTAAAATTTGGGGAAACTGTAAATGACGCCCCAAGGACAACTTTTATATTTTCTCAAAAATGGCTCCAGTTTTTTTCTTTCTTTTGTTGGAAGAATATATTGAAATGTGTTCTCAAGATGGCATTGGTTCAATGTTTACTGTTGACTTTGATTTTTTTTAAGGTTACAAAAGTTTGAATTTTTCTCGGCGTCTCCTCACAACTACAGTATTGAAGATATAATTTTCCTCTATCATGAAATTTGTTTTCCCTAATTAGTTCTTTCATTGACGTCATGCACATTTCTTTGAAAATTTTAGTCGTTTTTAGGTAAAATTGCGTAAAATATGTGTCACAAAAAATACTAAAAAATAGAATTATTCAAAAACGGCTTCAAATGTTTTCAAACTTACGGTAGGGATGTTTCTCATTATACTGTATAAGATTATACGCCGTATTGCTTTATTCTTTTCTTTTATTTTCAAAACTTACACATTTTTTTACATTTCTCTCACGTCTTTAATATTTACATTACCAGCGACTTGTATACATCATTGCGTTTGTTTAATATCTCATTAATAGAAACTGGAAAAATATGTAGTATGAAAGTCAAAATATTATATAAATATGTAATGAAAACACTAAGAATATATAATTAATATGTAAGATGGGATAAAATGTGAATTATTAAAATACACAATTAAAAAACGAACATTTACATAATACGAAATTACATTTACAAAAAAATACGATATAAATTTTAAAAGTAATACATATGTTTTAAAAATAATTTGAACAGTACAAATTGATCCATGCTTTGTACCATACAACTTTCCCTTCAGTTGTAAAACCTTCGTCTACTGCTATTCAGTACGGTCGTTTAGCAGCCGCACTAGACATAATAGAAATCATCCTACAAGCTGGCGATATCTACAACCAGCAAATTATCACTGCAGCTAGTAATATTCTCAGCGAAGAGTTACACTTCGACAGTCGGCAAAGTTTCTCGGAAATTAAGATTGTTCACGAGTCGTGACGCGCCGTGATGCTGAAGGTGAAACTGATCTCAGTCACTGACGTGCACTTCCCGCCACTGAGATAACTGATGCAGACGAGCAGGACTGTGAGAGCATCCTACTGCGTCTTCATGTAGCGAAACTTTAGTAGGCAGCTCGCAGTAACGATGTAGGAAATACGTGTTTTTTTTTTTAATTCTTCTTTGTATAGAAATGTGTCATAAAATTGTAGAAAATTGATAGAATAAAAAAAATTGTGAAAATAACAAAATATGTAATATAGTTCTAAATATGTAAAAATATGTAACGAAATATGTCGATATTGTGTTAGGACAGCGACGATTCGCCAAAATTAAAATTTTTAAATCGGTAAGTAGAAATACAAAAACTATGTAGTTACATAAAAATCCGGTCTCTACTCATAAAGTTCCTCGAAAAATGAAAAGTATTCTGAGAAATTGAGATCGCAGTTCTGCATTTTCAGATATACTCAAACGTTAGTTTCTTAAAATTTTCAACGAAAATGTACATGTATGACGATATTTTAAATTTCTATAGTATTCTTAATGTCATATATTGGTTCTATCGTTAGGGATACGAAAAATTGAAAAAAAAAAAAAAAAAAAACGTGGAAAAAATTATCTTTAGGTGGGAAGAGGGTGGAGTGAAACCGAAAATATAGTCCAGAGTAAAGAAATAAGGAAACGAACTAGTTCGAGAAAGTCTGCCATTCAGTAGCAGCACTAGTTTATTTTATTTCACAAATCGCACTACTGGTGTTATAATTGGGGCAGACGTTCTCGTATCCTCTATAACCGAAGTGTAGAACAGAATTTATCTTGAAAAATTGTGTGTTGCCTAATAATTCCGATTTTTACGTGGTCATCCTTCGAACAAGTTCCGTAAACTAAGGTGGTAAACTTGGTGGCTAAAGAAATTCAGTAGTAGCGATAGCGGAGATGGAGCGGGAAGTGTTAAGCGAAAAATGGCAGCGAGCAAGCGAGCTAATCAGTATTAGTTAGGGCATTCGCAATGTTGTCTATTTGCTAACCACAGTTCCAGTGCCGCATCGGATTTGGAATTCCCATACCTCCGTAATTTTGTAAAAAACTTGTCCAAGCAATAGTGTTTTGTTGCAAAGTGCTGGAGAGCGATCACCATATTTTCGATTTCTTTTTTGTTTTATGTGATTTCTATTACCGTCAAATGTCTCAATGCAGAACAAATACAAAAACTTAAGTGCCCAATGGAAGTAAAATTCAGAACCACGTTCGCAGAAGATGTAGGGTAACGTGCGGCAAGTATCTATACTTTTTACAAAAACGTGAATTTCCTCTCGTGTAATTGGTGTATTCATGTGGTTTTTACATAGAGCTATGCTTAATGTATGAAAAATAAACTGTCCAAATAAGAATGAAATATCTTTAAATTTGATGTCTAAAAAAGCATTAAAGAAGGAAGTACAGTGTTCGGACTTTTGCCCCGGGTACGGGATAAAAGTCCCAAACAAAAGGGGAAGAAGTCCGAATACACAAGATATCTAACTTTCCTTAGAAATAAATTAATAATGTTTACATGGCTCATATACATTAAATTAATCAAACACCAGTTTTATTAGTAAATAATTAGAAGTGATACGTAGATTCTGAAAGGTCATATTAAAGTCTCCAATTGCAAATTATACTCTGATGAAAATAATAAATCCAAAGCAGATACTGTATACAGTAATTCTCACACAAATCACACAGAAATTTCCCTCCCTCATAGCAAGTGCATTTTTCATGCCACCACTCTTTGCATGAACCACACTGATTCCAGTATTCAGTGGGGCATATCCCTATCGAAGTATTTTCAATGGCAATCGGTTTATTATTCTCTCCCTTTCCTCTCTTATTAGTGGAGTTGCAAAGCGATTCCTCATTACCATTTCTCCATTTTAAGTGTAGTCTTGTGAGGTGACGATGTCAGTATGGTGGATTCTTTCCTCGCCGCGTTCGTTTTCTATTTAATCCTCCTTTTGGGATGCGCTTAATGTCCGATGGAAAGTAATGAATTTCTCTGAAGTTTTACAATTTGTAGAATCGTGTTGCTTGGAGGGGGAGTTGTGTCATCGTGCAGTACAGACGACCATGGTTCCGGTGAGTGATATTTGGTTTGATCACATAACTGGTGTACTGGAGAAATAGGTCTCTAGTGTGTACCCTGTGACGGAAGGAAGTCTTCCTCCCCAAATTTGAATTTGTCTGTTGGTACAATACCATAGATTTCAAAAGCTTTCACAGCCTCTTCAGTCGTACAATTCATGCACGATTTACCATACAGTTCCGCTATCTAGAATTGGGTGATAACTCTTCCTGGATATATTTCGACATGTGCTATAATTCTCTGTAAGTGGGTCAGAAGTCTGCACCAAGATTCTTGCCCCGACATGAATGCGGACTGCTGCCCCTACCGTCAAAATAATATATTTTATTTTGTGATGCTTTCTGTCGGTCATCTTGGAAAGTATTTACTAGTGCGTTGTATATGTCACATTTCACACATCCATACTCTTTATTGCAGCGGTAAAGCTAGAGTCATGCAGTTGGGTATTCTGAAAATCTTTTCGTACACTTTTTTAAAATGATCTTCATTCATGATTTTTAAGGCAAAAAATCCTTCGTACGCTTTCTTCAGAGGCTGCCCCATATTAGATTTACTTGCATGTAAAAGATCCTCACGCCTAAATGACGCCTCTGTGCTGAATTCAAATCGCCTGTTTCGTCGCCTAAGAAATATCTCCTTTCTCTGCTAGTTGATGAAAGGAGTGTAGCGAAATTTGCGTGGTTAGAAGGAAGAGCGGGCCTGATGGCCGGAGTCTCGCCACGTAAAATAAGTCATTAATTCAATTCAATATTTGATGAAACTATTGATGTGACTGTGAAATCGCAACTCACAAGCGTGTTGCGGTTTGTGACAAAGAATGGCATTCAAGAAAGCTTCTTGCATTTGACTGAATGCAGCAAAGACAGATCAGCATCTGGATTACTAGAACACGCGTGAGGCGAAACAAAAATAATAGCGTAAACATATGACGACCCAGAAATTATGGCAGGGGAACATGCTGGATTTCAGGCAAAAAGAAAATCTGTAAAGAAGCAATCTTTGTGCATTGTTATGCCCAATTATATTTAGTCTTAGGACAATCTGCGTGTATTTTTCACCTCTTTGTCAGGATTAGGGACGTTCTTTCCTAAATCTACTTGGCGGATTGAAGCGGGGAAAAGCGATCGTGATCAGCTGCACCAACGCGTTGGAATTTCACCAGCAAACTTGTACTAACTGTGGAAAATCATACCAGTGATCTACAGGAATTATTGTTTCAACAATAGAAAATTCAAATGTCTGTGACGCTGAAACTGTGTGCTCTGGTCATTTTAATCTATTAAAACACTCTGATTTTTTTAACTTTTAGTTTTCCTCATTCTGACTCGTTGTTTAAAATTGTATAAAATAAATCCAATGACATCATGTATTGAATGAAAAAGAAGATTTTGGGAAATATCTGGAACAGTTCCGAGATATTAAATTGTTTTGGAGAAGGTTGCAACAGGGAAAGTGGTTAATGTCAGTGTATCAAGTGAACCAGGGTACAAAATATAGAGAATGAGAAGAACGGGTATGCAAGAGCTTGTTTTAGAAGTTATAGACAACTTAGTATGTCACGTGCCCGATATATTTTCTGATACGTCTTAATTGAAATTCCTAAGTCTTCTTAACCCTGATCTCTATTTACGTTATCAGTCGTCATTCCGTATTGAAGCTTTCAGTTGTCTAATGGACGTAAATGGAAGGACTGCCTCTACACGAGTGAGCTCACTGCCATTTATTTCGATACTGAGTTCCAGAAGAGTGTTAATGAAATAAATGATTATATCAATCAACTAGAACTAGATGTATTTCCCCAAACCTATATGTTGACTGCTGTTTCTCACTGTGTGTTGGCGGAGAGGTCATTCAAAACTATCTTCGGAATTCACAAAGTGATGAAAGACGTTCTAGATTATTCTTGCTGAATATCGAGAGTCAGCTTTTAGCTGGGGCGGATCCAGAGACGAATTTTATGTCATAATATAGATTTTGTGAAACGTAGTAGGCTTCACTCAGCTCATGATGTGATTCTATTTTATTCGTCTTAATGATTATCCGAAAATAGTTTTGCTTGAAAATTTCGTGACAAGTTAAACTTAATAGTAACTGATTTTTTTGTGAGAGAAGGGATTTCCCTTATTTCCCTCCCTGTGGAATCGCGCATTCTTTTAGACATGATAAGGCCATCGATGTAATTAATGTATATGCACGAAAACCAAGAAGAATTGAACTTCACTTTAAAATGTATTTGATTTAAAATAAAAATTAATACATTGTATCATCACTTTGATTTTTCCTTATGAAACCTTCTAATATGACACTATTAAATTCAGAAACATTAAATAAAAATGTATATAAAAGAGGAAAATGCTCCTGCATGATTATTTAAGCCAGGGTATTCTGTTCGTTAAGTTGATTTAATTTGAGTTACACATTATCCTTGGACTTTCTCATCTAATGTAAAGACGTTCTTGAGGGAAACTGTACCATGTAATAAGTAATAGTAAAGAATCTACTCTTTAATGAGAAAATTAGCATCGAGGTTTCCAGATTGTCGTGTTAGCATATTTTGAATCTGACCTGCAGTGTGACGGCAAAGTACCCACCTATTTGTCCAGTACAACACATGAGGAAAAATCTATGTTTATTTGATAAACAATTGTTTACCAAAACAGGTCATTCTAGTTTCCGGATGAAACATTTCTTCTGAATGTCATCTTGTTCTATTCCATTGATAGAAAATTATTTCGTGAGTGTACATCTTGATCGACGAGGAAAAAAATATTCTCGTCTTCGACGAGACTAAAACATTTCCAACTATAGAATGAATGATATCTATTTTCTGATAATAATACTGACAATAAAAGTACTTTTATCCAGAAATGTTCCATTAACAAGGTACTTTTAACTACATAGTTCCTCGAATCACACGTGAACGACGGAGGTTGAATACAGAACAGACCGCTTCCCCTCATACGAAATCCACTCTACGCCGTGAGCATTTGTGTCCTGAAAAAATTTAATTGTTTCAATGTTTGTGTTTTTCCCGTAGAGGGGTGGCACGAGGATTCAATCGTTGGCAGACAATGTGGTAGACAAAACTGCAAAAATATCACAAACGTTCATTAGCTCTGGATAAAAGTTACTGATACTGCTCAATTTGCAATATTTGTTCGTGGTGTAGACAATTTATTGTTAGTGACAGAACTTTTAGACATTATGCTATTAAAATACACCACTACCGGACATGACATATAATCAAGCGTGGAGGAAAGTATGGGTCATACAGGTGTACAGTGAAACAAATTAGTTTCAGAAACAACTGATGGTGCTCCTGCTATGGTTGGAAGTAAGAGTGGATTTGTAGGACGTCTCAGAGATAAACTTAAATGCCTACTTATCCCCCACAAATTCAGTGCAATCCATTGCATCTTCCACCAAGAATGTATCATACAACAAATCGTTCGTACATCAAACAACAAATTTCATACGAAGAGACGGATTAAAACAGCCAGTTTAATATTTTTTAGAATATTTGATGCAAACTACACTGATTTACCTTATCATAGCGAAGTGCGGTGGCATAGTCGCGGGAAACATTCATATAATTTTTTCTCTTACTAAAGAGATTGACCTCTTAATGGAAATTATGGGTTATCCCGTTCTAGAGCAGTGGTTATCTGATTCAGCGATTGTCTATGATATTACTGATCATCTTAATGTTCTAAATAGTTCCCTTGAAGGAATGGGAAAGATTATCACAAGTAATACCACGAGTAATATGGAAATTGTCCATAAATCCTCGATTCACGAAGCGACGAGAGGATTTATCTGAGAATTTCCAAAGCACGAGTGATATTTAATAGGACTGTGATTGTAATTTCATTGCATGTATGCAATTATGTTCAACAGGGTTTCAAAATGCTCCAAATATTGAAAATAAGTTAAAATCGACATAGCGATCGATGTATATCGCCTCCTAAGATAGATGAGTCACGGTTTATAATTGACCATGAAAGGAGAAGCGGTAACATGAATCGGATACAACTTTTTGAGATACCCCGCCCTGATTGGTACATTTACAGTTATGTACAGTTATGTACATTTACAGTATGTACAGTTAAACACAATTGGTTTTAGTTTCACGAGTGCAATAGTCACAGAAAAGTTTGACATGGTAAAAGCTTTCAAAATGAAATTGTCCTTATGGATGTGTCAACTTGGCAGTATGAATGCTTGTCATTTTACACGGCTGATGTCAACTGAAATCATAATCAACTATGATCGTTTCATTGTTACTTTAAAATTTCTTTCTGAAGAAATGGAATCTCTTTTTCAAGATCTGCCAATTCTGGAGATGGGATTTTGAATCTTTGCGACTCCATTTTCAGTAGACAGACTCAGTACCTACAGAGTTACAATTAGAATTAATTCACCTCAGATGTGATAATCAACTAAAAGAACGATTCTATTGTGTAACAAATTTATTCGTTTTTTTTATAGAAATTCTTGAAGAAAAGCTTTTCACGCTTGTTTAAATCTGCTGCAAATAGCATATCTAAGTTTGGATCCACTTACGTTTGCGAACAACTCTTTTTCTTCTGCTAGGAAAGAAAAGTCAAACAACATTAATAGTCTAACTGATCATAATTTAACTGATCGTAATGTACTCTTTTTTTGCCACTAGTCAAACTATTATTCCAAACATAGATGAACTGGTGAAGGAAATGTGCCATAAATAAAATATTAGTATCTCTAATCCCATACATGACAAATCTCTTCATGCGTTTACTATATATACAGGATGATTCAGTCCTCGTTGCTAATTCGCCGGGATCTTACCCCATATGTAATGTGCAGACTGAATTTGGCAAAATTGGATACTCTACGTCGTTTAGTTTTGTAAATAATTAACGTGAAACTTTGAACTATGCGCTTGTTCTCGTGTAACGTGAGCTACGGAAAGTAGGTGAGCGCTTTCCCCTCGGGCAAGGGCTCGCCACTTCACTGGAAAACTCAATTGCTAATGCTATCTTAGAAGCAAATAGTGCGCGATTTCGACCCACCATAGCTTCTCGTCCGGCGAACAATTCGTGCAGAGAGATTACGACTTTTCCTATTCCAGCGGGTGCAGCATTTGCGCAGTAGAGACTTATAACGAAGCGTTTTACAACTAGCTTACGAACACCTGCATAATATATACTAATGTAGACTTGTGACAACACTACGCATTTTCTCATAAAATTATTGTTCTAAAAGTGAAAAATCGTTGACCTTCAATATCTCTAATCGCACCAGTACCGTTTCAAAATTCACACATCCTCATTTAGAGGTCGAAACAAAGATATAAAAAAATTAAGATTAATAGGATTATTTTCGAGTCGTGATTTTCTTAATCTAATTTGCATGAACTACGCATTTCTCGGCCATGTTGCACATTAAATTGCAATTGTGACCATTTTATTGAGAAGACAAATGAAAAAGGGCAAAAAAGTGTACCGTCTCGGCAGGTTGTGAAGCCAGAAAATAAGTTTAATACGTTTCGTTACGCTTTTATGACCCATTGCGTCAATTGTTTTTGTTGGTGACATTGTTGGCAAATATCATCATCGACTCCTCTCTTTCCTTATGCGCAGTGTTTGGCGTTTGTTTTCTGCGTGCGTTGAGAGCTACAACCAGGCACCGCGTGCGGTGTCGTCAACGTTGCGCATCCAACGGTGAAGGATGAAGGTGAAGGAAGCTCGAGGACGAAGTTGCAAGCTTCAACGTCCAACATCGTGTCGAGGAGCACCGGAGGCTCCTGAAGGTCATGCATCAGCAGCATCGGCGATTCGTCCACAGAGAACGCTGCCACGCGAGCCACCGCGAAAATGGCCTTGAATGGCCGTGCTGTGATGCTGTTGCCACTAGAAGCTGCAACAAACACCCATATGTCAGTACACTCATAGGGTCACTTCACCAATATGCACTCTACCACTCCATCGAGAGAGATAGGGATATCAAGAACTGCACCACAAATCCTTGGGTAACTTCATAATATTTTGATAAAATTAATGTAGGCCTGAGTTAAACTGACCTTTATGATGCATACACGGCTTTTAATGGGCTTCAAAACATTGCATCTATGTATCCCAAAATCATTTGACACCATTTCTTTGCATAGCAACAATTCAAACTTACTTTAGCTTTAAAATGCATCAACATCTCTTTTAGTAAAGAACAATTTTCTAAAAAGTAAATAAATTTACAATAAATATCTTAGAACAAAGTATTTCCCGATATACTATGGTTGTGTTTTCTTTCCTGTTATATTTGTACTGAGGGAATTGTGTTTTATACAAAAACATTTTTTGACATTTTCTCGGCTTTTTGGTCCTCCTAATAGTTTAATTGAAATAGGCTTGAGGATATCGTAGAAAAGCAAAACTTCTTTTCTTTTGGAAATTCATGTGAAGCTTTTTGGAACTATTTGTAAGATCCCCCCTCATTTCTTTACAGTCAAATCAATATCTTGATTATTAACAACTATTACAGGTATTGTACAACATTATTGTTCAATTATAGAAATTATAATATTTTTCAAAAGCAATATTACAAATAACGTAACAACATATTTTACCTAATATTAATTAAATATTTTGAGAAGGGTCAGTTCACAGTGGGATTAAATATATAAATCGATGGCTTCACAAAAATTGATTATATTAACTTGATGTTTTGAAGAATGTAGAATGGCATCATGTTTGAATAAAAACAACATTCTTTGATGGTTGTATCTGGGTAACTTCAAGTATGTGATTGGGGTCAAGTTTGGTATTGCATTGTTCACTTGTCAGAGGAGATGGTTTTTGTAATGGATAAAATTACTTAATTTGGAATGCCCACATCCTCTTCTGGATAGAACTTCTTGCTCTCTGTGGTAAATTTTCTTACTGATATTTAATGAATAAAAGATTTATGTTCTACTCGGTAAATCTATGAAGTATATCAATTTGGTAATGGATTAGTGCTAGACCTAAATTTAACCTTGCCTAATAAATTTGAAAATATTTCTCCATAACTGTATTTATTTCAGTTTCAGCTCTTTTGTTGCATCAATCATGGATGATAGAAAACTTGAAAGAAGAATGACATTTGGATAATGAAGATAGAAGGTGAATTTGGGGGTTGACATTAAGGTACTGTGTATGATTTTATACTGTTATAGCTGGTATATTCCATAAGCAGGTCCATGTTCTTAATGTTTTTTCTGGCATGCACAATAAAGAGCGTGCTCTGTCATCATTAATTCTGATGAGTATCAAATCAATGTAGTAGTTGGCCTAGTTCATGTCCATACATAATATCAGAAAATTCGGCAAGCCATTCTCCAGTTGACAGAGTTTTTGCATGATTAGTTGATGTTAAGTCAATTTTGAAGTTTGATGTAACCCATAGTTGATCTGACGAGATTCTGTGTTTTCCAGTATGATTGTATTTGATATTTGATCTTTTAAGTACATTTTTGACTCAGAAAAACAATGTTTTATAGTGCGAAGGATCTTTGTACACAACTCGTGATTAGGTGAATGACATTATTAAAAGTAATTGAATTCAGACCAATGTTCTTTTTGTCGAAACAATTATAATTTGTTTCTCTTGAGAAGGAAGCTGTGTAAAATCCAGTTTGACCAAATAGTGAGAAGGTTAGTTCTTGATCTGTCTGGCTCCACGACTGCCAACTGACTGACCACGGCAGCCCCCGCCACTTCAGGAGGCTGCCTGTTTGGCCTTTCAATTTAATGGATTTTTTAATGATGTGGGAGGCCCCTTAAATTTTATTTCAAGACATGCGGCCATTCAACACAAACAACCGAGCATTGGTTATTTATTGAAACCGATTTGAATAGATTACACATTAATGAACAATTTTAAGTTAGGATAGTAAATTGCTTTCTCCTAAAAGTTTTCAACAAGTGTTTTTAAACAGGTTTGTTGCAAAGATTAAGTTTGTTACCATTTCCTAAGCAGAATGTTAATTTTTATTGTAAGTGTATGTAACTAATATTCCATATAACTATTTTCTAAAGAAATTTAAAGTTTTTGGAAACATTTTTTATAATGTACAATAAACAAAATTTCTACCAATAAACTTAAAGTTTTAGAATGTTTTAAATTTATTTTTTCTGAATGCTTGAAACTTTGTTCTAAGTTAGATCTTAACTGACTTGCTGTATAATTTAGCTGTATAATTGCTGTATAATTAATATTAATTAGAACCACTTGAACAGAAATTTTGTCAGGTAATGTATAGGTATAGGATAAGATATTGTAACATAGGAAGGTTGGGAATGATGAAGTAATGAGAGTTTTACATGTAAAGATTTTGCTGTACAAACACTTATCTACAACATGTTCAGATGTTTTGAAGTTATATTGATTCATTGCTAAGGGTAAAGGAACTATATAATCTATATAATTATCCATTACTTCAGCCTCCTGTGCTTTGAAACACTCTCTACATACAAATACAGAGGAAGTATTTATCAAAACAAATCAATGGCAAATTAATTTCCCCCCTTTTATTTTACATTTGGCAAAAGAAAAATAGTTAAAATTAATTACAACACTTTTATTTTCGTGACATTTTTGGACTCAATGCTATGAAACAGATGTAGACTTTCAGGTTTCAACGAGATTCACCGTTGTTTTTCTGAACATTATAGGCAGCAACAACATTGCCGAAAGCACAAAAAACATTATGATGATGAAATAATTGAAGTCATCTCCATCAACTTAATGTTTATATAGTTATATATAGATAGCTGCCTTTCAATGGCTTTGCTGTTATCATCAGTCTACAAATATAAATAAAATACAAACAGAATAAGTTCTTCTGTTTGTATTTTATTTATATCTTCTTGGTGTCTTGTTGGTGTCTTCTTGGAAATGTTTCAGGTGGTGGGGAGGGGCTCAGCTTGTGTGTGTGTGTGTGTAAAATTATTAGCAGGAGCAACACATGGAAATTGGTTTATTCATTGAATTGAATTGAATTAATGCCTTATTTTACGTGGTGAGACTCAGGCCATTAGGCCTGCTCTTCCGTCTGACCACGCAAATTTCTCTACGCTCCTTTCACCAACTAGCAGAGAAAGGAGGTATTTCTTGGGCGAGAAACAGGCGATTTGAATTTAGCTCAGAGGTGTCATTTAAGCTAGAGGATCTTTTACATGCAAGTAAATCTACTAACATGGGGCAGCCGGTTTTACGTCCCCTCTGAGGGAAGGCGTACGAAGGATTTTTCGCCCAAGAAGATTTTTCGTAAGAAGGATTTTTCGATTCATTGAGAAGAGCATCAGATTTCTGCTTGGATTAAACAATGTGAACGATTTCTAAAGCGCTTGTGTTCCAAAATTTATGTTCTATTTCAAGAATGTTAATGTCTGAGTCAGGGTGGAAAGTGTGGCTTGTGTGTATAAAATGTAGCAAAATGTGATCTGTTTGTATTGTGTTTCCATGCATGTAAATGTTCTGTAACTCTGGCATTGAAGCTTCTGCCCCTTCTGGCTTATGTAATTAGTTTTGTAATTGTGGCAGTGGAGTTCATAAATTTCAGATTTTGCCATGAATGGGGTGGGGTTGTGAGGGGAGAGTAGGTGTTTGATGGATTCGTGTATGGTAAAGGAAATGTGAAAATTGTATTTGTGACAAATCTGAGCTACTTTTTGTGATATTTTTCCAAAGAACAGAATATAAATAAATTTTGATGGTTTCTGGGTAAGTGGAGTGAGGCTTGTGTACATTCTTAGTTTTTTCTTATTTAATTTGTGGCATAGTAAGTTGTCAACGAGAGTCCTACTGTATCCATTGGCGATAACTATATATTTGATAGTTTGAAAATTGTCTTGTGATAATGCAAGGCTGACAAATCTGTGACTCATGACATGAATAGCCGCATGTTTTTGAGCAGAGGGATGTGGAGATGTTTTGTGGGTGACAGTGTGTGTATGGGGGTTTTCTAAAAACATGATCCTGCAGTGAAATTCTTGGCATTATCAATAAGCCTTGTGCTCTGTAGTTAGTTGCATCTTGTACTATGAGTGATCATTCATCTGTGGCTTTGGATGGAAGATCAGAGCTCCACAAGTGTGCCAACCGGTTATTGAATTTGTTAACTCTGTCCAAAATAAATTATTTTAGAAGGCAATGAATGCTCAGTGTTGAAACAATGTCATGGCATAATTATTACAATTAATTACTTATTACAAAATTCTTAAATTGTATTGTATCATTTGCTGAGGGATACAATACATTAAAGTACAAAATCCATATTCAAATACATCATTTGGCCGTCTCTTACATCAAATACGAAGAGGTACAGCCCCTACCAATTTTTAAAAAATATGAGTTATTCAAAATACATTCCTGCCATGGACATTAAAAGCTTCTTGGTTCATTTGTCATCATCAGATTCATCAAGAACTCTCTATTGTTTCATTTCATATCATTTATTTGAATAAATAAATAATTTTCAAATGTATATACCAATCTACCTTCTTGTCCTGCAACTAAAACATTTTCTTGTGGAAAAACAGTTTACCCACATCAAAGAATTAAAGCTCATTATACGAAAGATTTATTATATCCTTCGTGAACTATTAATTTTTTCAAATTGTAAACAAAATATTGAAATTGTGAAATATTGTATATTAATTCAAATTGTAAAAAGTATATTAAAAAATAGATAAATTATAGTATGTAATTAAGTTAGGGGTCCCTAAATGGATTAACATGGTATTTAATATATTCATGTGTCTTTTTAAACATAAAAAAGATGTAATTTCCTTATGTAATAATATTGTATGGAAAAATTGTGTATAAATGCAAAACCTTGAAAGACTGAATAGGTTGAACCAGGCTTAATAAAACGAAGAAAAGTTATAGCAATTAACTGGATCTCTGAAATGATGTGCATTTAATAAATAAATCAAAACTGGATGTGAATCGCAAAACTTGAACCACAGGCTACATTTCTTATGCATTTTATATACTACTTTTTAAATGCAATTACCTCAGAGGTCTATCTAAAATTTATGGTTTTCAAAAATATGTTTTTAAAAATGTATTGAATTGAATTGACATACAGACATTTTGAAAAAAACAAATACACTTTTGTTGTCAAGGGACCCCAAAACGTCTATTTCTGTTGAAATCTCGAAATCGAGTTTCCACAGCATTACATAACTTTCCCTATACGCTACTCCGTATATGCGTATACGGTAAAGTAAAAAATAGGTTACAATGGTGCCATTTCATCAGTGAGTGTCTAAATTATTATATCTCCTTATCTATAATTATGTTTCAAAGTTTATTTCTTCGATATAAATAAGTCAAGCAACTTAATCATTATTGCGATATTGGATTGTTAATATAAGATAGGGTCGTAGCGATTAATTAACAATATCTCACATCCGTAAAAGTACCTTTAAGTCATTTTCAGATCTCGTAATTTATCATCTTTGCGTACATCTGAATAATCACACCACAAGATTGTTGTTAAATTATTTTTAATCATGCAAGCGACAGCTGTGTGTTCTTGGATCTTCCTATTAGTCTGTGTCGGTTTAATTGGTCAGTTAAGTGGAGTCAAGGTCGAAGCCAACGAATGGTTTCTTTGAAATGATCCAGCAGAAAGGAAAAGATCGGATGGCTAGATGCCCTGTTGTCAGTGGTAGGATTGTGTCAGCTTATCGCGATGTAACAAATAGTTTGTAGCCATGGTTTTAGCATTTTTCTTTTCCTACCATAATTCTACGTTTCTAGTCGACAAACTTATTGTAAAGTTAACAGTCTAGCAAGAAGAATTGAAAGGAAAACCACTCTGGGCGGTATCATAGAGGTGCAATTTTAACCCGGTACCAAAAAGAGTTAATAAAAGGCAAATCCAACCGAAAATCTTTCAATATGCTATTCATTTGTAGTGGGAGGGCCTGGGGAGCACAAGTTAATGGTAGTTCCTCTGTTGTATCAAAAATACAAACTACCGTTCATCTATTCGTTATGTCGTTAACTATTTCCATTACTTAACATTTATTTCTTTGCATCAAATAAGTAACAAAATGTGTCGTTTAGTATGGGATATCAAGTTTATCGCTCAGAAACAACACAAAGGCTGGGGGAATTTTCTCAAAAAGGCTCCAAATTTTTAGATTAAATTTTGTCCTCGGTTAGCGTAAAGGACGCGTACGACCAATTTTTTTTAATATTTCGTTAAAATCCCTGATTTTTCGAAAATTTCAAGTTTAATTTTTCTGCACCTTCCTACATCAACAATATTGAAGATAGATATTTTTAATTGAACGAAATCTGTTCTTTAAAAACATCTTCAAATTATGTTGTGTATAATTTTTCGAAAATATGAATAGTTTTCTGGTAATATTGTGTGGAATATGGGCAATTTTTAAAATTTTAAAGCAATTATTTTTTCAAAATCAGCCCCAATTTTTTCTTTAAAATTCCTCTTCGTATGTATCAAAGGGCTAGTCTCATTTTCATTGATCTGAATTTTCAAAAATTGCAAATTTACAAATAATGCGAGAAAGTATGTGTTGTAGCACGTGTATTTTATGTACAGTATCATGCAACAGGAATATTACTTAAATGTAGGAGGCGGATTCTGATGACCTAAAACATTGCCAAAATTAATCAATAAAATGCTATAAAATGTTTGGAAAATGCCATGAAAGCAAAGAAACATGACGTAGAAAATTTTATCAATACCAGTTCAGGTGTACAACTCAAGCTGTTGGATATGTTAGTGATGTAATCTAGGCCTCTTCCTTTCATTCAAGAGAACTCGAAGTGAATTCAAGGTGAACTGGAAGTTTAAAAAAATGGTTTGGGATGTTCTAATGGACCAATGTACCAGGATTTATCTGCTTTTAGTTATTGCGAAGTCAGCCGCACACACAATGGCGCTGATAGGGGTCACAGGAACCTTACATACTCACAACGGTTGACATTACAATTTATAACCGAAAAAATCTGTTCGGCTACCTAGGAATTCTGTGAAGAACATTTATTGAATCGTGTAAATATTATTTGATGGATGTACAATTAAAAATTAAATTAAAATCAATGAAATCAGCGAAATTTGTTTAAAATATGACGGAAAAGGGTAACATCCGACTTGTTAGTCGAAACCGACGAAAATGCAACAAAACACAGTTATATAAAAATGGGTCATTTCCTTTTGTCAACAGTACAATCATAGTCGTGCGTACTGCAAACGAAGTCCTAGATGTGTGAAATGCGGAGAAGC
>BOPP01000191.1:101391-142634 GCA_017312745.1 Gryllus bimaculatus | reverse complement strand
TAATTAACACATTTACTGAATGTTTGTTAAGAAAACAGATTGTAAATAAACAGAATAATAAAAAAATAAAATAAAATAAAAAAAATTTCCTTTTGTCATAACATAAAATTAATGTCTATACTAAGTAGCATTGTTGTAAAGTGAAATAGAAAAAATTGATATTTCGTTAAAATCTGCCTCCTACTTATACGTATCCAAAAATATTATAATTTATCTTGTTAAAATTGTAATAATTATAATTAGGTGGCAGTCAAATACAAAATCTTCTCCAGACTGCAACCAGGTAATACTTTACACAAAATATGTGCAATTCCCAAGAATGTGATGTGTTATATTTTCCAGTCTTTTGAGTTCCTTCCCTGAAATTTGGGCAAGTTCTTACAAATTTTGCGGACCAAATCCCCGATCTCAGGTAATGTTTTTGGCACGGCTACTGAATTTATGCTCCATATTCGGCTGGTTTCTATTTCCACGCTATTTTATTTAAGACTGCCTGCCTCTGCAAGCCTCTGCCTCTCTACGACGTTCTGATAGCATAGCACAGTAGTAACATCGACAAGTAGACATGTCATTTTCTCCAATCCCGAACAATAAAATCCGGTATGGATATCATTGTTCATTGTAATCATTAAGTGGTGTGCAGATCCCAACAGAAGTCACAGATTTTGGTGAGTGCGTGAGTGTTCGTACAGCTTACATCTTTGAGGGCCAGATCTGTCAGTAGATGTAATTACAGATCATACCATGCCTTTTCATGTATTCGAACTTTACAAGTATTGGGCAAGCTGAGTCAATATAATTAATGGTTTCAATCTGTTTCCGTCAAATACGGCATTTGCCACTCTGGGAAATTTTGTGAACCGCTTTATCATAAAGTCGTGTTCTCAATGACTCAATGCTAGCGCCGCTAGTTGAATTGCGTAAGGACGCTTCGTGAAGTCGGGAACGTTAAGCAACTCGAGCCATCGCGGGTTGGCCGACCGCGCGCCACTCGCCACCACTTCGAGCAGAGCGGTAGACGTTGGGTTGAGGAAAACGAAAAGTGCTACGATGGGACATTAGCGCTGTGTGCAATGAACGCTGGCCTTTTGCGAATGATATTCTTACGCTAACAACCGGAAAAGTTGGCCCAGGGCATTAAATGATGTCTCCCCAGCGCCGCTGACGGGGAGATTCTTAGATTGGAGTTCCGACGGTGGCAGAATTTCCGACACTAGCCTGACAGCTAGGTCGAATTCCGCCGCTGCCTGGAGGAGAATTCTAGCGGCCGGCTGCTCTGATCTATAGTTTTCCGTACTTTAATTTTTTATCAGAGTATAATTTGCAATTGAAGACTTCTTTATTATGACCTTTTAGAATATATATTACATTTAATCATTTACTAATAAAGCTGATGTTATATTAATTTAATACATATGAGCCTTAGTAACATTGTTTATTTATTTTTAAGAAAGTTTAGATGTTTTGTATATTCGGATTTTTGCCACTTTTGTTTCGAGGCTTTTATCCCGCACATGGGTCAAAAGCCCGAAATGTTTTTTGAGACTTCAAATTAAAAGATATTCATAAAGATAGTCATTCTTGTTTGGATAGGTTATTTTTCATACATTAAGCATAGTTCTGTCTAAAAAACGAATTAATTTACCAATTAAACGTGTGGAAACTTACTTTTTTATAAAAAGTGTGGACTCTTGCTCCACGTTACCCTACTGTTTAATTGGCAAACATGTTATTCCTGTTGGTGTATATACATCTTTTAGCTCTTGCTAAATTTCTACTTTACTGGCTAATGAGTGATTTACCCTAATTTCCTTGCCAGAAACCCTGCTTGACCTTTGGGTAACTGTTAAGTGATGACACGTGAGAGCCACTCCAGGAGTGTTTTTAAAGATTACATTAATAGTCTTTGCCAAATGGGAATGTAATGCTGTCAATTTCTTTATAGAATAATTCCAATTCATTGGGAAGGATTTATTGCTAAATAATAAAAATTATAGAATTCAAAGGGAAATCAACGAAGAAGAACAGGAACTTTAAATGTTGGAAATCATGTGTGGATAATACATTCCGTTATAGAGAAGATGTATGATAGTGTATCTCTTTGTAAATTTTTTGAAGTATTCAACTAAAGTGTAACAAATAACATATATGTGCGGAGTATTCAAAACATCTATAAGAACATTAAAGGAATAATAAAAGGGTAAAGACAAATCTCAGCAATTTTAAATTACAAAAGGTCTTAAATAAACTAGTCGCCACTTGTGGTTTGTATCCACTTTTGGTTTGTACCGTGATTTGTTCTGTTTCATTTTGTTCATTTCGAATGTTTTCTAAAAATCTGCTAAACATCACATGGTGTCCCGAATTTATTCTCTGAAATCTCCATTATATTGAAGTTTTGTTGCCACCTTGTGAAGTATATCCAAAGAATTCCAGATATGTGATTATTGATAAAAATGATATAGTATGAACGAAGAAAACTGGACATGACTCATTTCCTGCATATTGAACATTTGAACTTCTGGACATTATTTAGTGGACTTTTTGGTTTGGACATTTTTGCTAAGGATTTTCAACTTATTAGGCATTATTCAGGGGATACCTGGTGCCTGAGAGACACAGAGGTTTATTCGTATTCTTCTTATTAAAAAAACACAAGACTTCAGTTTTAGAGCTTCTACGCCCCTTTGTTCTCCCAGTTTTCTTTGTCAAATATTGCAAGCATCCAGAATCACGGACTAATGAATAGATATACACATCTCATTTCAAATTTATGGTGGCAATACTGTTGTAAAATATATTAGGGAATTCTCCTGAAGCACACCAATAACGAATGATACTATGGCTGAGTTTTTTTCTTCATATCCGTACTAGATACGATCTCATTTGCCAGTGACAGGTGTTTCATTACATTCGTGTCTATTATACAGTAAGGTACGTAATTTTGAGAAAGAAGGATTGACTTTCGGCAAAAAACAAACAAACACGTTTTGTGGGTCCCTGATACCAAAAATGTGTTTTTTAATTGTTTTAATGCTTAGTAAATTGATTTGTCCTTTACGTCAAAACGCACGTTTTATAGGTTAGTGACATCGACAAAAATGGTTTTTCTCAAAACATTTATCTGCCTGTATCTGTCTGTACATTACAATCTAAACCAAAAAAATATGAACTCGTAGTGCGAACGTGTGAGTAAAACGGTGCGGAGTTTTTGAGTGCGCCCTGATTCTTGGTCGCTTTTACTGAGTTTTAGTTATGATATCGAGGATTATGGGAATTTATCGCCTAAGATTAAAGGATTACATATCGTAGTTCTGTTAAAACTAAAAAAGAATGATCCAACTAATTTCGAAGAAAAGCTTTTGACGGTGCAGAAACGACGACTCAGCCTTTCGTTATTAACTTTGATAATTAAAATGTACTAAATAATAATGTTTACACCAGAGGATTATGATGACTATTTATATGGTAAATATGGTAAAGGAAATAACTATTTATGACTACTTATGATGTTTACAAATGGATCAGTGGAAGTATGAAAACTATTTTAAAAATAAATGACAAGGCCAACAGAAGTCGCCAGTAAAAATGTTTGAGTCTCTGCTAGATTTTGTAATTTAAGTGCAAAACCAGCTAAAGGTCACGAAAAGTTAGAATATTTCTCAACATATTGATCGCGATCCAATGCATTTTAGATGTACCTCCATCTCAAACTTAAACTCCATTTTACGTCTGCGGTTACAGGAACAACGAACCGCAGAATTCTATTGCAATTTCAAATTCATATAAGGTGTTCAGTAGGTTTATTGAAACGAATGTATTGAAATTGTGCGAGGAAATAATACCGAAAACATAGATTTGTTTCAGTGTTTAAGACAGAACATCATGTGGCAATATTTCGAATACCTCGTCTCCCAGTCGCTTAAGAAATATATTCGACACAATTTGCAATGACTACGCAAAAATCCTGCGCCTCCACACTGTGAGATTAAATGGCCGTATAAAAACCATAATTAGTCGTTATTATTATTCCTTTTCAACTTTTTACATCATTCAATACTTTACACGGACATCTTGCACTTGAAGTTTCCCTTACAGTAGGTGACCAAATTATTAGGGACAGTTCTAATATTTGTGTAATTTCTAGTTTAAATTGTTTGTGAGCAAATGATTTGATTTGATACACTTTGTTGCATTTCTGTTTACATTACTATGATTTTTAATAAGTGGAAACATTGGATGCCTGCATTATTTAAGAAATAAGAGATGTTATTTCTCATTCAGTTGAAGTTTATTGAAAACTGATGCTGAAATGAAGACGTACAAATTATTTTTTAATTGTTTTTTGCTAGTTTTTCCTTTCCAAAATAATAAAAAACTTAGTATTGTTCCCTTCTGCATCACTTGAATTGAATTTTATGAGTGAAATTCATTTTATTTCACAATAACATCACAATCTCGAAGTTTTTATTTATTGGTAGGGTACGACTTCAGACACGTCTCCAACGAAAATTAGATAAATACAAACGCTATTACTTCATTCCACACATTGACAGAGAAATATAGCAACTACAGCAGGTGTTTCGAAAACAAACAAAATAAGCATTAACAAAATAAAAGAAAGAATGAATCAGAACGAACCTATGGTAGCTGGCCTTGTGGGTAAATATGGCAGGAAATGGATCTCCAGTCTTCGTACCGATCATGGAATCAGGGATATCTGCCTCAAAAATCGTAGAAAGACTGTTGCCCGTCTGACTTCGATGATTAACACCGAGGGAGTCACAGTTTCCAAAAGGACGGTCCGGAGACGGTTATCCGAAGATAATCTGATCGGTCGTCGCCCTATCCCAGGCCACGAACGAACGACTGCAGTGGGCCAGACGACACTGAAATATCACTGTTGCAGTCTGGAGTCGATTAATTCAATCTTGTTATATTTAAAGCACTAATGCATTTCAGCAATAAAGTTTTTTTGTAATATTTTAGAAATATGCTTCTCTGACGAATCAACGTTTGAGATTTTGGCCGACTAAAGGTCATTTGCCGACGCTTCGACGGGGAACCGTTCCATCCAGACTACCTAGTAGAAAGAGTTAAACGCCCGGTAAATATCATGTTGTGGGCTATGATCTCAAGGAAGGATATATAGGGCACCTATACATTGTTGAAGGGACCATGAGACAAGACCAGTACAAACGAGTACTAGAAACTCCGCTACGAACACAGCTCGAAGAATTGTGATTAAGAATACGTTTTATGCACGATTCAGCACCATGCCGCAAAGCCAGGAGTATCACTACATTCCTGGCAAAACAATTTTACCATTTTGCCCTGACTGGGTAACCTACGAGACATGAACATGTTGTGGGAAGTTGTTGGCATGTTGTTGAGACATGTGGGAACTATAAACGACATATCGCCAAGCAAGCATCAAGATCCAGTTAATGAAAATTCTCAACATAGAAAAGCATCACAATATTAAACTGCAACAAAATGCAAAAACCTGTATAGAGAGCGTGCCGCAACACATTGAAGCTTTAATCGGCATCACTAAAAAAGTATTAATTTTCTAAATATAGTTTTTCCTAAATATCTCATTGTTTTTATCATTTTAATAATACTCTCTTAAGAATAAGAATTCCTATGAAACCAAAAACCAATAATTTGTTTGAAAAATGCAGTTAAACTATAGAGCAAAAATTTTAGGCCTGTCCCTAATAATTTGGCCATCCACTGTGGTGTTAATTTTTCTATATTTTTTATTGCCTGCAAGTTTGGCTCCGCCGTATTTAAATTTATAAAATTTATCTTTGACTGTCCAGCATAATTAACAAGAATCACTTCGTCGTGTGTATTAAAAAATGAACCAATTTGATCATCGTAGTTTGTTAATAATAATAGTAATAATAATAACAAAGGCAATTATTAACATAAACCAACAATTCACTTCAACCCTTGCACACAGTATACTGTGCGTGTGCACGTGCTTTATCAGCAGTTGGCATCAGTTCGTGAACGTAAGCCCGAACCGTGAGTGGATGTGCGTGTGTGCGCGCGTGTATGCGCAGGCAAGGGTATGTACAGGAGCTTGTGGGTGTGGCCGCGAATGAATGAGGGAAGTTCGTGCGCATTGCGAGAATATTTGCGTGTCTCTGTGAGAGCGCGTTCGTGAGTGAACATGCGCAAGGGTTTCCATGTGCGTGAGACATATTCTAGCGAAGCGTATACATGAGCATGTAGTGTGCATGTAAACTTGTGTACCGATCTTAACAGCATCACCTTTCTTATGTTAAAATAATGTACATTTAGAATAACATTTAATTTTCATTTGTTGAATCGTATGGACCTTTTATATCTTTTTTATGCACATAAAATTCCATAAGCAGTTTGTCATATTTACATTGACAATGTCTGTGTTTTGATAAAAATTATCGGGGTGATCGGACCATTTTTTTCCTCTTTAGAAAATTTTATCTCCTTTCTTGCCCTTACCCCAAACATTAATTCTGGCTACACCTATATTTTATGCACCATGCTATTTACTGCCAGAAGAACTGTGTATGTAACTTCGAAAAATTGTTAAAAACTAACAATATATTTTAACAAACCAGGCGAGCTTCCCTGAAGCCATTGTAAACATTTTGGAGAATCCTTGAAATGTTTTCAAAGAAAATTAATATTAAAAGAGTGAACGTATTGTGATTGATTTTTCTTAACGCGTGTGACTTTTTTCATTTATCAATAATTTGTTTACTGTCTTTAAAGATCGCAAATCTTGTAGTTTTTCTTTAGTCCAAAACACTAACACTTCACTAATGTAGTACCACAAACCTTCGCTTCTAGTCGTTACATGGTAGCGGTTTGTTCAATGAGAATATAGTAGAAAATTCCTTTACGTAGGCACCGCACTTTAAGTAGGTTTCTTTCAGAACAACAGAATTATGAAGATTCTTACTCGAAGTGATAGTACGTGTGACGCAAGCAGAAGGGGCTTGCGGTGTGCGTCATTGAGTTGGCCTTCAAAACAAAGATTTCCGCAATAACATAGAGGAACGTTACTTCGAGATATTTTGGGCAATTTATTTGCCTATTTGACGAATGTTTCATTACAGTTACCAGGTTTCATATCACGATGCTGGAAAGCTTGAGGCAAAATCCAACTTTCCTTCAATTTGTAAGGATTTTGTAGAATAGCTTGGTATAAAATGCTCGATAAAAACAACAAATCATTCAGTTTTTTATTCTTACTACCGCATAATATCAACCCTCGGTGAATATTTATTTTACTTTAGAGAAAATATTTCGAGTAATAGCGAAAATATAGCATGAATTTTCTTGAAATAATTCTCGCACTTAAAAAAAAATAATCAGGACTAAACTAAAGCAATGTATAATATCGTAAAAAATGTGTTCGTTTCTGAAACTTTTTGCAGTAAAATCCTTGGAAAGGTCAGTACACTAAAAATTATTCGTCAAGTTCAGATGAATTTCCAGACTTTCTTAAAATCGTGTGCACCTATCTTTACACACGTTTTAACCCAGTTTCAATGTTTCTTCATGCACAGAAGTATTTCCAGATCTTTTCAAATCAGCGCAAATTAAGTCTCTTAAAAAATGCAACACAAATTAATTTGAAAATTATCGCTCAATTTATTTTAAGTCAGCTTCTAAAAAAACAAACTAGATCGACTTTTTTGTATACCAATGGAAACTTTCTCAGCAATACCAATTTTTGTAATTGCAACACACGTAGTAGGATCATACTCATCAGGTGTCAGTACCAATAGTACCCCATGTTGCATGTTGGACTGGGGTGTAATTGTCTACCCATCAGAAGCACACTTACGAGGTTTTGTGTCGATCGTTTCTTACAAACAGCCAAAAACGAACATCTTTCCTTAGCATATGAAACACTACTCAAAGGATTTAAAATCTTAATTAATTTTTATATTATTAATTAATATTAAATATATTTCAATTACAAAGAAATCTTTAAAAATATGATAATTTGTCATTAAATTCCAAAGTTAAAAAGTAGTGGGTGATACATCAATGTATACAAATGAATAATAAACATTAAAAACAATTTACAGAACTGTTGCAGTCATTTTCAAAATATATTTAAAGTCATAAGTGGTTTTAAAGGCAGAGACGTGTAAAAATAGTGGATTTTTTTGAAAATATTTCGTTAACTACAGGCCAGCAATCGAAAAAATCACAACCAATGTTTTGAGAGAAAGTTTTTAGATTTTGTTCGTGCTTATTCACGACTTTTAAGGCAGTAAAAATATTTTTGTGATTTATTAATATATTTTTTATTTTAAAATTTGGCACCGAGAAAATGTCAACATTTTTTTGATAATATACATTATTTTCTTCAAACAGAAAAGTTTATGTTAATTTGATGAAAAATTAAAATTAAAAAGAAACACGTTTTCGTCTGTAGAATGGAAGGGGTCGTGGGAGGGGCTAATGAATCTTTCAAAAATCTTTTTTTTTTGTGTTAGAGTCATAGTTTAACTACTCATAGGTCATTTGATTTTAGAGAACTTTTTACCATTTTATATGGGGATACCCTTTGAATACTAAGAAATATAATTTTCTGCCGCATAACGGTTTCTATAGTATTACAGACTATACTGACCATAAAACGATGATATTTAATGAATAATGTGTACTGTTTAATTTTAAGAAGTCTAGATTTTCCTGAAACAAGAAATTTAGTTTAGTTTTCGGATCAATTACCCATCAGGATTTCATCCCAATGTATGTAAAATTGGGGTCTAGAAGAAAAATAAGAGTTTTACCCTTATATTGGGGATCGACCCGGAGAAGGGCATACGCCAAATGGGAACCACTACCTCGCCCCTTTCAGGTGAAAGTGGAAGATGACATTTTATTTCAAGAACATTTTCATATCTATTATTTTTAAAACACAACTCCCTTCCCAATTTTCTAGTCTTGGAACTGGCATATTTCATCTTTCGAAATATGGTTTGGTTTAAGTTTGTTTTCATTCAATTGAATCATTCCTTTATTGAATGAATTCTACCTTTTATTTCCATTTTTATATTATTTCTTTTTCTCTGCTAAGATTCTGTAACGATGAAAATAAAATTTGGACACTCTTCTAGTATTTTCTTTGCTTTTACTTTCCCGTAAACGTACGTATATACGGAATAATATACTGAGTAATATACGTTTTTTTCTTTCAAAACGTCCGTTCGTCTGTCCGTCTGTAAACATCACTAGCGCCTCAACCGTTCGTAGGATTTTTTCCAAAATATATATTCCCCGGATGATCTGGCTCGACTCGAGGCGCTGCGATTTTGAAAATTCCAATTGGACTGTTAAAAATGGCATAAAGTTCATTTTACTGAATTAATTTTTTGAATACACAAATGTATTTTATTCAAATATCTCTCTCGCCGTTAATATGCCCATTTCCACCGATTTGTAAACACCATGGAGTTTGTGAGTTAAAGTACCTCAAATGACTTTAAATGAATTTTTTTTAAAACTTAAAATTTTCTGTGAAAAGAGCTTTTAATTTCGTATTTACAGTAACGCTTAAACTCCATTTTCTTAAAAACGGCTCCATATTTTTCAATGAAAATTTCCATTTTTGACGAGGTTTTAGTCTTCTTTAATGTTCAGTAATACTTCGGTTCTACTATTAGGAAACCGAAGAATTGTACTTTGGGCGGCGATGGCAGTTGGCAAGAGGGCAAGACATGGATGGATGGGGGCAAGGCAGTAAAGCCTGTCCACACCAAGGACATTAGAAAACTTTACTACAAGAAAGTTTGTACCATTCTGTAGCACCACTAGTTTATTTTCATTGAGAAATGAATCTGGAATATTTTTGATAAGGCACGAGGAAAAGATCGCCGGCGGTGGCGGCGACCCCCTTAACGCGCTTACCTGATCAGTGTTCTATCAGTCGTTTTCCTTACCTGGGTTGGTTTGGTCCCCAATTTACATGTAGAATTAGAAAGTAAGTTTCGCGAGAAAACATGAAGAGATTATTTGGTCCCCAATTTCCATACGGCCCAGTTTCCCTGATTCATTTAGCAAGTGCTGAGTTGTTTTGAGTGCTGTGCTGAGTGCCCTTTGTTTTGTCTCTAGATATGAATTTATTTTCACTACTTTCTCGTTGTCCTATTATTCTATTCTCACCTCTTACTTTACACATGCTTATAGTTACATGCATTTCACTACCACACATGTCGAGATACAAGACGGGAACTTTGCGTTTGTCCGGCTGGATAGTGCCCTACTGGACGTAGATACCTGGTTGGGTAAAAATCACGATAGTCAACGTGTAGGTCGGCGTCAGATCGCACCATCCAGCGGAGGAAGATCATCCCACCTCCCAAGGAAAATCAGGCACTGATAACCTTAGCAATTGACTAAATAATCCGGAAATACTAAATAATCTATCAATTCAGTCACTACAATCACTTTTTTAAGCCATGGAAAATGAGGTAGGCGGGGATAAATGATTGGAATTTCAAGCTTGTTGGAGAAATACATTCCGAGTACAGATCAATGTAATAACGCAATGTTGCAGTACTTGCACTAATTGTCTGTCTGCGATAGTAGCCACGTGTCTTCGAGATAAATTGATGTGCAGCTTGGAATAAGGCATTTTTCGTGTATTGCTGTGGTCTTTTACGATACATACGGCATTAATTGTGCACTCACAGTGTGTCAAGGCAAACTTATAATAAATGAAGAGTAATTATGCCAATCAACAATAAAAACTGCATGCCATATGTGTACTGTATATGAATGTTACTTTTTAAAAAAATTCAACAATCTGTTTTACAAAAACTCTTATTATATAACAATATAAATTAAAACTGTAAGTTCCATAAATAATGTTGAAAATTGCAATAATTTTGAAGAAAACTAAAACAAATGAATAACGGAGGCAAGGACAACACAATAGTATTGGTACGACTGAACACAAACCTCATAATGTATAGTATCTCATTCTTCTCCACCTTTCGCACCATCTGTCTTACCCCCTGTCACTGCTGAAATACGCCATTTTCTTCGACCATTCATGTTGAAAACAAAATGAAAATGTTGAATCTTCATATTAATTTTGTAGATGGAGAAAGTCCACATAATGCAACAAAAGTTTCAATCTCTTTCAAATAAAACTGAATTTATCGAATCTATTATTGAGCAATCTAAGTCAAATATGTTTTACCTTCTCTCATACTACTTACATAGTACACAAGTATTGTAATTCTGCAAGGAAAACTCTGTGGTTCTTCACAAAAAAAAAACTCCTATTGTGGGTCCCTGATATCGAAAAAGCAGGTACATTTTGTTCCTAATAAATTATTTCCTTTAGCATCCAGAGTCCACTTTTTGTGGGTCTTTGATACCGAAAAATTGTTTGACTGCAAAGCAGCTCTGTGCGTGAATGGTCAACGCTAACCCTTAAACCATTCAAACGATTTTCTCCAAAATTGATATTCCCCTATCGATCTGGCCGAACACAAGGTCCTAAGAATTTGAAAGTGGCGTAGGGTCAGGTGACGCTAAGATGTTGAGAATCATCCCTCAAATAGAAATAAAAGAACGTTAAATATTGTATTGATAATCTTGCAATTAAGCGAAACACGTTTTGTATTAATTTTAAAAATGATTTTCTATGATTGAATTCGGTGTTGTGTTACATGCTGGCCTCTAATTTCTTGGACACTAAAATGCTTCTAGCGTCTGCCGCGAGATTGCGAAGGGCAAAGACGCATGTCCAGACGGCAAGGTTCCACCCTCCTCTCTTCACTCCTGTCCTAGAGATTCCCGAGTGTCTTACTCTTGCCATGTGGAAATAACCACCATTATTTCCACCATGACTCTAGCATACGACTGAGAAAAGCGGCTTACGAGCAAGTTGCTTGTTTGTGCACGAGGGTGCAGCACACTTGCGGTTGTCAGTGAAATATTTTTCTTCCTCTACACCATTTAGTAATATACGTATTCCTGGAATATATTTAATCGGCGAGTGACATCGATTACACACCTCATGGGTTCCAGTTCCATGGCCTGTCGACCAATCACATTCCTAGAATTTTCGGAATCCACGGGCAGAATTGCATTCTTTTTGCAATTTGCCGTTTTTAAATCAATCGTAGTGCGCGGAAGTACCAAAAGGACAAAGGGGAAAAGTGGGACCAAGCAGGGAAAGGGGGACAAAGACGGCAAGGGGACAAAATGGGGCAAATCGGACAAAATAGGAAAATGAGTCAAAATGGTGGAATGAGACAAAGTGGGTAAAGGGGTAAATTGGACTAGGGGGCAAAATGGGACCAGAGGACAAACTGTTACAAATGGACAACTGGACAAAATGCGCCGAACGGATAAAAGGGCCTAATGGGACTAAGAGACAAAATGTGACAATGGAGCAAAGGGGACAGGAAGACAAAATGAGACAAGAGGGCAAAATTGTACAAGGGGCAAAATGGGACAAGGCGAAAATGGGACAATGGGATAAAATTGGACAAGTGAACAAAATGGTCCACGGGAACAAATGGGACAAGTGAACAAATGGGGCAAGGGGACAATGAGACAACGGGACAAGGGTATAAATGGCCAAAAATTTCCCAACAATCTTCCGATTGGACTGAAACTATATAAATCGTTTAAGAACGATGAAACAGCATAGAAAATTGTCTTTATGGCATTAAATTGTATTCCTATTAGCTTCATGTTGAAGATTATTAAAAATTTCAGGTTTTGCATGAGTTTCAGAGGGTACTATAAAAAAAGTACTAAAACATCTTCAAATTTGATTTTACTTTGCAACTTGCTTTGTATTTCTTTTTTATACATACCTCTCTGAAGGTTAAAATGATAAACCTAATTATAGGGCATTAATAAGCCCGTATTAAGACTAAATTAAAAAATAAGGATTTTAATTTTCATTACAATCAAAATAACAAAATTAATTTTCTCAAATACCTAATCTCAGGATTTGTCGTCATTTTTTCGTATATATCTTATTCGCAAATAATCTTGCTTTTATTATTTAGTGATTGGTTCTCTTATGTTTTAAATGTATCTAAAGCATATTTGCGAAGGCAGAAACTTTAGAGGTATACATAGCGGTATGATAAATATTAATTATCAACCTGAAATTAAAAACACATTTAGTGCATTAGTAGCCTTACTGTCCATATTTCGGGTAATGAAAATTAATTTGAAGTAGTTAATCATTTATAACACTTCACATTTACATTTCAATAGAAAATACGAGCTATCATTTCATTTCTATTGAAAGTTCTTCATATCTGTCAGTATTAAACATTGTTATTAAAAAGAGTTTACACGCTTCGCGAAACAACACGACTGGCGGGCGTCATCTTGCAGTCTAATAGCTCTAAACAAATAACTTCTCTGAGTTACAACACAGTTTTAATTTCTGATTTGCCAATAATTCGTATGTCAATTCGCGCACTAACTTACAAACATGCCTCCAAACTGCAACATATTTCACGTTTTTCTTAGTATGCAATTAGGTTTGATCAGATCCATTAATGGCTTAATAAGATTTTAGCTTATTCTTTCAATATTAAAAAGGAGAGGAAATAAATTAATTTTCGTTCTTATCCTAAAAAAAGGCATATGCTTCAAGCTCTGCAAGCTTCAGCAAGTATTCTTATCTTTCAAATTGTTTACTTGAAGTGGTCAATACTGACGCAATGGCCACTACTAGAATCGTTACCCTATTTTTTCTTAGAATTTCTTAATTTACTCTAATTGATGTTGTTCAGTCACCTTACGTTACAACCGAGAAACTAGAATTTAACAGCGCAAGTGATAAAAGAAGTCTGATTTTCAGATATGCGAGAGAGTTTTTGTGAAGTTGTTTACATGTGTATTCACGAGCTATATTTGTTTATGATTAATTTTCACCCGGTGAATGCCACATGTGCCACACTGCTACGCACATGCGTAGCGCAAGTGGAAATCATAGGTAATGCGTGATGCACGTAGGATGCGTATGTTTGAATGAAGACCAGAAAAAATGACATTTTTTGAAGGTACTGAAGCATATGGGAAAGAATGATTACAATGCAGTTTGGTAATATGAACAAAATCAACGTTGTCGGTTTGAGGAAAATGAGCGTATGAACAGCTTATTTAGTTCTCCGTTAGAATAGTCAACATATATTCTAGTAAATATAACATAATTAAATGTTTGGTATTTTATATGATTTTGCAGACAAGTGTCCTTGCAAAATGAAGACCTCGTTTTCTTCTTAACTAAACGTTTACTTGGAGTTCACGAGGTACACTCGAACACTAGATATTTAAATAAAAATGTTTGTGACTGTAACATTATTTCTACAAATTGAGGAGAGAGCGTTCCATTGGTTATTGTGGATATATTTTCTTGCGCTCATTGAGATGTTTGTAACCGTGTTTAAATTGGAATTTAGAGATATTTTACTTTCATTGATTGAATGATAGGGAGATCTGAAATGTTGCTAATATAAAGTTACGGGGAAATGGAAGCTATTCGTTAGTTAGCTGTGCTAAGAGCGAGCCAGAACAAACAAGGTCAATCAGTGCCTATTCAAAAGTACCTATTGAATCAGTGTTTTTTGTAAAAAATGACGTAAGGGCAGAAATATATTTTCAGCAAACGCTGATGTCTATAACTACAACACTCGACGTAGTGATCATATTCATTAGGTGACAGTATCAACAGCTCACTACAAAAAATGCACATATAATACATGTACATTATTGCACACAACACCTTGCATAAAACATGTACATTATTGCACACAGCACCTTGCCAGATGACATTAAACGATTAAATTCGATACAAAAGTGTTAAGTCCCAATTACAAGCTTTTCTGCTGCACAACTGTTTCTATGCAATTAGAAGCTATACCGAGCACAAAAAAGGAATATTAATGTCAACAAAGTTATTTAGTGTATTATTTACCATTTGGATTGTATAATTCTAAAGAACCTGTAACAAGTATTGTACTTCAGCACCATCTCGATCAGATTTTGTCCAGTTTCCCTGATCCTTGCGCAAATGCTCAAATGGCCCCTTGTTTTGCTTCTGGACATAAATGTATCTTCAAACTTACTTCTCCCCACATCACGTCACACACAGTTTTCAACGGTTTTTGACGTAATTAAAATAAATAAATAAATAAATAAATAAATAAATAAATAAATAAATAAATAAATAAATAAATAAATAAATAATTAAATAATTAAATAATTAAATAAATAAATAAATAAATAAATAATTTTTTGAAAAAATCCTCTTCATACTTTTGTAACAAACTTTTTCATGAACATTTCACGAAGTTTACTTTGCATTATTCTTAATATCCATTCCGCCACTTTTATGATATAACAGCATTACGATAATATGCACAGTAAGACTTTTGGTAAGAGCACAGGGAACAAAAACCCTGATACTATGTCCGCAAGCTCGAAAATTTCTTCTGATGTAACATTGTTATTCTGCGGTCCATCAGACTCTCGCATTGTGAACGGCAACGAAACATCAGATCTTCGCAGGCAGAGGAGGTGCTCAACGAACGAAATGAGATCGAACACCATCATTGCCTATGGATGTATGCCCTACGTTTGGTATACGAAATTATAATCAAATGATACGGAGGTAAGATAGTGTTCATAAAATTTGGGTATGTCAAGTGATGGCGATGGAATTTGATATACATTGAATATTTTTCGAAGAACTTTCGAGGAAAGTTGTGTGTTTTGAGTCCAAATTCACATGGAACTAAATGTCGACGAGTTATTTTCACGCAAGAACGTTTCCTGCTATCATTGAGGCTGGAATTAATTTTGGTTTTGGAATCTTTGCAGTAACGAACCTTACTCTGCAAACGTATTTTTAAATAATTTCATTGGTTCCATCTCATCTTTCAATGTGGTAAACTTGCATAGCTAGAGTATTTAACAAACGTTAAGACTTATTATTTTAATTTTCATGAATACGTCAAGAAAGTAGACGACAGCAACTATTGTTTTTATAAGGTTATTGTGTTTGGGTAATAAATGATTGATTTAATTTACATTGCTCCCGTTTAGGTTAATTAATTCGGGCTTCGATAGGGCTACAATAATAATTATAAATGTTATTTTCATTTATGAGAAAAGTAAAACAGAATATGTATATGACCTGTCAGTTCACTCTTCTCGTTTATGGTTACATACATTACAATAATCGAACGTAACCAACAAATCCAGGAACTCTTATTCCACTTCCAAAACTCGCCCAATTTGTACACCCCTAAAACTCCGCCCTGGCCCACCCCCATTCCAGAGGTCTGCCTTTGTGTGTCTCACCGCCTCCCCCCTCCTCCTCCACAGGCCAACTGCGGACCCTCCAGCCTGTCAGCCCTGCTCTCCCCCGCACAGCCCCCCCCACCCCCGTCGAACGGTGCACTTGTACAGCTCTCGCCTCCCCAAAAACGCTCACCATTTTCCGCGCAGTGGCCGCTAGGTAGGTACGATCCTCTTTGCTCACGAACTAATGATAATTCAATAATTGCAACTATTGCTATTTTTATTATTTTTTACTTTGGTATATTTTTTATTTATTTAATTTTTATTTGTTCATCTGTTTCTATATATTTCATATTGTATAAATTTTTCACATTTTACGATGCTCGCAAAGCGATGGAACGGTACCTTACGTCAATACCTAGTCATACCAGGGTCTCATTAATTGACCATTAAAATCATGTAGAATATGCTCAGCTTCAATAGAAGGCCCACGGGATAGGTGGGGTGGTGTTGGTGGTGAGGAAGATGGAGCAGATCGTACCGTGTCTGTAGAAATTAAAAGCATGCAAGTAATCCCCTTCGCTGTACCCCTGTGGAAATGGAAATTAATTTTTTACTTTTGGCGTTCACTTCAACTACTGCTTTGTGTAATGAGTAGTTGGAGGGGATACTTTTAACAATAAATATTAATTAACTAATAATAATTTAATTCTGGCTTAATTTATTTGCAGACTAATAAAAAGGTGTGCTCTTTGGCATACGTAATTTGATTTAAAATGTTTCTTAATATTAAGTGATTTATAATGTTCTTTTTCAAGTACATAATTTTTTTTAGTCATACAACATACGTACTTTATCTACATAATATTCGTAGGACCCCGCTTATCTTGGAGTAACCATGGCTTCGGTGCGCCCCGCCGACCACTTCGAAAAAAACATTTGAACAGAAACGGAAAAAAATTATATACCACGATATGCCACTTACAAGTGCTCTTCCCAGTTACAATAATCATAAAATGTTGGCAAATCAAGGATTAACTGTGCCTAGCTCACATGCCTTCTGTCGCATTTTATTCATTTTTATATATTACATTTGTCTTTTGTATTTTACATTAAATTTAAAATTCATTTATATTTTACGCATTAACAAATTTATTACAACCAGTGTTCTGTGGTAACAAACATTTAGCAGGCTCAGGGTCCTCTAACTACGATAACTTTTCACTCTAAATGAAAGTGTTTCTGAAAGGAAGTTTAATTAAGTGTATCTGAAAAAAAAGAGGCGATCGGAATAAATTTGGAACTTAAAAATAGTTTTCTTAGGTTTAAAAAAGCAATATAAAACAATTACCACGAAAAAATAAGAACTAAACACGCGTTTCAAAGAACTGATATAAGATAAGAACTATTGAACAAATGTATTTACGATGTTTGATTGAATGTTATATTTTCCCCGATACACGTTTTTCATGGGAAGGTATTCTCCTGTTTCGCAAAGAGTGGCTCTTGCAACGTCTACACATCTCAAGCAGAAGCGAAACCTTTTGAAGGTGCCTAAGTTCCATTTTCCCCCGTTTAAAACGTAGAGAGACCTTCCACACCCTGAGAATTGTTTGAGTGGTTTGAAAGGCACTATCCCATTGTCGGATGACGGATTAAGAATATCTCTTTCGGTGGGACAAAAGTGAAATGCAAAATGAAATAGCGTGAGTGAAATTAATAAATTTCCACGTCTGATAAAAAAAGCTAGTGGTGTTAAATAGCGCATACTTTCTCGCCTTTAGTAATGCTTATTTAATACTATTTATGCAGCAGTTTCTTTCCGAATTAACACATCTCAGTCATCATTTTTTGTAAAACTCAAATTTTCGAAAAATTGTACATGACCCCATTTTAAAATCTATCTTTAAGGAACATATTTCATCAAGGGAAAGTCTCTATCTTAAATATTTTATTTGTAGGAAGATGCTGAAAAAAAATTGAACTTTTGCAATTTTCGAATAATCAGGTTTTAACGAACTTGACACCTGCACTATACTCTTAAACGTCCTTCACACTGCCTGTAACAAAGTTTAATCAAAAACGTTGGAGCTATTTCCTTTGAAAATTTTGAAAATGTCCTGGGGGATTCATGTAAAGTACCTCTAAAAATTTATATTTCAAATTCAAAAGGCCACGACATCAGCCTGATCGATGGGGGAATATCAATTTTGGAGAAAATCTGCTGAACGGTTTAGCCGCTAGCGTTGTACACAAACAGATAGACGGCCGGCCGGCCGAACAGACGTTTTGCCGTCATTCGATTTTTCGATATGAAGGACCCACAGAAGATGGATTCTGACTGCACCACGTGTTAGAGGACTTTTTGGATTCTGACTACACCACGTGTTAGAGGATTTTTTTTTTAATTTTGCAACTAGATTTATCCTCGTTTTCGTAACCAGGGCCTTGTAAAAAGATTTTCTGCCGAAAGTTCGTCGTTTTTTCGCGCAGCATTACATAACGTTTTCTCTACTGCGTAAGCGGGTGCGAGAAAGTAAATAGACAATGATAAATATACATTTGATCGAACTGACCTCGAAAAGCGATTTGTCACAAATCTCCGATAATGAAGTGAATATCATAGTCAGAATAAATAGGTTATTAGAGAACAAAATTCAATACCAAATGAAAAAGCAATTTTCTAAGAGAACCTTATTCAATTTTTTCTTTAAAATATAATATCAACAACTTACTCCATTTCTTTCTATGCGCATTTGTTGTGGAATGGTCAAGATATGTTGTGCTAAGATCTTCGAAAGCAGCAGCACGTCCAACCAAGTTTTGTACAGTAAACATTCCAGGAAGCAGTGGCGTCTCGTGTCTTCAAAAATCCGCAAAATTGTGCTGGAGCGGTTTTCCAAAAATGAGACTGGATATTTAAATTTTAACTGTCAAATAACCAAGGCGTTTGCGATACGCTTCACATTGTAACTCTCTACTGCGTGCACTTGAAAACAGTCTGAAACTCATATCCGAATTAACGGTATTGATAGCGTTTATCCTGACACGGTCACAAAAGAGTAGTTTTTCGTGTTTATTTTTTTTTTTGTACGATGAGCATTGCTTATGAAACTATGGAATTCTTTTTAGGCTCTTAGTTTCAACGGAAATTAAAACCAAAGCACATATGTCACATATGACACCCGGCGTCGGTAGCCGAATTCTTTAACTATGCTCCATGAAGTCACGGAGGTAAAGCAATGCAAGATGTCGCGGGTTTCCCGGTTGGGTGACCGCCTGAGAATCTCCCGGCGCCGAGACCCGGGGCGAAGGGATAAAAGATAATGACGGATTAAGACTGACGATGACTGACTACATAAAAAGGACGTTTACTCCAAACGTTCAACGCCAATAGGTGTCTATATAATGGAACGTTGTTGCGTATTGTAATTTAAAAATACCAACGCGTTTGCTGCGACAACTTCTCAGCTTTTTCATGAATTACGGCCAACTTATTCTTATGGGATCTTGGCCCATACGACCCTCATCACCGAACTTCGTGTATGGTGCTGCGTTCCGCTCGCTGCAAATTGTGTGCTGCCATCGCAGCAATGCTAAGAGCCAATTTTTCCCGCGTACAATTAACGAGACGTTAGAAAACGAACCGTTAAAATTAATGTCTCTGTGGAAATGTGTTCCGGATCATTGTTTCCCTGACCAGGGTTAGTTAATTGTCAGTTAACTATATACGAGGGTTGCCTTTTATATTTCAGGATTAGAGAACAAAAACAAATATTAATCATCGAAAATCACTTTATTGTTTTTCAAAATATTCTCCATGAAGATCTATACACTTGTGCATGCGTTTGAATCAATTGTCGAAGCACTTTTGCCACTCTGATTGAGGTATCTCCAAAACATGCATTTTGAATGTAGTAATCGCTTCTTCGTGTGTCGAAAAACGTTGACCTCTCAGTTTGTTTTTACGTAGGGGAATAAAAAGAAGTAATTAGATGCCACGTCAGCACTATACGGCAGATGACTCATCAAATCGATGTTTTGGGTGCTCAAAAATGCAGTTGTTTGAGCCGATGTGTGAGAGCTCACATTGTCGTGCTGAAGAGTGATCCGTCTTCGGCGGTTGGTTTTCCTGATCTTGGAAGATAGCTGGCAAACAAATCGTTGTGTACCACTCAGAATCGACTGTTCTGCGTTGTTCTAGTGGTACGGTTACGATATGTCCAGTTTTTTCAAAAAAAGGCGACAATTTGTTTGGAAGTGCTTCTTACGCGAACAACTTTTGTTGGATTTTGCTCATCTTGAAACACCCATACAGTCGGCTACTGTTTACTTTCGGGCTCATACGCGTAAATTCACGATTTATCACCTGTCATATCACGATTTATCACGATGTCATAGACGTGTTTCGAAGCATCGCGATCGTATTTTTGAGCATTTCTTTCGAACAATCGACACTAGCCTTTTTTTGAGCGATTGACAAATTGTGTGGGATCCAACGCGAACAAATTTTTTTGACAGTCAAATGTTCATGCAATATTGAATGTATGCTGGTCCCACTAATGCATAAGATTTTCTCAATCTCACGATAGGTCACATGACGTTCTTGCAATATCAGTTCACGCACCGCATCAATGGTTTTCGGAACAACAACTGATTTTGGACGACCTTCGCGAAATTCGTCTTGGAGTGAACTACGACCACGATTGAATTCACCATACCATCGATAAACACTGGTCCTTGATGGAGCTTTGTGGCCAAAAATTGAATTAAGTTCATCCATGCACTGTTGCTGAGTTAATCCACGTCGAGAGTTGTAAAAAATAATCGCATGCAAATGTTCACGATTTAATTCCATTTTCGGCCAAGATTAATCTTTTAAGTTACTGTAAACAACAGAAATAGAGCTCGTATGTCAACGTTCTGAGTACGTATAACCTCAAAACATCCAACTTTACGATAGAGCTGTCAGTTGCCAGATTGCAACACCAGGGTTGCCAAATCCTGAAGCATAAAAGGCAACCTTCGTAGATGAACAAAATTCTTTAATACTCGTTGGTGTGCGGAAGGCAATTAACTGAAGGCTCTACGACCTAGTATGTTTGCTCTCGGAAGGAAATTACGGGATTGCGGCAAAACAGGCGAAACGTCGGCACCCCAGCCAACGACGCGGCGTCTCCCGGATAGCCGAGAATTCATGGATTCGAGCCGCGGAAGCTTACGTACACACAACACAATTTTATTTGATTGTGTTTTTTGAGGTTAGATGTCGTTTTAAGCGTAACATATTTCTGTCAATAGCCCGTTAAATGCAAGTTTTCTGTGATGTACTCCTTAGTTCAATTCATGGCCGGGATAAAATTGAAGCTGTAACTTTCTTATGCAAATCACGTCAGTTGATGAAAGGAAGAGGCAGGCATTCCAAGTAAACTATTAGGTACGGTAATGGGAATACGTTAGTCTCGCCACACATCTCCCTTGCCCGATAGTCGGATTAATCACACCATGTACATAATTATTTATATTAATTTCTAACTTATTAAGAGTTAGTTAAAAAATGTAAAACTAAAAAATGAACAAATACCTAATTTCAATAGATGTTTAATGTAAAAAAAGGAATATTAATGTTTATATAAATCAACAGGTCTCACATCATAACAGCAATGCAAAACTACTTTTCGCTGAACCATTGCGAGAACGGTTGCGAGATAATGATTTATTCATAACATAGTTGTTAAGAAGTGAACCTTGAATGTTCTCGGTTGGCAAAACGCAAAGGTAATCGGTTTATTTTTCCACCAAAGCTTCTTTGATTCTAAAACAAAAATAAGGATCCAAGTAGTCAGATGTTTCTACGAGATACGAATCTGCGATAAAACTTGGAGATTCTAATTTAGAATTTCAAAGTTTCTTCCATTTTCTCGTATGTTCGAATATCAACCAAAACACTGATCCCCCGTCAGCTCATGCTTCGATACGATAATTTTGGGAGTACTTTGCATGAAACTCGTGAGACATTTGTCAAATTTTCAAAAAGAAATAAAAGCTTATTTTTTATTATTTTTTTTTTAGATTCTGTAAAGGACATTTAAGAGAAATATGCAAGTCTCAAGTTCGTTAAAAAACCTAATTTTTGGAAAGTTGCAAGAGTTCAAAATTTTTTCGGAGTCTTCCTACCACTAAAATATTAAAGATAGAGATGTTTTCCCTTAATGGAATATGTTCCTTAAAAATAGCTTTTGAAATAAAGTCCTTTACAATTTTTCGAAAGATCGTGAGTTTCCGCGTAATTTTGCTTGAATTTGAATGAATAGTCAATTTTTAATTTTGTTCAAACAATTGTTTTTACTTTCTCACACTTTCTAACGTATGAAGATAATGTATTGTAATCGTGCGCCGGAAAACGGCGAATTTTCCACACAAAAACTCTTGTGCCGGGTCCTGGTAAGGAAAAAGTGGATAAATACAGTTTCTTATTTTAGGGAGAAAATCCTCTAACGCGTGGTGTTGTCAGAATCTATGTTTTGTAACTCATTGACACCGAAAAATTGATTGACGGCAAAACGTCTGTCCGTCTCTACACAACGCTAGCACATAAAACGTTCAGCCGTTTTTTGCCCAAACTGATGTTCCTCAATCGTTCTACCTGATGTTTGAAAATTTTCAAAATCTTTTCGGCGTCTTCCTTTTTAAAAAGTTGGAAATTTCGAAAAAGTTGAAATTTTGTTGAACATTTGAGTATTATTTGCTTAATTTTTCGTGAAAATAGGGCGAGAAAGTACGTGCTTTTTCTAGCACGGGTGTTAAAATTTTCCTCATTCTCCTTTCGTGCATCCGCGCCCGCTGCAGGTCTGTCTGTCCGTCTGCCAGTTTCTTTGTCCGTCTGTCTGCTCCTCCATCTCTTTTTCTGTCTGTCCATCTATCTGTGCGTCTTTCTCTTTCTCCGTGCGTTCGTGAGTCCGCTTGTACGTCTTTCCCTCTAACCATTTGTGTTCAACGCTACCGCCTAAAACATTCAGACGACTTTCTCTGAAATTGATATTCCCCTATTGATCTGACCACACTCAAGTCACCGAATTTGAAACATATATTTTGATTCTTGAGGGTTCTTTACATAAAGACTTAATATGTTCATTTTTTTTCAAAAATAGCCACAATTTTTTATTAAAGTTTGTCCTGGGATTGCGTAAAGTACGCGTGTAAAATGCCAAGTTTCATTTTCGTTAAAATCGTTGAATTTTTGAAAACTGAAAAAGTTCAAAAGTTTTTGGTGTGTTCCTACGACTACAATATTGAAGATAGATATTTATTTGTTCCTTAATAAAATCTGTTGTTCAATGATAGATCTTAAAATAAGGTCATGTACAATTTTAGGAAAGTATGGGTAATTCTTGCGTAATTTTGTGTGAATTACAAGCACTTTTTAAACAATTATTTTCTAAAAAACGGCTCCATAGTTTTTGTTTAATTGTTTTCATCAAAATTAAAAATGGCGCAAGTCACATTTTCGGCGAACTCTGTATTTCGAAAATAAAAACTTGACATTTCAAAAGTATAATGATAATAGAAATTTTTGTCTTAAAATCTGTTCTAAAAACTTAGATAAGATTAAGTACATTTTATAACCTTTTTTTCCACTCATTTATACACTAAAAAATCAAAACTGTAAAAGTTAGAAATAATGTGAGGATGTATGTTCTTGGGTAGCACTATTAGCGTTTCCTTAGATGTTAATGCAAGGAAACTGTGATACTTATGATCCATGACTGTAATTATTCAACTATATCGTTTGCTTATTACATAAAACTGTCTATATTTAAATAGCAAAACTTTTAGCTAGAATCGCATGCCACAGCAGGAATAACTTACCACTACCGCCAGTGCGTCCGTTTACTGGATTCTCTTGCTATTGATCCGCTTCGCTGTACTATTTTAGCGATGAAATATTTCGAGAATAATGCATCGCGTGATTTTGTAACCTCGATGGAATATTAGAATATTAAGTCTCGTAAATTCTAGAGAAATGAAATTCAGCCGGTCAGAGCAAGGAATGCTGGGAGGCAGTACCCCTTCTAACAATTTTTAGGTAATTGACCTAACCTCCAGACTACCTAATTGGACTACATATTTTACTTTCTCGTCTTACTGAGTAGCTATGTAGTCAAGAGAAAATATTATAATGTTGCCTCAAACATCGCCGATTTTTCGACAAAAAACTCGTGTTCTGGGGTCCTGGTATTGAAAAAGTTGATAAATCATGTTCCTATAGGAAGTAAATGACGTCATTTCACACGTTGTATTGTCAGAATTCCCGTTTTTGTTGGTTCTTCATACCGAAAAATTGATTGACAGCAATACATCAGACCATGATCAATGATAGCGTCTAAACCCTTCAGAAGTTTTTCCTCCAAAATTGATATTACCTATAGATGTGGGCAATCTCGAGGCCCTGCGAGTTCGAGATTTTGATTTGCAAAAGAGTATTTCATGTGAAGTCATAACAACATTTTCAAAATTTTCTCAAAAATGACTCCAAAAGTTTTGATTAAACATTCTTGAATAGTGTAAAGGACGTTTAAAAAACGGCGAATATTTCATTTTCGCTGAAATCTTTTTACAAATGAAATATTTCACAAAAGCAGATTTTGATATAATGTCATTTTCATTTTTTGTTGAAAAAATGATTTTTCGCTTAATATTGAATGTAATAAAGTCAATTTAGAAATTATATATTTTCCCTAAAGCGGCGCCAAATTGTTTAATAAAAGTTTGTCCCCTAAACATTTTGACCGTTTAAAAAATGACGTCAGTCTCATTTTCGGCAAACCATCTGTATTTTTCGAAAATAGCAAATAAAAAATTAATACTACAAAACAGAACAGTTTTAATACAATATTGATGAGATATTTTTCCCATACTGTAATCTGTTCTTCAAAACAAGACTCTGAACTAATGTAAATGAAAATCTGAAAATTATTTAAAGTTGCAATTGTAAACTTTTAACTTTTTTACTTTCTCGCCTTTTCTTCGCAAAACGAAGAAAGTATTGTAATCGTGCGTCGGAAATCGGTGACATCTCGGCAGAAAAAAACCCTTATTGCCGAGCCCTGGAAACGAAGAAGGGATTAAATCGTGGAATTAGGAACAGTAATTTGCGTCATCTAACACGTTGGTAGTCAGAATCCGTACTTGTTTTTTTCCCCAGATACCGAAAAATCGATTGTCGGCAAAAGTCTGTCTCCGTCCGTATGTAAAACTGTAAAAAAAAAAAAAAGAAAAAAGCACCCCCTCAAAAATCAAATATTCGTTTGGAACTCCCAAAGCCTGTAAGTTCGTTCAGATCGATCAGGGAATATCAATTTTGGAGAAAATCGGCTAAATGGTTTAGGCATTAGTGATGACCACAGACGGACAGATTTTTGCCGTCAATCGATTTTTCGGAATCAAGGTTCAACAAAACATGATTTCTGGTTCCACCACATGTTAGAGGATACTTTTTCTATTTTTATCAATTTGATGTATACATTTTTTCGTTACTAGGGCACAGCAATAAAAAAATTCTGCCGAAAATTCGTCGTTGTAATTTTTGTAAACTTGTTTAAATAAAAAATATCTTTCTTCAATTTTGTAGTTTTGAAATGTTAATTTTTTGCAATTTTCGAAAAAAAACGGAATGGTAGCTTAAAATGGCACTAGAATGATAATTTTTACCGTCCCTTATTACATATGAGGAGAAAAATAAGAAAATTGGCGTGGTTTTTGAGAAAATAAGAGGCTAATTTTTTAACTTGCCTGTATTTCGCGCCAAATTACACGAAAGTTAGTCATATTTTCAAAACAGTGTGCATGGACATATTTGATGATACTTCTTTAAGGAATATATTTCATTCAGGAAAAAATCTTTATCCTCAATATTATAGTTTTAGAAAAACGCCCAAAAAATTGCACTTTTGTAATTTTAAAAAAGTATGGGATTTGAATGAACATGAGACTTGCACCATTCTCTTAAGCATCCTCTACGCTATCCGGAGACAATGTTAGATAAACAAATTCAATTCCGTTTTTGAGAAAATTGTGAAAATTTTAATGCTTCGCGTAAAATACTCTCAAAATATCTGTTTGAAACTCTCAAAGCCTTGAGATCGTTGGGGAGAAAATCGTCTGAATGGTTTAGACGCCAGCGTTGGTCACAGTCAGTTTTACCGTGAATCGACTTGTCGGTATCAAGGACCCACAAAACATGGTTTCTGGCTGCAATACGTATTAGAAAAAAGGATTTTTTCTATATTTAGATACAGGATTAACCACTTTTTCATATCCAGGGGCCGGCAATAAGAGTTTTTTTTTGGCGAAAATCGCGATTTTCCGGCGCACGATTACATAACTTTCTTTTCTTACGAAGAACCTTTGTAAGGGCGAAAAGGTAAAGATCAAAGTAAAAAATTTGGTGCCCAGTGGTGGTTTTACAGTTTTTGCTACATACGATAAAAAATGTAATAAAATTGAAGCGGTTTTTGCGAAAAGTTTAAAAATTGTCTAAATTTCATGCGATCTTACGTGAAAACTACACATAGTTGCAAAAAAATGTCTTTAAAGAACACACTTCATTAAGGAAAATATCTCTGTCTTCAATATTGTGGTGGTAGGAAAACACCGAAATACAGTTGAAATTTCGCAATTTTGAAGAATCGAGGATTTTATCGACAATGAGACCTCCACCATTCTTTTAAGCGTTTTCTTCGCTGAGGACAAAGTTTATTAAAAAAATTTGGAATTATTTTTAAGAAAATGTGTACCTTTAAAATTCAAAATATCTGTTTGATACTCGCAGGGCCTTGAGTTCGTTCAAATTTATCAGTGAATATCAATTTTGGAGAAAATAGCCCGAACGATTAAGGCGCTAGATTTGACTTCAGACAAACGGTCGCCAGGCAGGCAGACGTTTTGGCGTCAATCGATTTTTCGGTATCAAGGACCCACACAACGTTGATTCTGATTACACAACGTGATAGAAAAAATAATTTATTGCAGATCACACAAGAGTTATCCATTCTTTGCTGTTATGACCCGGAAATTAAAGTTTTTCTGTTGAAAAGTCGCTAATTTCCGCTGCTCGATTACGATACTTTCAGATTTATTACGTACGTGGTAAGGTGATAAAGTAAAAAATTCTACTCATACATGCCGAAAGCTTACCTGAAAGAAGATGAGAAAATTACGAGTTATATAATTAATGGAAGGTACCACAAAAAATGTAGTACCTCTACCTAGAATGCATTTAAATGAAGAGATGAACAATATGATATGAAATGAATAATTTTGCAAACGAGATTTTAAGAATTCTCAAAACGCGTATAGTCCAAATTTAGTAACTACATGTCATCCTTATGCATTACCACTATGTTTGTGATTAAACTTCGAGGTCCTCGCAAATGAGATTAATTCGTATATGAACAGTACGTAGAAGATATTTGTGAATGTTTACATTAGAATTGGGTACATTGGGATGGGAATTTTCTTCCCATCGAAAACAAAGTGCTCTAGAAAGAGAGTTATGTCACATCGCGGTTTTCTAAATGACGCGATTGAAAATGTTCTTACCCAATGAAATATTATGAATATTATGTAATCACTACAATCATAAGAGTAATGAAATATATGACATGCTGTCCGTCTCAGTTGACCGCGTCGTTAGGTCCAAGATGAGTGAATTGAAATATGATATATTTGTTTCTCGCCAGTCACTGGAGAACCTATTCCATTGTGTGTGTGTATATATATATATATATATATATATATATATATATATATATATATATATATATATATCACTTCGCCTGTGTCTGAATTATTACATATGTGACGCCTTCTAGGCAGCAGTCTCTTGTGCCGCTTCGCACCCTGCGGTTGCAGACAAAGGCATTTCTTGGAGGCTAAATTGGCTTGGTCACTCATGGCGTACTCTTTCTTGCGTTTCGTTCAACAGAAGGTGAGGAAGTGCACAAAAGGTGGGGATGATTTTGTAGCCGTTACTATTGAACTATTTGTCACAGAGCGTACGTTGTTCTTTATCAGATAAACGTATTTCACCACAGTTGTGCATGAACGGAACTTGGGACGTGATTGACTCACAGACTGCCGCCAAAGTTCGTAAAGTCCAAAGAGCAGGAAGTCTGTTTGTCTATGAAAGTGCCACACACTTGCCTTTAATTATTTACTTCTCGTGACTATGTTTATATTGATGAGTTTTTCTTAGAAGAAAATCTGTTTAATATTTGTATGAAATATAGTATGTTTTACCATGTATTATATTCTTCAATTACAGTGTGTATTTGGGCCATTTGAGAAAGTGCTTTTTAATTAGTGTAATTCGGGCATGGCATTGACAAAAAGTGAATCGTTTTGGATTAGTTAATCAAACTTTGCTTATAACCATTTCTGTTACACGAACTTCATTGGTGCTGAATTGGTACGCAAATTAACTACTTATGATCACAAAATATTTTCTGAATTTCTTAGGAGATAATACAATGTAAAACCGACTTCGAATTATAAAAACACATTTCCAATTTTATTTAAATTCTAATATATATATATATATATATATATATATATATATATATATATATATATATATATATATAAATATATATTAGTATACACAAAAAGTTTGAAGAAAAAGTATAGGTCCGTTTTCAATATAATAATTTAAATATGTTTTCAAAATACATATCTGACAAGAACTAATATTGTGATAAAAACGATGCATATGATCGTTAAAAAAGCAAATATTTTCTAATTAATTGCATAAAGAAAATATTTAGCTTCAATATCAAAATTGTGGCGTGAAACAGATTCAGAACTTTTGCAGTCTTCGAAGTTCAAGAATTTTAATGAAAAACCTCATGATATCACTCTCATGAGGGCAATTTGCTCCTTTCGAGAAAATTTGAAGGAAATTTTGGAGCCCTTTGGAGAAAATTGATAATATAGTACGAGCTTAAATAATGAACATTTCCTCAAAAATTACATGATCTGTTCAAAATTCACAGGATCTCCAGTTAAATCGAATGAATCGCCGAATATTGATTTTCAGGAAAATTCTGTGCACGATTTAGGCGCTAGTGTTATTTGCACGGTTAAAGCATTGCATTACTACATGGAAAAATTTCCCCCTTTAAGGCAAAGCAAAAATAATTTAATTTGGGGCTTATTTGCGGTTAGGATGAATGTACAAGAAAAATATACCCGTAAAATTGTATTACCCTCTTCTTCCCAAGTCAGTTAAAAATGGACGAGGTTGTATTCTCTGTGAACTGTATGCTCGAAATTGACTAATAGCACGTCCCCGTTCATTACTTATTTTCGAGGCAAAGCAAATTGAGTATCGTTAAAAACGATATTTCGAGGTAAGCACTTGCTCAGTGAGATAGTCGTGCTAATAAATAATTACGTGATTTGACTTGTTCTATTTTCTGCAATACGAGTCGCCTGTCTACTTTTCTATGGTGTCAAATTATTTCTTTTGTGTGTGTTAATGCAAGGGTGTTAAGCATTTCTTCAATTCAAATGGTGTCATATTAAAAGACGATTCCATAATTTGGCTTGATCGACACGCAAACATTTGTCACGAAAACCAAAGCACTTTGAAGAACGTGGTAACATATCAATATAATCTACTGAAAAGTAGTCATTAGATAAATTAAATCGTGAACATCCTAAAACCAACAATAAATATCACTAATATCTTAAAGATGCCGAAATATTGTGGCAAACGTTAAGTCAATAATAGAAACTTCAACGATGCGCGGAACGATTGCAAATTTTTTATTTTGTGTACGTGAAATTAAAAAATAAAATTTGTCATCAATACTACGATTTTGAACGTAAATAATACGATAATATTACGTATTATTTCACAAATGCGTTCTGTTACTACATCTGACCAATAAATTAATTCTAATTGATGGATTTCTGATCGTGCATGTACGTCATTTGTCAACGTCCACTTACGATCATAGTATACATCTAAATCCTTCAAAAAAGAGTGTTGACTTCTATTTGAGCGAACTTTGTATCACCAGCAAATTCTCTTCCTGATTATCAAACTATAAACACTGTTAACTCTTGAAGCATTGGACGTGAAAGAAGTAGAATATAATGTAAGTGAAATATGATAAAAGAGATATATAAATACATTGTTATTCGTTATTAAGTACAATTATAATATATTTATTGATAATAGTTGTATTTGCTAAGTGCTTCAACAACTCTTTGTAGGGTATAGGTAAATTAATGATCCTGGGCATGAAAATATTCGTAATACGTATTAATTTATTCGATTTTGTTTCGTCTTACTACGATTTCGTAGTAAAGAGAAAGCTTTGTAATGCTGCTGCTGAAATTGCGATTTTCGACAGAAAAGCTCATATTGCTGCGCCCTGGTAACAAAAAAATGAATAAATTTTGTTTAGAACAATGTTCAGATATACATGAGAGTTAATGTCAGTGATTGCAGCTGCGACGTGTTAGTTGTGCAACAGCAAGAAAAAATGTTGATAAATGTGTTCGAATGTGAATGTAGCTATCTTAATTCAATCATTTATTTAAGAAACCGTCAAACGCCAAATTCGTCATCTCGAGAAAACTAAGAAAAAGTCTCCCAATTGATCTGATTTCAAAATACTTTTATTTACTAAAGCAGTTGACAAATTAATATTTTGCATATAAATATGCACTAAACGGTGTGTCTATCTTCTTGAAAAAATAATCTGTCACTAATTCGTGTTTTTACGTCATTACAATATGTTTTTCGTCATTACAATAAGTGCATTAATTCTTCTTTCTACCATTTTGTTAGCCGAGAAAAAGCGTGACATACAATCCAGAGAATGTCAGCCTCGGCATCTTACATATATGAAACAAATATAAATGCCAAGCAATATAAAAGTACACTACAAATCTAGCATGCTTAATTGACAGCTATATCAATTTTTAAAATCGGTTGGCTCCCACAAAGTAGTCATGATTACTTTCACTTTCTCACCCTTACTTCGTAAGAAGTATTTTAATCGTGCGCGGGAATAACTCTTACTCCCTGACCCTGCTAACGAAAATGTGGATAAATCCTGTTCCTATATATAGTAAATTATTTACTCTTAATACGTTGTGTAATCAGAATCCATGTTTCGTGGGTCCTTGATACCGTACAATCGATTGACGGGAAAACGTGTGTCTACACCTAAATAATATAGACAACTGATCAACATTGTGGAAAATCAGATTTAACCCAACTAAATCATCCGCTAAATATTTTCTGTTAGACAATTTGCCTACCCTCCTCCATTCCATATAAATAAACACAGAATTCCACGGACACCACAAAACCAGACAGTACAATTCCTCGGGCTAACCTTCGACCCAAGACTCAACTGAAAAGCACACATAACACTAAAACAAGCAAAAGTAAAAATAGCTCAAATAAAACCCGTTATCAAATTCAAAAGCTGTTTATTCTTAACAAATGCAGTTACACTTTAGAAAGCAGCAATCAGACCCTTAATGCTGTACGCATCCCCCATCTGGACCAACGCATCAATCTCCAACATCAATAAACGTCAAATTGTACAAGATAGATTTTTCAAATTAGCAACACATGTCCCATGGTTAATTTCAGACGCACAACTTCAAAAACAATTAATATATCACCGACCATCAAACATATCGCCCACCTTTCCAACAATTTTTACTCCAACCTAAATACAAATAAACCAAGCAGTTCACTACAACCTGCTCTCATTAAATGACCTCCCAACTAGAATTGGAAACAGATTGTCTTTCGAAGCCTTCTTACATTTTTTCCATTAATTGTTCAACGTAGCGGCTCTTGTAGATCCCTAACCACGAGTAATGTACTTAAGGGTTAAGTTAAGCAAAAGTTATAATGTAAGTCATCACATCACATGATAGTGTACTATGTAACTGAACTGTAAAATTATCAAACATTCAATAAATATTCAAAATCACAATCATAAATTAAAAATTTCAATAAATATTCAAAATTCAAAATGGATGAAATATATTTTTACCTCAATATCCGTTCTTTAAAAAAGGTCAAGTACAATTTTTTGAAAAAAACAGAAGTTTTGGGTAATTTGTGTTTGAAATCAATGTAATTTATAAATGAAATTCTAAAATAACACTCCATTTTTTCTTTCAAATTTCCGTATGAATTTTCCTCTGTATGTATGAAAGAACTAGAAAATGTGGTGCTTGTTTTATTTATAGGGAACTCTGTATTTCCGAAAATCGCAAAACATCTTAAAACAACAAAATTGAAGATAGACATTTCAAAAACTGCTCCAAATTTGTTGTTCATACTGTTTCGCAAATAGAACAATTGGCGCTTAAAAGATTGACACAGATATTTTTGTTGATCTCTCTGAATTTTCGAAAATTGAGTGTTGGAAATAATGGGCGCGACGATTAGATTTTTAAACGTAAGCCCAAGTTCGTACATCAGAGCGGCTTCCCGATGTAGCAGTAAGGCGCATGGCGAGTTAACTCGGTGGATCTGAGTTCGAGTCTCACAACCGGACATGGTTGGAAACACGTTTTAAGGTTCGTGTAGTAGTATAATATTGCGGAGCCGTTACAAATAATGCGAGAAAGTATTTTCTATTACAGCACCACTAGTTTCAACAGGGATCTGCTTCCATTGTTATTAGGGCACCTTCAGGCGAATAATTGAATTGCAACTCAATGCAGCTTTGATTTCAATCAAATACTCAATGCAGATTAATTTCTCGTATACGTACGTATACGACGGAGTATACAGTCTGTTAAAACATACTCGGGCTGTTTGAGGTGCGCGTCTCCAGTTGGTTTCAGGAGAATTCGCTTGATGTCACTAGGTTTGCTCAGATCTGCAGATTATGACGCCAATTTACGATTGTTGATATGTTGATTTGTTTATTAGCTACGTGGTTTTTAGTGAAGTGCATTTTTTTCGTATGGCGGATTTCAAAATGAATGACCTGAAAGAGCAACGAGATGATGTGAAATTTTGTGTTAAACTGGGAAAATCTGAGACAGAAACGTTTGCTGTGCTTAGCACAGGTTACGGAGACTTATGGCATATTTCAAGTGACATGAAAGTTTTAAAGATTGTCGACATTCCATTGAAGATGATGAGCGTCCTGGAAGTCCTTCCACGGGAACTGACGACCCACATGTTGACAAAATCAACACCATGGACCTGCTACCGCGATAATGATACTGAGACACGGTAAATGCAGGATGTATGCATGCGTGGTCCTAGTCGGCCGATCCCGAGCGAAAGAAATAAAATAATAATAAAAATAATAATGATAATAATAAATACTATTTGAACTTTTGAACAGACCTTTTACTTCATATTCAATAGACTGAATTAAGTTTTGTCTTGCCATCCCAATTTTAGAGAGAGTTTTCAAATAAATCCACTATTCCAGGGACTTTAAAATGCGCTCTGTCTAATGGGATATATTTAAAAATTTAGATTTAGATTTATTCAGTCAAAAACAAAACACAGTAAAAACTTTATGTGACGTAGGGGGGCAAATATTATCTGCGCACGTTTTCTTGAGTTCCAGAATCCCTTCCCGTCATTTTAACTACAAATAGTCGAAAGATGATTAAAAGTTTAACATAAATAAATAAAAAAAATTAAAAATAAATTTTAAAAATCGCAAGATTTGCAATATTTGAAAAATAGTCATTTTCGTTTCTGAGTTATAGAAAAAATATTTGCATCGGTACACTAATTGCAAGTATGATTTTTCTGCATTCTTCATTTGGTAAGTTCTTTCATTAAAATAGTCTTTTACGTAAATGAAATTAATTTTTTAAACCTTTTTGCAAAAAAGAGCAAATTACAATTAATTTTTAGTGATGGTAACAGCTAGAACGTTGAAATTTCGCGTTCAAAAGCAATATTTTCTTGATTATTGAGGAAACTAGAAAAAAACTACGGATATTTTATTGAACACTATTTTTTTCAACATTACTGCACTTCTTACCACATTTTGAATATTGTATGCCTCCGATGGATAATCATATTAACTTTTTAGAAGCTTCAAAACAGACTGTTTCTAATTAGATCAGTTTGATAGAATTTCTAGGAGGTACTTTTCTGGAACGAACGAACGAACGAACGAACGAACGAACGAACGAACGAACGAACGAACGAACGAACGAACGAACGACGAATACTCTTATGACGTGGGTCAATTTCAACCTTTCTGTATAGGTCTGGAATTTTTTTGGAATAAAATCGGTGAAAGTCTGCAATTTTTAAACACTATTTTTTTCAGTGACTTACGATGTGGGCACAGTGTGTTAATAAAGGCAAATTTGAAATTAGTTTCATCGAATAGCGCGAAAAAAGTAGGTGTCAGCTGAGTTTCATTTGTTAAGTGATAACGGAGAAGGAAACATTGTTACGAAAAGTTTGTTGCGAAAAGTTTTTGCTCGTAGTACAATAAAGCACCGGCTTAGGCTGCTCAGGGCATCTGCTGACGTCACTGCAGTGCCTCTGATCTGGAGGTCGTAGAGTTCGAATCTCGATGGTGGCAAGATTTTCGACACTAGCTAGATAGGTTGAATTCGGCCGCTGTCTGGGGAATTCTAGCGGCTGACTGCTCTGATCGGTTGTTTTCCGCGGTTTGTTCAATCAATACCAGAGGAATGCCGTAGAAGTACAATAACAAACGGACCACGGACTGCGCACGATCTTTTCTTCCTTTTCCTTGTCCTAACACCGCCTCTTAATTTATGCAATGAAAAAAATATTTTCTCAAAAACAACTTTACATTTTTCATTAAATTTTTTCCTCGGGTAGAGCAAAGGACGTGTAAAAAATGGCGCAGGTGCCATTTCTAGCGAACTCTTGGTATTTTCAAAACTTGCAAACATAAATTAACATTGAAAAGCTACAATTTTGATCGTAGAGATTTTTTTCTTTAATTAAATCTGTTCTTTAAAACTAGTTCTTGAAATTATTTGAATGAAAATATATGAATTAAAACAAATGGAAATGCAAATGTTCCAATTTTAAAACGTCGGGAAGGCTCAGTTGTTACGCTAATGTTTCAAGTGTAACGTGGCTGGTGATTTAACTCTAAAGGTATGAGTTCGAATCCCAACGTATAGTAAACTAATGATGATAAAACAACACGAACTTTCTCGCACTTAGTAACGGTTTCGTAATATAATAGTTCTGCAATCTCTGTCCATACGTCTCTGGGTCATTACTTGTAAAACTCATTACAAATCGTAAAACAATAGGTAAGAAAACTAATTCTTTTAAAACTTATATATTACAATATTATTATATGTGAATCAAAATTGCGTTTCATACTGCTATAAAATCTCCCAACAATGAGAAAGAATGTTGAGAATTTCCAACTGCCGTGTTGCGCCGCGGCATGCTATTGTTGCATTCCGATCTCATAACTTCTTACGGCTACCAAATGGAGCACTGGAGATTCGAAAGAAAAATACGTTGACTACTTATTTTTGTTATGTACATGACCGTTTTTAAAGAACTGGCTTTTAGAACAGATTTTATGAAATAACGGTCATCAAAATTGTGCTGTGCAGTTATTTTCTTTCTCCTTCTTTCTTCGTGCGAAGACAAACTATTGTAATGAGGCGTCATTGTCGTCAGAGAAACGTCGATGAAATTCCTTATTCTTCGAAAGTTGCAAAAAGTTCAACATTTTTAGGCGCGTTGCTATAAACACACTCTTTAAGACAGATTTTTTTCTTAATGAGTCAGTTCTTCAAAATCAGATCTTGAAATAAAGTAATGTACAATCTTCCAGAAGTATGAATAGTTTTTGCATATTTTTGCGCAAAATTTATGCAGTTTTTAAATAATAATTGTCACCAAATTTTTTGTTTAAATTTTCTTGTCATTTGCATCAAAGAACGCTAAAAAAAAGTGACGCCACACCCATTTCCGGTATAGCCTGTATTTTCGAAAATTCCTAAAGGTAATTTTGGAAAACGACAGACTTGAACATAAAGATATTGTTTGAAATTATAACTGTTCTAAAATATATGATTTTTTTAAAAATTCTGGTACAATTTTTCTAAAAAAAATAGTTTTTCCATAATTTTTGGTTGAAATTAATACGAATTAATTTTGTTTAAAAAACGTCTCAATCATTTTTCTTTAAATTTTTCACGAATAGAAAGAGAACGCGTAAAATGGAGCAAGTTTCATTATCGTTGAGCTCAGTGAATTTTCAAAAGTTGCAAAAGTTACAAATAATGTGAGAGTATGCCCTGTTGTAGAACCATTAGTTAATTGGTGTTTGCAAATTTCGAAAATACAGACAGTTTACCGACATTGGAACTAGCACCACTTTCTATGTTGTTCTTTGCTTCGTGCGAGGAAAAAATGAAAGTAAAAAATTGGAGTCATAGTGAGAAAATAATTGTTAATAAATTGCCCATGTTTCACGCAAAATTACGCAAAATTCTCATATTTTCAAAAAAATTGTACATGACCTTATTTGAATATCAGATTTGGGGAACTGATTTAATTAAGGGTAAAATCTCCATCTTAAATATCGTAGTCGTAGGAAGACGCAGAAAAAATTGAACTTGAGCAATTTTCGAAAAAATAGGAATTTCAATGAAAATGAGACCTGCGCCATTGTCTTAAGCATTCTTTACACTATCCGAGGGCAAGTGTAATCCAAAAATTTTGAGGTATTTTTGAGAAAACGTTGAAAATATTTTGAGGCTTCATGTAGAGTATTACCAAAATTGAAAATACAGGCTTCGTATTTAAAAAGCCTCGATTTTTGTCCCATTCCACGGTATCTTGAAGTATTTGAGGGTGTAAATGAGTTGAAAAGGCGCATTTAAAGAAACAAACGATTTTTTGTAAAAAAGTAGTCATATTTTCGTTCGAAATTTTTTACATGAAAAGTTTGTTTGCGATATTTTTAAGGTCTAGTTTGAATTATTAGAGAAGATTGAGAGAAGGTGAAAAATTTACGTGTTTTTAATGAAAAAACCCTAATATAAAAATGTTACTAGGAAAACTAAACCAGTGTATTAATGAGAATTCTACAACTTTGTCATATCATTTTGATGCGGATATTTAATGCTGTTAAGCACGTTATTGGCCTTAAGTGAAACAAATGGGGTTTTAGAAATTACTAAATATTATACGTGGTGTGCAGTTTAAACCAGTTCGATGAAGAAGGATTGCCCTACGATAGCTGGAAGAAGTAAATCATTTGTAATTTAATTATAATTTTAAACAACATTTATAAATAGACCATGAAAATTTGTCATTATTATGGCACCAATAATTTTATTAGAGGAACAAAACTAGTAGTTTTCAAATAATCACCTTACGCCTGGCGAGGTCAGAGGAACTACCACTGGGAGAAAGAAAAATTAAAGAGACACGAAAGAGGATTCTATCTTCGAATAAAACTGCACTGAGCTGCAACAAACCATTCCTTGTCCGTTTTTGAGAGCGGTGGACTACTCCAAGGATACTCCAAGCGAAAAACTCGAAGTCCCACTGTCCTGTACATTTTTAAATTTCCAGAAAGGTGGGAGGAGACTGCGTTTCGGCAAGACCGTTAGGATCATTTCGCCTCCCATCCAGCTGAGCATGAGCGAGCCGTCGTCACCGGGTGAAGAAACAGCGATGGTTGACTTTGTTCAGCCAGGCTCCTCCAATTCTCTTGACACACACAAATCGGTAAGAAAATGATCAAAGATTTCAAAAATCCTGAATGTTTTTACATTACCATAGGATTGGTAGTCTCAGAAAAGCAGTCCGAGAGCTTGTCTCTATCTTCCCTGAGTTGGACAATAGGGTGGTTGCTAGAAATCGAGATCCGAAATTTCTTTGACAGGAACTCCTAAACAGATGGTAATTGGTGTAAATATGAAATTTCAAAGTTTCAGATTTTTGTCTTGCCTGTTTTTGCCTTTCTTACACTTCAAATATCACTTGATCTCGTAAATAAACAAAGTGGTAATTGTTTTTTTCATTCAAAATTTTAAACGAAATTATATTTCTACCATTGAATTCAGCGTATTCTGGTATTCAATGTGTTTACGAACATATCCGATGAGTACTTTACCTTTAAAGTATACTGCGTATGCAGTATGCAAGAAACTTAATAATAGGAACCAGCGGCGGCTGTGGCGGCTATCGTCACTGCCCGTTGTTGCCAGGGGGCGTATTCGGCTAGACCGTTAGGATCATTTCGCCTCCCATCCAGCTGAGCATGACGATTCGTTTGGTATATACATTTCACAACCCAGTAACTCTGGTATCTCTGATTAGGAAATGCAAATGGTTCGAAAAATATAGGCAGGCGCGGATCCACCGGGGGGGGGGGAAATCTCCCCATCCCCCCAAAAAATTCTCACCCATTAATTTTCACGAAACTTATAAGTTGGTAGTGGATCTAAAACAGCACGTACTTCCTCGCCCGTATTTTTACGCAAAATTATGCGAAAAGTACTAAAAGTTTAAAAAAAGTACATGACCTTATTTCAAAATCTATATTTAAGGAACAGATTTCATTCTGGAAAATCTGTATTTAATATTTTAATTACAAGAAGACTCCGAAAAAAATTTGAACTTTTGCAATTTTCGAAAAATCAGGGTTTTCAACGAACATGAGTCATGCATCATTCTCTTGAACATGCTTCACACTATCTAACAAAAAAAATCAAAAATGACTTTTTTTAAACAAAATTGAAAAATGTCCCAGGGGATTCATGTAAAGTACCCCCTAAAATTAATATATCGGTTTCAGATTTCAGAGACCGTTACACCACACAGATCGATTGAGATATATCAATTTTGGAGAAAATCGGCTGAACGGATTAGCCGCTAGCGTTGTTCACAGACGAACTGACAGACTTTTGCCGTCATTCGATTTTTCGGTTTCACGGAACCACAAAACATAGATTATGGCTACACCACGTGTTGAAGGATTTTTTCTAAACTTAGCAATTGGATTTATCCACTTTTTCGTTACCAAATTAATATCCTATAATTGGAGATTTTCTGCAGAAAATTCGCCGAGTTTTCGCGCAGCATTACATAACTTTCTCTCTATGTCGTAAAATATTTTCGGATCATCATTAAAACGGATAAAAACGTATCGCAGCATAAGCTAAGTTTAGCCTGCGTCATTTTACATAATCTGATTATGTAATATCTTTACGTAATATGAACGGCTGAATCACAGTAGATACCTTTTTGCTTTTCATTAAATGCAAACAGATACTCTAATGCTGCACAGTATGGTTTTAATCGCCATAAGTGAAAACATAAGTGAAAATAGCGTAAGATTTGTTTTAATCGCCATGTATAACACAAATGTTGTAACTATTGGTGTTACAACACCACATACTTTCTCGCATTATAACTAGAAATATATTTCAAAATTTCCAATTTTCAAAAATTCAAAGAATTCAACGAAAATGTGACCTGCGCTATTCTGTTAAGTTCTTGTTTTACCTGTGAAAACAACCTGTGAAAGTTGTGAAAGTCTGTGAAACCTGTGAAAGTTGAAACAAACATTTGTAAGCTTGTATGTAAATTTTAATTTTTGTAATTTGCAAGAAACGTAAGCAAAATTCTGCAAATCCATTCGTTTGAACAAAAAATTACACATGACCTTTTTTAATGATTATATTGTTCAGAAAATATTTCATTGAAGACAAAAATATCTGTATTTAATATTGTACTTTTGCAATGTTAACTTATTCAAAAATACAGTTTTCGCAAAAAATGGAACTGGCGCCAAATTTTAAACCGTACTTTGATGTATACGAAGAGAAAGTATCAAGAAAATATTTGCAGCCGTTATTGAGTAAAAAAAATGTTTAAAAATTCGAAGTAAACAATAACTTTTCTACCACCATGGATTTTGCACTCGTTTCGTAATACGAAATAATCGGCGGAAATACGGTGGTAGTAAACGAAACATAGATTTATCGATAGTTGTTCCATTTTTCTATTATCTGCAGGATAAAAAAGGAAAAAAAGTATATTTTTTTAATTAAGGATAATTGTATTACGATCAATAAATATGAGGAAAAACAACACTGAGGCATTTAAAAACAAAATAAACATTTATAGGCACTAGAAAATTTGCAAATAATACTCCTAATGTCTTGGAATGAATAATAAACCTAAAATATTGCGTTCTCCTTTGAAGAAAAAATTGGCAAATAAGCGAAAATCCGCAGCTTTATAATAACTGAGGGGCGAATGTTGATGACCAGAAACATCGCTAAACATGATCAATAAAATACTCATAAAAAGTTTTTAAATGCCCTAAAACAAAGAAAAACAACGTAAAGGTTTATCTGAAAAAAAATTCAGATCTGCAATTTAAGCTGTTGGATATGTTACTGATGTAATCGCAGTGTCGGTTTGATGCGACCACGCCTCTCCCCACAAAAAAGGCACAGAGAAAAAAATGGTAAAAGCGCAAGAAAAATAAAAATGAGAAACAAAAAAAAAATCATATAAACCTCTAAAATGTATTAAAAAAATTACAAGGCGTTCCGTCCCTAGCCTTTTAGTTACGAATGGGAATCTTGAATCTTGCTGCATTTTAGCCCATTGTTAAGCACGTTATTGGCCTTAAGTGAAACAAATGGGGTTTTAGAAATTACTAAATAATATACGTGGTGTGCAGTTTAAAGCAATTCGATGAAGAAGGATTGCCTTACGGTAGCTGGAATATTATAGAAGTAAATCATTTGTAATTTAATTATAATTGTAAACAACATTTATAAATAGACCGTGAAAATTTGTCATTATTATAATAATAATAATAATAATAATAATAATAATATTTATTTTCTGCTAGTGAGCTTTCGCTCGGTGG
>BOPP01000191.1:55844-100600 GCA_017312745.1 Gryllus bimaculatus | reverse complement strand
GCCGGTGCTAGCCCAGGTATGAATATTTTGCTTTTCGAAAAAAAATTTTGCAGCCAGATATCGTTTTTTTCCAGAGCGAAAATGCGCCCTGGCCCTTAAGGCCGCTGTGGGCTTCGTAGCCATTCTACTTCAAAGTATTACCGCGCGTGGTCACTAACCCTTCCACTACGCTGCACCGATTAGAGACTCAGCCCGGATCGAACGAGGAAAAATGTCAAGAGCGCTTCACGCGGTCCTGAAGAGCTCCACCGTTCGGAAGTCTCCCTCCCTTGCAGTCCTATTTATACACATCTGCCCCCCTCCCGTGGCCTCCTCCTTGCCTTCCCAGTTAGCGTGCGGAAGATTAAAGTCTCCGCCTTACGCCTTACTCTACCTTACGCCTTACTCTATTTGGAAAATGTCGACTGTTCTCCTGGGGCGTCAGTCAGCTCGTATATCTTTCTAACTCTTGACTAGCGGTGCTTTCACGTATTAGAGTGTGGTCGACGCAACAGGAAACAGTGTGGCGGAGTGAGGTCACTTTCTAGGCGCCAAGCGAGTGATCATCGGCCGCTGTGGCATTTCGTGCAATTGCATTGTGCCTCAAACAAAAGAATAGGGCATGGATGCGCCTGGAGACAGCGCAATTAATAAGTACTTAAAAAGAGAAAGAAATCTATAAAAAGAAAGAGAAAGAAATCTCATAAAAAGAAAAAACTGAAGAGGCTTGAGACATATTTTTTGAAATCCTGTCGACTTTCTTCAGTCCTGGATAATCATGCTTGTATGTAGGCGAATATTTAATTTGTACATCGATAGCATGCGTTTTTATTTAAATCCTATCTGTTCACATTCATTCTAGTAACTGAATGAATTCAGGGTAAGAAGGTCATGTATTGATGGTATTTTCACACCAAAAACAATCTGGTAGAAAACAAGTCGAATGAGGAAGGAATGCCCATCTCATATTTGTTGACTTGCAAAAGGCATACGATACAGCGCCATTGCTATGGCCAAGCATGGAAGAAAATGGTATCGAACCAGCCTACATCAGTGCTATGCATTAAATTGTGATAACAGCTCTGTCATAATAGATAAACGACTCTCCCCGGAACAAGTGAACAAAGGGTTAAGACAAGGCTGCTCATTAGCCACTCTCTTATTTAAAATGATCTTGAAGAAGAGCTTAAAAATTGGAAAAGGAAGTGTGGCGAAATGGGATTGCCAATAGAAAATGATGTACTGTATTATCTGCTGTTTGTCGATGATCAAGTGGTCACAACTGGAGACGAAGATGATGCGAGTTATATTCTGACCAATCCCCCCCCCCCCAGTTAGTGACAAACAAAATCGCCTGTACAGGAACCTCGCAGATATCGTGCTCTTGCGAGCTTGTTATACCTCAAGGTATAAGGATGGGGAAGGCAGTGAGATCTTTTCGGGCGTTGATAGCATATCCAAAACAAGAACGCATAAATCAATTAAACAGGGTTTAATAATCTTAAAACCCCTTTCGTTGCTTGCAATATCATACCAACATCAAAATGAATCTCAATAGAACCAAAAATTGAAATATTTTCAATAAAGCGAGAATTAATTTTTGTACTATTCGCACAAATAATCAAAGGAAATTCCCTTTGTTACTCTTTCTTATTAAATTTGCTACAAATACTATTTACATTAGCCAATGACATAACATTCAATTTAACTCTCCATTCAATTAACTTTACTACAAAAAAGTCTGCAGATGCCCCACACTCTCTACAACAATTTCGCTGGGGCTGCGAACAACATAAATTAGTATTGATGTATTTACAGTTTCGTAGGCAATAGTGCTTTTAAAATGGCAAGAATCTCTGAATGACACTCAGATGACTCCTGTATGCTTATTTCCTGGTTAAGAAGTTCTCCCTGGTCGCCGTGACTTTGACCTAATTTTCGGCGCTTGCGCGCCGTTACCTCCCGCAGCTGCGTCCTCCGTGCTCCAGCGCTCGACCTTAAAGCGCCTCGGCGTCTGCGCAGCCGATCGCGAGCCCCGGGTCGCCGGTGACTTCTCGCTGCCCTCTTGCGTCGCCTTCCGCGATGTTTTCCCGTCTTCTCCCGTCTATCTCCTTTGAACAAAAGGGATAAATGTGGGTTGATTACCCTTGAAATGGGCTTCCGGATGAAGGTGCTGCCGGGTGTCCAGGTTGCATCGTAGTACAAATGAAACAATAAGACCGATGATGAATGTAGAGAGCAGCACCTTGGATTCAATTAGAACAAAAAGATTGAATTGGTATGAACATCTCCAGCGTATGGGAAGCTGTAGGTGTCTAACGAAGATCTGGGATTGGACACATCCAGAGTGTAGTACAATATTTTATCACGAGAGGAGGAGTGTTCTTTGACTGGTGGATGTGAGATCGGGCACCGACCAACACGTCAGCTTGCAGGGCTTCCCTATCCAGGTCTCTCCCACCAACCGGGCACCGCCCTAGTCGGCACAAGCTCTAAGCTCCTGACTGGTCACTCAACAGGTGTGGTAGTGTATTACATGTAATTGTGTGTGTTAATAGGGGTGTGGGTGTTAATCGGGCAAACCACGGAAAACGCGATCAAAGCAGCCATCCACTAGGATTCTTCTCCAGACAGTTTAATTTGTCCAAGCTATAGAGCTGGTTTAGAAAATCTGCAGTGACATCAGTTGATGCCCTCAGCCACCTGAGCCGGTCAAGTCTCCAGATTGCGGCTGAATACGACCTAGTGGGTGTCGAAAATCCTGCCACAGTCGAGACTCAAACCTTAGGGCCTCCCGGTCAGAAGCACTGAGTAATATCAATTGATGCCCTCAGCCACCTCATGTCTGGTTAAATTCTAGGGTGCTGAGGCAGGTCTTATTATCCGAACGATCTGAAACTGAAAATTTCATTATTATACTATTTGGCAAGTTTGTAGGGTTTCCTGTTAAAAAAATTCCAGAAGTCAAGTTTTTGCAACCACTTAAATCCATCAGTAACTTGAAATTGTGGATTCAAAATTTCGAATACATTCTGCATCATCTCCGCAATTGTTATTGATGATGCTCTCTAATACAATTCCCAATGCTCTGGAAACTTGCCCGTTGGTTCGCTCTATAGTATTTTTGAACATTTTCAAATATTCGCAACATGGGCGCTCAACTCTATCTTACTAGCCTATTATTATTTTGACTTCCTGGTTCCCGGCAGAAGCCAGTACATACAGTCTGTCTTATTTATTCATTTACTTGCGTCGTTCCCTGGTTGTTGAAGTATGGAATCTGTGTAGAACGCAAATTGTCGAAAGATTTAATGTTATACGCACGTGTCAAGGCTCATTGAGTATTTTCCACACTTCAAAAGTTCATTGGCCGTAGGCGGGTTTGAACCCACTAACTCGTGCCTTGAAAACTGAAGCCACTGTACTCACACCATTGCACGCGGGTCGGATCCACCTCGGAAGTGTAATTAAAGAGAGCTACAAAAGCACATACTTTCTCCACAATTTCTAACTTTCTAATTTTTCGAAAACTCAGAGAGATCACTGAATGTGAGTCATTTTTTAAGTGTCGTTTTCTGTATTCCAAGGAAACTTTAAATAAATTATGTACTCGTTTTCGAGAATATTTTTTTTATAAATTGAAATAAATCCAAGCAGAAATTATGCAAAAACTACTAGTATTTTCAAAAATATTGTAGTTGGACCTTGCTTAAAAAGCGAATATTTGAAGAGCAGATTTCATTAACCTTACCTTGGGTGCGTGTAAAATTTTCTCTCCAGTAGGCGCGTGTCGTAAATATTACGTTTTTCAATGATTCTTGAATAAAACAAGAAAATTGTAGAACAATGCAATTTTATGTCGCATTATAATATATAAGAATGTTACCTTAGTGTCTGACAATGCCATCATTTTCGAACGCTTTGTTTGCAATATCTGTTCCTCGACTCAGTCGGGGTAGTACTCTCAGAAGTGCAATGAAATGAGTGCGGACCCACCCCCAAAACTTTTATCCCTGCTATACAGGTGTATAGCAGACACTAGTATTGTTAGTAACTTAAATAATAAAAAGTGTCATTTAAAAATTCGTGAGCATCAGTCTATGATTACTACGTAAACAATCGCGAAACTTCACGCTCGTATTTCTTACAATTGCGAAACCTCCAGCCCCAAAACAAGTCCTCTGTTTTACGTGGGCTTTTTTACATTCTGTCACGTTATTCTGAGCATTAGTATTTACTACCAAAAAAAGGTATTCGTTGATAAACATCCGTATTTAGTATCAGAGAGCTCTCGTTCTGATCCAGTATCCTGCTGATGTCTGCTTTCAATACTCAGGTTACTAACACCATCCTATTCTTGTCTTCCTCCTGATCAGACAGCTCTTGTAGAATATTTCTGAATGCTTGTAGAACTTCATTCACATTAAAACCTTTCTCTGGACATTTTACACAAAATTTCGATTAGGCGAAATTATAATACAATTTTAGAACAACAGCAAGCGTGCAGCGTTAAGTTTGCGTCACTACACACTTATTCCAAATAGAGCGTTACAAAAATCTAATATAGCGTGCTAACTAAACGGTGTCTGTAGGAATGTATTACTAAAGATATCTGCAAGGAATACCAAGAGTGTAGAAGTCTTTGTCAACAATGATTTGACAGCAAATCCAAAAAATCTGCTATTGTAAAATTTACGCTCGCGCGCCTGCTGGAAGGTTAAGGAAAAAATTATATCAATAATATTGTACTTTTCCATGTAATTTTAGTGCACTTTTCGAAACTAAATAGTCAGCTGAAAATAGGATTAGCCCCATTTTTTAGCTAATTTTGTTACTTCTGTGAAAAAGAATTGAATTAGTGTTTAAGAAAATATTATAAATTGTCTATACTTCAAGCAAAAATTACGCAGAAACTACCCGTAACAGTTTTCTTTATGGTAAATTATCTCTGCCCACAATTGTAGATATGTAATGTAAATATTTTGCAGTTTTCGAAAATACAGAGGTTTCCCCAAAAAGGAACGCGGGCATTTTCATAAGCGAACTTTGTTCTATTCGAAAAAAACAACAACTATAGAGTCGTTATTGTGACAATGGTTTTTTTAAAAGCTGCCTATATTTCAGAGACAAATACGCAAAAATTACCCATATTTTCGAAAAATTGGACACGACCTGATTTCAAGATCTCTCTTTGAACAAGTCAGGAAAACATCTCTATAAAGAATATTGTACTTCTAGAAAGACTCCGAGAAAAATAAACTATACAATTTTTTTTAAATCCAATATTTTAATGCAATTGAGATGCGATACATTTTTATAGTTCCTAACGCAATTCGAGAAAAAATGTTTAAAAAAATTAAAAATTGCCTATATTTCACGCAAAATTAGGAGAAAGCCTACCGTATTTTCGAAAAAGTTGTACTCCGAGGGGGAATCCAAAAATGTGGAGCAATGTTTTTATAAAATTTTGAGAATTTTGTTAAGGCTTAATGTAAAGTATCAAAACAACAACAACAAAGTATACGTTTCAAATTCTCAAGGCCTCGAGTTCGGCGAGATCAATCGAGGAATTTCAATTTTTTAGAAAATCGTCTAAACAGTATAGGCGTTGATCACAGACTGACAAACAGACATTATGCTATGATTTTTTTAAAATCAAGTATCCACTAAACGTTGATTCTGACTTCCTTCATGTCATGTTAAAGCAGGGCTCGGCAACCCGTGGCCCGCGAAGCCATCTCATTCGGCCCGAAGAGCCTCAAATGCATTGGCCTACTGAAAAATGAACAATCATTGATTTTTTGAATTTTACTAATTTTTCATATTACTCCGATCTCTGCTCACCTTTTTGTTTTTTGTTTAGTTTTGTTTTTTGTTTAAGAATATATTCGTGGAATTGAAAGATGAAGTCCATTTTTTTCCTATTGGAAAATGTGACTTAGCAATAAAACTTATTGAACGCGAGATTAAAGGCGAATTGTCTAAATTCATGATTGTGTAAATGAAATATGATTTTTCAAATTCCTTTTAAAGTAGTTTTAATGAAAGTTGCAGATAGTTTCTAAAGGCAGGTAATTGAGCTACTAACGAATGGTGCATTGAATGACACATTGAAGAATAATGTTATAATCGTGTTTTACGCCAGTCTTCCTGAATTCTTTCCCGAACATTTAGATAGATTTATTAAAGTTCGCTTTGAGCTAATGCTCGGTGGCAAACATGATAACAATTAGAATTAGAATTACTAAACATTATCAACATTTACAATTGGGTTTACTATTAGAATTAGGGATCGATACAATAGATCCAATTTATTTCTAGCTAACTCTAAATTCACTTCTAGTTTACATAACACTTCACTACACAACACTACACTACACTACACTGCACTCCCTTCCCCTCCAATACACTACACTTCACATCACTTCACTGTATAAGGGCCATGACGATAATAATTATATCAATAATAATAATAAAAGGAATAATAATATTACTAATAATAATAATAATAATAATAATAATAATAATAATAATAATAATAATAATAATAAATAATAATAAATAATAATAATATAATAATAATAATAATAAAGATTAAATGTCTCAGTAAGATGTTATTCGAATGATCTTGATTGGAATGAAGCATAGTTTTTTAAATTTGGCTACATTTAAAGGAAGAGCCTCTAGTGCTTTCTTGAGTTAGTTTATTCCAATCTACTTTGTGCGATTCACAAAAGGAGAACTTGCCTACACAGTCTTTTGCTTCTACATCTTATTTCCAAGATGCTCCTCTGCTTTATAATCTGATTTTCTAATCTTGTTACGAATCTGCCCATACTGGTGTCCCCTCTGGATGATCTTTACATTACGCATAAACGCGCCCGTTCCCTTCTGCTTAGATAAAGACTCCCATTCTTCACGTTTCGTCACCAACGCACCGTGATTTACAAACTTTGAGGCCCCGTTTTTAAATTATTATCTAACGCTTCGATTTGCCCTTTTCTGTAAGGGTCCCAGCATGCGCTCCGTATTCTAAAATTGGACGAAACAAGTTGTTAGTATTATGCTAGGGATCATTTGGACCATACATTTTTTAGAATAACAGCATTACAAAGATGAGCGGGCTCTCCCAGGGATGTGTTTAACCGTATTGTTGAAATAATGATGACCGACTCAAACCTAGAAGTCGCTCTTCGCAGAGACCGAATACCCAAAATACTTACAGTTTCGGTTACACGGGTTATAACAAGTTAGTTCCTAATATTACTGGGAGCGTGACTTCCGAGCGAGGAACTGGTAAAGGCAAATGAATTTATCTCTTTCTCGGATTTAATTCATCTATATTCTGCTACGCCCGAGTTCAAAAGTTCCATAAACAGTAAGATCCTCTGTAAGAACATTTTCGATCCTCAGAGAGCGAGCCATTATCTATATATTATTGCAATCGTCCGGCGTAATAGTTCTAACTTTCTGATTTTAATCTGAGTTGCGATTCCATCTAATGACGCTAAGTACAGGCAAAGGCCCTAAGACACTCCCTGAGGGATCCCCGAAGTTACGATGGGCTTGTTGATGAATATTTGTTCCTATCTGGATTGTTTGAGGTTGCGTCGGTAAGGAACTTCTTTTTATCTACAGGATTATTTCGATGATCTATTCCCGTTTCTGGACAATTTTGGCAATAAACATTAATGGTGGAAACAAGATCAAATGCGTTAGAAAATCTAATATTATTGCGTCGATCCCCTTTTATCTGCCCTTCGTCAATGAACTCTGCTATGTCCTTCGACAAAAAGCAATTGTCGGCTGTCTGCACCGCGAAAAAAATACAAACCTCTCGGGACGAGAGATAACATACAAAGAAAACCGTGTTGATATTTGGAAATACAAGCCAATCAGTTTTATTCCAAACTCGTCTAATATACTTTCGCGATTATGTGTTCCATCTGTTTGCATACGACTGAATGTCAAACTTATAGCCTGTGATTGTTAACAATACATTTGTCTCCTCCCTGTTGAGATCGCCGCACTACGTTACAATTTTTGAGGAATCATGCTATTATTTGTAAGACCTCCATTAACGCGCGCAAAGGTATAGGATCATGGCTTCCCCTACCCAGTTTTGTATTTCTCCTGGAATTCCAGTCAGGACTCTGATGACTTTTCTTCCTAATTTTTGCAATCGTTTTCTATTATTCTCGCATTCGAGCTTCGAAAAGGTTTCTATAACGGCGTGTTGTTTACTTACTAGGTTTTATCCTTCGGCTTGAAAACAGATGAATAATGTCTGTTTAAACAAGCCGCCTTTTCACGGTCATCTGTAATTAACGAACCATCTGCTCCGCAGATCGCTGGAATACTTTCTTTGTTCCCTTTCATATGTGTCACATACTTGAAGAAATTTTGCCAACAGGTCAATCGGTCGCTTGGAATTGATTTTAGGTAATTTTCTTGGGTATATAACTTTAATGCTAATAAGTCTTTAGATAATTGTAGAAAATTATTTTTCTGATCCTTATTTATGTTACGTTTACTATACGCTTTCTTAAGTCGCCTCACTTCTTTGTTATAGTACGCAGGATACGAATGGCACCGTAGTTTCCTGGTAGGCACGAAATTTCCTAAGCATTCAGAAATAATGTTCTTAAAATTTGACCAGATCTGTTCTACTGTACATCCACTAGAAGCCCAAGCCGGAAAATTGCTTTTCAAGTATAATTGCATGTTTGTGACGTTTGTTCGAGAAAACTGAAAAAATTCTCTTTCTTTTACAAAATCATTTCGTTTACCCTCTCTGCACCTTTTTAGGACTCCTTTGTGATCGCTAGTTCCAGGAATTACCTCGCAGGCAAGAAATTGGTCTGACGGTCTAATAAAGAAAACGTCCAGTAAAGCATTATCGCGGGTCGGTTTGCAGCTGCTGCAGCTGCAAACTGCTGCAAACTGCTGCAGCTGCTGCAGCTGCTGCAGCAGCTGCATTTGCAGCTGGCATGGTAATTGTCTTTAGAAGCACTACCATATGAAAGAAAACGTTTTCCCATATGAAAAAGATATACTCGAATCGCGATCGAAACTTACAGATAAACATTTACATGAACTTTTATGAACGTGCACAACCAACTCCAAAATCGATATTGTGACCACTGGCGTCCAAGACACAAGCCGTACAAGCCAAAACATCGCACTGTTGGCCTTTCCTGAATTGGTCGTGTATTCGAATTTGTGTTTGTCTAATGCATTCGTGTTTATAGTCTTCGTAAATAAAATTGTGTTATAGAACCCTTAAAGTGTTTCTTTGCCATATTATTATACCTGGATCCCAAGTTCATTTTGACATAGTACTAATAAAATTATGAATTGTGACTTTATATTTCAAATTTGTTGGATGAAATGTAAGTTGGAGAGATTTGCGGCCCGCGACCTATTGCAGGTTTGATAATGTGGCCCGCAGTTACGAAATGGTTGCCGACAAATGGTTTAGAGGAAGTAATTTATACACTTTTTCGGTTTCAGGGCCTCACGATACGAACTTTTCTGACGAAAAAATCGCCATTTCCGCTCTGGTATTAAAATACTCTTCACAACGGAAGTATGTAGTGAAGAGTGTAAAATTGAAACCAAGGAAAGGCATGGCTCCGATTACCCCAAGTATCTGCTACCATTCTGCAATATGTTTTGCCTACCCAGAACGTTAGTTCAGGAGACGCTGCTGAATATAGTGAAAATGACGGTCTATCATTATCATTTCACTTTGACGGAGCTGTTATCCTGAAGGAGACATTGTACATTTTCTACCGCAAATTATTTCACAGACCAAGTGCACTACACTTTTAATATTCCAATAATTTTTTTTTGACAGTTCTTTACATTTTATTGACATTCTTTTTTGTTTTACATAAAATGCGTTCCCCTTACAATTATCTGGTGGTATTTGAAGCTAATTCTGTTATAAATTGAACAGTATACGATGGCGAGAAAAAAACACATTGATATGACAATGGTGAAAATCCACCATGGATATAACATAAAAGCTGGTTTGTACCAGTTTTTATTCATATAGTTAATGAATTCAAATAAGTGGCAACAAACGTCCCATGCAAAAGCGTATATATCAATATGCATAGGTTTTTATTTTAATAATAAATACTCCGTGAATATCTAATTTCTCTTGACAAAAATGATAAATTCTTGACTCGTTTCAAAATTTGTGCTTATGAGTAATTGTTTTTTGCTTTATTGTTACGTATAAAATTATTTCCATTATTTTAATGTTGCATTTTATTGACGGTACTTCTGGAACAGTGTCGCGCATCACACACACACACTTCAGACTTTTACTCGTTCAAAGGAATGCTACTCTCATACCTCTCGTGCCACGCGCTGCATCATTAGTAGAGATGCTGGGCGTCCCAATGGAATGCTTTTGAACAGTTCATTAATTAATAGCATGTTGTGAAACAAGGATTATTGAAGGCAGAATATGGGTGAACCGTATGGGGGAATTGTTTTGGCTACAAAGTCATCGCCAACGGTTATATCTGACAGTCCAATTACCGACCCAGGATCTGGTGGAAAGGTGCGAATGAAATTGCATTGCCTGTTTTGTGCTTGAAAATAAGCAGTTATGTGGTGTTCATCTTCCAGTGTAACATCTGCTAGCTGCTATTGACAGAATTCTCTTTTGATTGGCTCATGGGCATGTGCTGTTGGATGCTGTGCTTGTTTTTTTAAAGTGTTATGCATATTGAAGGCGCACACAATAATTATTGTAAATAAATTATTGTACATTCAGATAACAGGTCTGAGAGATTTAGATATGTGAGTGCAAGGGTGGAGTGCATCAGGTATGCAAGTACACCTCAAATTGTTGGTGTGCCATATTTGTGCTTTTTAAAAATAAATGTACCAGTTTCTTTTGTTGCTCGTTAAGAGCAATCCTGTTTGCAGAGCATGTTGCAATAATACTAATGTTTAGGTTTCATTCTGTGTCACATCCTCCAGCTACAGTAACCCGTGTCAGAAATATTTGCATTGTGTGTAGCATGGTGATACCTGTACCTAGTAGATAACATGCTAAATTTGTTTTGATTATGTAAGTTACATGTATGCAACTAAAGCACATCTCTGGCACCATATGTGAGTAATCTCTGTGAGTATCTCTTGTACATTAACTTGTAATATCTTCTGGCATTCATAGTTGTGTATGAGTGCAAGATAAGAGCTTGCCTATCCTATACACTTGCCAGTGGTTGTATAGAATTGTTTGTACTATGCAGGTGGGGCAACATTTCACAGTTAAGTCATAATTTGTCTGTGTTGTCATTTTACAATATAAAAATCTGTCAAATCTAATGAAATGTATCTTAATCTATCTTACATCTTAAAAATGTATGGTATATAACAATCTCAATTAATATCTAACAGAAACCTGACTTGCTTTGAGGAAAATACTGGTATGTGTTGGTTCTGTCTTGTTTCATTTAACCTTAAACTATCTTTTAACACATTAATGTAAGGTATACATCTTTTCTGGTTCAATCTTTGTATGTACTTGAATATTTATCTCTTCATTTTGAAGTCTGGTGTTTCCCAAAGAACTTGCCTTATCACAAAGGAGGAAGCTGAGTCAGTTTTTGTTATTTTTCAGTTTTATGTAGGTGCTCATATTCTGGTTGCTAACTGCATGTTTGGATTGAATGCTCATTGACACCTGCAAGTTTCTTTTGAATTGTAGTGCATTTTGCCAGTGTTCAGAGAGGGTGTGTTATATGCATGTCTAATATGTTGTGATGTGCTGTTGTTCTTGTTAAGAATTTTCTGTTTTATTTCAGAATTTGGAAGTTTCTAATGCGTTTGTTGGTTCAAGAGGAAAATTGGTAAGTATCATTTTTATTTGGTAAGAGTTAGTTTCAAACTGAAGTGTTTGTGGAAAAAGGATTGTCATATTTTTATACAAAATTTTCTTAGGTAAAATACAGTGTGTTGTGAGAAATCTTGGTGCCGGTTTACTAATGCTTGCCAGTCACCAGCCAACATTGTGGAATTTGGTATGTGAGGTGTGGATAGCTTTGCATGATGTTATGAAAAAGGAAATGGCACCTAGAAGGAGTTAAAATCAATTTGATGTGATTTTTCAGGTAGAAAATGCATTGAATGATGGATATGTTTATGCCTTCGTATTTATTTTCCACATTATTTTGATCTTCTTTTATACAGATTTGGAGCATTCTCAATGGCTTGCCATCTGAAGACGGCTCTCTTCAATATTCAGAAACATATATTGACTTGAATGCTTGATCATATAGTTATTATTTATGTGTTGATTTTACATGTACATTTCAAAGTAGATTCTTAGAAATAGAGCTTTACATCTATTTTCTGTAATGTTTGTCATGATGAGCAAAGAATAGCACTTCTATTTCTTGGAAAGAATTTATCTAGTTTCCTGTCTGCAATTTTTTAATTTTTTTTTTTTTTTTTTTTTTTTTAATAAAGTAAAGAATGGTATATTGAGATAATATTTTTCATTTGAGAATGATTGTCGTGTTAATTGATGATTAGTTTAATTGGTATTAGATAATATTGAAAAGACTAGAATAGATTTCAAGAAACTTCCAACTTTGAAGTAACAGATTCAGTATAGTTGGTCTAAGCCATCTGAAATGTTGAAGTTCTTTTCAAAATTAGAAAATGTCTAAAAATATTATAGTCAATATAATAATCATTTATAATAAATCAAATGAGGTGCTAGAATAGTTGCTACTTTAACTTTGAAAAATTTAAGTAAAGATTTTTTTGGACAGTATTATTTCTACTGATTTCTTAATTGTTCTGTATCTTGGCCAAATTACACATGCACCCATAGAACCATTTGCAAGGAGACAAAAATTTTAAAAATAAGCCCAAGTTATTTATATTGCTTTTAAAAGCACTGTATAAATGTGTTATTAAATAAACATTTTTACTTCCAAATGCGTTTATAAAATTAATTGGACATTGTTGGTTTTGATAAATTTAATTATGTACATGTTCATTATGTATACTTAAATTTTGTACATGTTCATCTTTCTTCTCTGTTGCTCATCGTGAGTGATCATTGCGTAATGTGCATTGAGTAATTATTACTGCGCATTGAGTTAAACATTTTGGTTTGGTAATTTTGGGAAATGATTTAGTATTTTGTTGTTCCATGCAAATCAATTGAAGCCTTCAATATTACTTGATAATACTCATGTCCTATTAGTCTCTATTTCCTTGTGAGGGACATGCAACTTTAATGAAAAATATGTACATATCATGCATTGAAATTTGTACATCAATAGTGCAGGCACTGGAAGCATGGAACATAGTCATAAATAGGAACTGACAACTTGAACGATTGAAAAATATTGCACGAAATAAATTTTGAACATTTCCGAAATGCAGAGAAGGTAAATCACTTTAAAGAATCAATTTTTATTTCATGAAATTGTGAACATTTTATGTCAAATTTTATGTCATTTGATGTCAAATACATTGTGTGATAAATATTTGTATTTTATTCATTATAAGGACCTACGCAGTTTCTGTACCCTATCACAAAATTAGTAATGTTCTGGTTTTGAAAGGTCTTTCATGGTGGATGGGGGTGAAGTGTTGAAATTACTTTGAAATTAAAGTAACTTCAGGGAAGGAACCTTCAGAGTAGAACTTGCACATAAAATTTGTATTTTTGAACCATTATCTATAACATGGTAATACACAGTATCACTACAATGTTATTCTGTTAACCAAATTACTTTGTGAAATTATAATTGCTATATGATGTTTTTTTTATTATTAATACTATAAAAGTAATATTAAACATAAAAAAATAATATATAATACATATTTGCAGATATAGCTCCAAATTGAATTCTTCCTCTATTATAGATGTAGTAAATCTTCACTTGAACCCTACATTTTGAACATTTGAGTAAATATTTTTGATGTATAAAACTCTCCTTTTTGTGTAAAGATATATTTTAGTATTTTCCTCAATTAAATTGATTTCCTCATTTTAAGTGAAGATGTTTAGATGCTATCTTAAACTGTTCAGTTTTATAATTTTCAATCCTATCATTAAGGGGTATTAACAGTAGATGCACATAAAGTAGTCATTACTGTTCTTCTTAGTGCCATTGTGTTAATGTCCTTCTCATACAGCTTGACTCTTTTGGACTTTTATTTTTGTTATTTTGAAAAGTGTATTTTCATTTTTGTAGACTGTTTTTGGTTTATTTGATATTCTATTTATTCCTTTATTATGTCTGCCTGTTTTTAATTTTTTTTATAATTCTACTACTTAGTTTATTTCTTCCTGTAACTCCCAGCAATGATACGAAAAATTTTGTTTACATTGCCTCCAGACTTGTAATAGTTTCTTAGTGCTAATGTCTCAAAGCCATTATTTAGCATTCCTTTGTCTTGATAAATTGTGTCCTGATTTAAGTTTTCCTCTTGATGGGTTCTTGAAAGTTTTTAACTTTCCTTTTATAATAATAATAATAATAATAATAATAATAATAATAATAATAATAATAATAAATTATTTAAATATTAATTTTCAATACATATTAATTACTAATTATCTAATGTTACACAATACAATAAGATTCTTCAACTCTTTTCTACTATAATTTGAAAATGAAATGGTAATTTTTTGAGTTGGCCAAATTGGCAGCAAAATTCCTTAGTCAATTATTTGCAAATAAAATTAAATGTTATTTCTTATTTCAACAACTTAATAATTATTTACAATTACAATATTTTCAATTTACTTAAATATATAGGGTAAAAATATCTCTATTGGATTCAATACTACATCTGTTACATGAAACTCCATAGGCAATTAGCATACCTCTTTCTGAATACATAGATCCCTGACTTTAAAATAACTATTTGTTCCATTTTTTATTAATTTATTTCTAACGCCAGATTTTGTTTCAGGAGTAGCCTCTTAAAAAATGCACAATTTCCATAGTGATCAGATACTTGACTTAGTAATAGACAGTAATTATTCTACCCCCTGAACATGTTTGAGATCAGAAATGTCCAAAACAAAGTACTGATTATTTATGATTTGATCCATTATTTTTTTTTATTTAAATGTCTTGTTTGTCAATACATTCACTGTAATATCTAAATTATAAGAGTTAAGTAAATTAAGAAATTGCTCTTTCTCATGAAATTCACCCAATCATTATTGATTGGTTTATGCTACATTATTGGAATGCAAATATTAATAAGATGCTTTCAGATTATTTTTTAAATATAAAAGAAGGGTGAAAAAATTCTTACAAGTAGATGACGTAAGTTCTATGTTTGCAAGCTGGAAGCAAGTGGAAAGCCTTAAATTTTTATTTTTCAAATTTTATGTGTGGAGTGGCTACTATTGATGCTCGACAAGTGTCGTTACTCTAGATGAGTATGAGTAATTTCGTTTAAAACTTTTTCTCCTGAGATTTATTGTACATTTTATGAAATCCATGGCGAAAATTTACCTCTCGCAGACCTGAAGCAAATGTGTTTCCTAGATAACATATTGATTCCTGTAACTTATCTCTGAATTATTTTCCACATTTATGTGAAGACAAATGTGAAATAATGGAGATGTTTTCTAGTAGTTAAAGTGTTCCGGAAGTATTAAGAAATGTTTGGTCTCTTAGGAATTTTCATGCTTTTAATGAAATTTTAATATGAAATTGCAATGGTGCTTTGTTTGACTTTGTATTATTCTTAAGAAATACAGGACTAGTTGACAATAGTAGATCAAAGGAAAATGTTTAATGTTTTGAAATGAGCAAATGTAATTCCATCTTACAGTAACTTTTCAGAGATTTCCACTTCTTAGTTTTGAAGAGCCGTACATATGTGGAGAAGGAGCTGCTTTTGAATTTCATGGCTTTATTCATCCCTTTCTTAACATTGTCTTATTCATTTATTTTAGCTTTTCATGAGTAAATGCTTCCAAGAGTTCTCTAGAATTTTTAAATACTTTTTTTCTCTTTCAGAAATGCATATCTTGTTGAGATACAATTGCTCTCTTGAACATTAGCAATGCATTCTGTTTTTTGTTGTTTGTTTTTTATTTTTTCCCTAGAAAACTGCTGTGACCATTTGCCTGTATTTGAAATTTCTGCCCTTTCCGGCTTATGAATGCATTGCAGTTATTAGTTAAATTTAACATGGTATGCTATGTATGTTGCAGCTATAATACTACGCTTTGATCTTGTTATTAATGACACTTTTCATGCACTTAATAAAACTGGCTCAGCACAAGCTTCCTACTGTGAATGCAGGTTCTTTGAGATGTAGAGGTTAGATTGCTTGTATTCAAGTTGCTTTTGAAGCTATGATCTCTCAACTTAAAAGGGGAAAAACACACACACACACACACACACACACACACCATGTATAATAAATTGCATAAAATTAAATGCTATTGGTTTCTTGTTTGTGGCTTCCCATGTTGAAAATAGTAGTTGATGCCTAATCTTTCAATATGTATTGAAACATTGTTTCTCCTTTCACACATCATTCTGCAAGTGGTAATATGATGTATTTAACTTAAGAGACAAATCCTAATTATTTTTCTGGAATTGGTTGTATCTCTTTGGTGGTTACATTTTATTCATGTTTGGGAAAACTCTTAAATTCATAAAATTGATACTAATATAATTAAAACTAATATACCGAGATCTCTCTTAGCTCAAAATCTATTGTTTCTTTTTGTTGTGATAAAATAATTCATCTTCCTGTTTCCTGGTCATGTATGTTTTCTTTTAAATTGAGCTTTTCTCTTTTTTCCCCTAAGGTTGATTCATTTACTGTTTGGGTTAGTGGTAACCAAGTTAGACTTGGGGGGGAGGGGGGACTTTTTTTTTTTTTTTTGTAACAATCGTAGTTTAGAGTAATAGTAAAAACCTTAAAAGGTTTTGTGAGAATTTATGTATCAATTTCTGCAAATGGTTTTTTTGAATGCACTGCAAAAGTTTTTAATGCAAGGTGATCAGATATTGTGGTGAAAAAGCATTAAGAGTATCAGTTCCTCTGGGATGTTGAGAAAGTTGCGTTAGTTCACAGATAATTTAAACTTGATAGGAGATTTCATAATTAAGTCTCTTCACCATCACTACTGTATCATCCATTTTTTATTTTCTTGGGAACTATGATAATTCAGATTACATGTTATGTACTACTTATGATGTACGTTGAATCAATAAAACTCCAATTTTAGTATGTCGTGCAATACAAAAAATTTCCAAAATATTATATGAAAAAAGTTTCATTGTTTAAACTTTGTTATATTTCAATCGTTTAATTTTGTGGTCCTCAGCTTTTATTTACTTGAAAGATTAAAAATGTGGTTTGTTTTAATATCCCATAAATAAATTTACTTTTGATATTTACAATTGAACATAATTGCATTTCATAAACCTTTTTTGAAGCCAATATTATTGTATTAATGAGAAAAATGTCACCTGATCCATTGCAAGCTGCCAATTCCTAGGGTTCTTTTATATGAAGAGAGAGTGAAAAAAACAGTTTTTCTGTTCTTTTCATTTATTAATTACATAATATTTTCTTTTTTCCAAATGTTTAATTTCCAGTTTTGTTGCAGCTCAAACAAGGCTGAGGGACAGAATAAGTATTTCTAATGAAACCTTTATGTATTTTGTAATATAAGGCTTTTAAATCATGAGTGAAAACTATTTATATGTATATAAAATAATTTGGTTTTTATCCGATTATGATTTTATTTGCTTCTAGGATGCAAAGTCCTCAGGAGCTCTGAAAAAGTCCAGTAGATATCGTAGCCGTTCATTATCTGCTTCCTCAACGGATTCATATAGCTCAGGTAAAAAGTTTGGAATTAAAAATAGCTTTGTGTTAAAATTTTACTTAATGTTGTACCAGTTTTCTTCTACATTTGATTCACAGTTAAATTTGTGCACGAATGTGTCAGTGCTATATTGACTGCTATACAAACCTGCTGAAAATGTGTTGTCAAATAAAATAAAATTTTATTGTGAATTAGCTGAAAATAAATTTTTCTAATAGTATAGTTTTTGTGTTGCATGGTATGTTGCATACTTGTACTTGTTATTCAGTGTCATACTTTTTAATCATCACTACTCCACCTAATAAATCAAGCCTCATGTTTGAAGTGTGGCCTTTCAATAACTTGGCTAATGTTAAAACACTTTTTCAACAAACCCTATGTTTGTAGTAAGATCAGCCAACTATTCCCTTCTCCTGTGTTCCCCTCAATGTGAATCTTCTACTTTTGGGAACTATGATCATGTCATCTGATAGTCAGTTCATAAGCTGTTTAGTTTTTGCCTTCACTGCATTTATTTATTCCAATGTTGTTACTATCAGTTCAGACTTAATCATTGGAAATAACAGACAAACAAACTGTTCTGATTCTAATCTTGTGCTTTTCTAGACACACGTTCTCAGCTAGGGCGTGTGGCAACCCATAGGCTTGCTAAAGGATCAAAGAGTCTTCCCACATTTCAGGCCTTCTGTCTTAATTGTTCAAAAATGTGCAGTCAAAACACACATTGAAGTAGATCTGGTTTACAGTGTGACTTTCGGTATGTGATCAAGTGACCTCCAGGACCATGCTATCAATTTCTCGAATCTCGAAATGAAAGGATCAACATTGCTATGAATTTTGACCTGCTGCTTTGTTTTTTAGTGCACGGATTGGCGCTAAGTTTATACTTCAAATTATTTATTATGGCACTTGACGGTTAATCAGCTGTGACGGTGGTAACCAATCGGGACCAATATCTGTAATCAATATCAATAACTGATACCTGCCAGGGGCAGAGTTGCATAAATCGCAGTTTAGCGCATGAACTACGCTCTCTGGCTCAGGTGTCCTTTCTCTATCTCTCACGTGCGCAACGTTCTCTCTTCCTGTCTCGCTTGCGCGATGTTCCTCCTCTTTGTCTCTCTCAGGATCTTTTTTCTCACGCACTCCCTCGCTCTTTTTCTCTCTCGTCTGCTCTCACTCGTACTCTATGGCTGGTCTCGCTCTTATTTATGGCATATGCTCTCGCTCTTTCTCTACAGTGCCTGGTCTTGCACCTGCTCTGGTTCTTGCTCACACCTCCACTCGCACTTAAACTCTCGCGCCTGTTCTCAATACTTCTCTATGGAACTCATTATCATCCTTGCACAGAGCCGCTCTGCAGCGCTTCAGAGTGGTGTTTCTGTTGGGGAAAAAAAAAAAATGGTTTTAATAGAGGTTTTTGCACCCTAGTCGCTAACAACGCATACACGCTTCTGCGCCACTGCCCGCAGAACACTTCCAGATCACAGCTTCACGCGGAACGGAGCTTTTTGGAAGCGTCATGTGCATAGCTGTTATACTGCGCTTTTCGCAACTTTCCCTTGGGAAGATATCAGTTGTTCACGATTTCATCCAAACGGTATCTTTAACGCCATAAATAAATGATGGGGAAGTTGGGACACTTTAGGAAACAAATGCCTATTCACATTTTAAATGCAGATATATGTTCTATATTAGTTCATGAACATCAGGTGATTCTGGAAGATAGAGATGGGGCCTTTGATGGCATCCCAGAGAGAGCAGTTGATAATCTTTTAAAAGCCAAAGTATTAGGTGTGCTGCTCAGATGACATTTTTTAAGTTTTAGGCTCTGGGTAGGTATGTAATAGTTTTTAACAGGTGTGAGGCTGATAAATGGCCAATAATAGATGTAGTTGAAGAGTGTAAATCAAGACATTAGCTGGGGTTTATAACCGAATCTGTTGTTTGTTATCGGCCATGTATCGTTCAGTAATTTTCATAATACCATTTTCTTGTGAGAAAAATTCATCTAAACAAGAAAATTTTTTTGGAATAAGTGTACTAGTACACCATCTTCAGCTACAACTTATTTGTTTTGATTATATTTAATAGAAGGTGGACTGTTAAATCCTTAACTGACGTTGGCTGCAAAGTGTGGCCTTTTCTTTCAGTGATTGCGTTAATTCAATATTATAAAAGTTCAGTATTACAAAAAGAAAAGGAAAAAAAAATTACAATGGCATTGGAAAAGCATCTTTTGTGACTCTTAAAACGTTATTCAGGCAAGGGGAAAGATTTAATTAAGAGGAAAGATATTGTGTCAATATCTTCGAAATGTTTTATGACATTAATACCATATAGACTCAAATGTATAGATGAAGTGTCGTACATTAGAAAATAAGCAGTACTCTTGTCAGCGAGTGTTGGGGGAGGAATGGCATGTTTCGGGAAGATTGCCTATATCACTTCATCAAATGTGTCTCACAACTGTTCCTCCAAGAAGCTGAAGAATGTTATTTTGCAAGAGTGGCTTCATTGAATATTGTGATAATTTTCTTAAGCAATTTAGATGCACTTATAAAAACCCATCCATAATAGTACAATGCTATGTATTTAGTTCTAGTGCATTCTTGGTATAGCTTGTAAGAATTTTATTCAATCTCGGCCCATATACAGTTTTGTCACAATATGTAATTCCAGTAATGGGCCAATTTATAGTACTGTGTGTAAATGTATATGAAATAATGACCTAAATAAATGTTCAATGATCTTATTTACAACTGTTTCAGTGCATTCCATAGTGTCTCAACCTGCCTCACTAGGGGAGTGGGTTGAGACATTTTCATAATTTCATGTTATATCAAACATTTGGAAAGCTGCAACATATTTGACTCCACCTCCACTTTGAATAGCTATTGATTATTACAGTTCTATAACTTTAGGGGGAAAGCATATCTGATTTGTTTAGAGTACTTGACATTTTAATATTTATGTCTAAATGTGTCCTACTTTCCCTGATGTCTTTCTCTCTCTTGCATTTACGTTTTATCTCTTTTTTTCTTTTGCACTTTCATGCATGCACATTCACAGCTTTCACCTGCATGTACTTAATACCTTTTTGAGATTAAATGCACTGATCATTTTCAGTCATCGTCCTTTTGTAGAGAACTTCTGAGGTGTACTAGAACAATCACCCTGATGTATAGAAATCTTGGTATTCAGTCTGATATATCAGTGTTTGCCTATTTGTGTTGATTATACGGTACTTGTATTTTGATGTTTTGTTAGGTGCCTTGCTTCCTGTTCTTTGCTTCTTGCATGTTTGTTGTGATAGGTTTTGAAATTATGTATTTTCTACAGCTTCTTATACAGGGAGCAGTTCTGATGAAGAAGATGTATCACCTAGAGATAAGGAGCAGAAGAACTCCAATGGATTTTCTGATTTTTGCGTAAGAAATATCAACCAGCATGCATTTGGACGTAGAGAAATCGAGATTGCAGAACAAGGTATGTACTAACATTTTGTTCAAAATATAAAATAACAGTGCAATACTTACATAAACAATTGTTAATAGTTACGAATTTCTGAAAACTTTATAAATGAAGTTTGTGTTAATTCATCCAGATGTTTCTTGGAATTATGTTATTGGGAACAAAACTTAATCATTTCCTTTGGTATACAAAATTAAATTTTTCTAGTATGTATAGACATTGTACATGATGGTCTTGTTTACAATATAGAAGATGAAAAGTTTATGGATATTCAAGGCATAAAAATAAACATGATGTACATTATTTAAGACACAAATTCCTAAATATTTCCAATAATGCCTTTATGTACTTGTATGTTATTTATACAAATCTTGATTGTGGGGCCTTACACTTTTCTGGGAAGATGCAGTATTCTCAAAATTCATGAAGTTTCTTCGCTGATATATTGAAATTAAATTGAATTTCATGCATTAGTTTTGTCTTTTGATATTTTTGACCCCAATTCACAAAATGTATATTGTGTTTTATCATTGCAGCTATCAAGGAAATTGTTTTTCTTTTGGAGTAAAGGCATAGATCACAAGTAAAATTAAGTTCAAGGTGTAGACTAAAAGTTTTGTTCTAAAATATTCCTTTTTATACCTCGTACCTTAATATACCTCCTACAAAATGAAAAATTTGTTTCATAATTTTATTTTTTTAATGGTGCCAGGAGAAAAGAGTGCAAAAATACATTCCTTCATTTACCATTAAATGTGATTCAAATACTAGATCTGGTATTTTTCTCAAGAGGAGAAAATATTTTCTAATTGAAATATAATTTTGAATATATAATACTTAATCGGTGTTATTTTAGAAGGGTTTCCAGGGATGTTTATGTATGTAATGTTTTAATTTAAACAATTTAATTCCAGAGCACTCATGAGAGCAAAAAAGGCTCTTGAAATGTACGAAAATATATATCATGTTTGGAAATGCGTAAATGTTTATATTTTGAAATAGCCAAAAGACAGTCTTTGTTTAAAATAATAATGACTAAGTATTAAATATTATATTTATTTATATTAAATATTTAATTATATTAAACAAGTGTCAAGTAGCAAGAAATTGAAAAAGAATTACTCAGAAATGGGTTTTCCTGCACTGAACTTTGTTTTACTTACTGAAAATCATTCTTGGAAATCTCTCTCAACACATTTAACATCTTGATGTGCCAATAGTAAAGCTTTTACTACAGAAACTGTTGGGCACAGTCTGGAAGTGTAGTCTAACATCTGGAAATTTTTATTAGTACAGGGAATCAGCATTAGAAATGCATGGTGTCTTCAGTTTTTCTAAGTTCTTAATGACAATGTCATATAATGAGCAGTAATGGTTCCAGACTTCAGACATCACCTTCCAGAGACTCACATACACCTTTTCATTTACATCTTGCACAACTCAATGGAAATCAATGTAAGGGAACTTTGCAACCTTTGTTATCATCATCATTCTCATCAAGAAGTATCCTGATATTAGTCAATAAAAGTAAAGCTTGAGATTCAACTGACTGAATTTCATCAAAAATACATTCTTGAATACAAACACCAAACCTGTTTCAATCTGCAAATGGAAATAATCTAGAAATACTACACCTTGGTGCCTCCCATGTCAAACTTCCATTTCTTATTGGCTGGGCATCGACATGATTATTGGTTAACTGCAGAGAGATCGAATCTTCCACACAGAGTTATTTCCAGCAGTTTATTTAATTCCACGATTTTCATTGGAAACCCATTGAAAATTAATTCTACCAACTTTTCTGGTACTTCGCCTGCCATAGTACTAGCAACATTCTACTAAACTCAAAATATTCGGCAAAGCACATTATTTCCGGAATCGAGTTTCCTTTTCCTAATGCAGAACAAGTGATGGCGGCTGAATGCCCGAATATCATCATAGGAAAAAACAAACGAGATAAACTTGAGAATGCCATTATGAATTACGTACGTGAACAAGGCATTTAAGAAGAGTACATCTAACACAATTAATAGTATCAACTTTCGTTACGATTCGTAGCAGAAGAACGAAGAATTACAAAAGTGCGGGGGATCCATAGAGGGATCTATGTCTAAGGATCTACAGTATATTTACTACAGGAATATAGGTTACTAATTTAACCGTTTCGGCCTCTCGGCTTGCATTATGATTATAACAAACGGTCGAAGATAATATACAAGTGAGTATTATTGTGTAAATACGCTTCCCCCAACTATCCACTTTCATTATTTCGGTGCTCGTTTAGTGCATACTCTTTCGACGAAACTAACCTAACATATACTTTGATTTCTTTATAGTGGCGCCTCAAGGTCACGAGCTGGAAGGAGAGGGGGACATTGCCATCCAGTCGGTAGCTCCAACAGCAATTTAAATCGTAAATAAGCTGTATCCCCCTTAAAATAATACCTATGGGCCGGTTTCACCAACCGGGATCAAAAAGATGATCCCGATCAACTTCAGTTTGATCCCGTTGTACGTTTCTCCAAGCACTTGACACGAATCAATGTGACTCGGATCAAATTTGACTCGCAATTGATCCGTCGCCGAGCGGTGGATCACGGTCAGATCAGGAGTTATTGCTCGGCTTGGTCGTCTAGCTATTCCAGTTAACCGTATTTTTTAAGTAAATACCTGTAGTTGGACTTAGATTCAGTATGGAAGTATTCGCTAAGGAGTAGGATTGCGCGTAATATTTGTTGAGCAAATGTGTTTTTTAAGATAGTATTGTAAATAAAAGTAGGGTTAACACAATTGTAGGTTAGAATTCTCGGTATTGGGAAGTAAAATTTAAATAAATTTTGGCTTCAAATTAGTGTAATTATAAGTATCATTTTATATAAGTTTAAATTTAAATTTTTAGATCGGTAAGTAGAAAGACAAAAATATATAATTACATAAAAATTATGTCTCTACTCATAAAGTTCCTCGAAAACTGAAAAGTATTCTGAGAAATTGAGTTCGCAGTTCTGAGTTTTCAGGTTCTCAAACGTTAGTTTCTTATATTTTTTCAACGAAAATGTACATGTATGACGATGTTTTATATTTCTATAGAATTCTTAAAGTCATGTTTCGGTTTTATCATTAGGGATACGAAAAATTGAAAGAAAAAAAATGTGACAAAACTATCTGTAGGTGGCAATGGATGGCAGCTGGGAAGAGGATGAGGTAAAACCGAATATAAAGTCTAGAGCAAAGAAATAAGGAAACAAAGTCGTTCGAGAAAGTCTGTGCCATTCTGTTGCATGACTAGTTTATTTTATTTTACAAATCACACTACCTTTGCTATAATTGGGGCAGACGTTCTCTAATCCTCTGTAACCGAATTATAGAACTTATTTAACTTGAAAAATTGTGTTTTTCCGATTTTTACGTGATCATCATTCGAACAAGTGCCGTAAACTGAGGTTACTTGGTGGCTCAAGAATGAACAGTAGCAGCGATAGCGGAGATGGAGCGGTGAAGTATAAAGCGAAAAAGGACAGCGAGCAAGCGAGACAGTCAGTATTAGTAAGGGCATTCGCAAAGTTGTCTATTTGCGAACCGCAGTTCCAGTGCCGCGTCGGATTTGGAATTCCCAGACCTCCTCACGAGGTCCGTTAATTTAGCATAGCAAGGTTTTAAAAAAAATTGGAATTGAACTCAAAATTTATCGCTTTTTATTTTTTGCTTATTTGTTACGCAAAAAAATTGTCGTTCTTTATTGGACCCTGCTATAAACAATTGACAAACTGGATATGAAGTTAGTACTGCAAGTACCAGAAACCCAATAAATTACAAAAATAAATAAAACTAATTACATGGGCATTGTCGCTTTTTTGTTGCCCAGTAGTACTTGAACATAATTTTTTTTGCTCTTCAAATACCGGAAATGAGAAATTTGCGCACTTAGCGGCGGGTGACTGTGAAGGGAACGACTGTCCGTCGCACATAGGTACCACGGAACAACCACCTACACCGTGGTGGTCAGATAGAATCGGACTCAGAATAAATGAAGAATTTTCGGCCTCATAAAAAGATGAAGATTCACAATTGTTTTCATTGAAGGAGAATCAGTAGATTTTGAAGTGTTTGTGATTTTGAAACAGTTTTATAAATTATAAAAAGGACGAGCATTTTTACTTTAGTTATTCTTCAATAAGTCTTGCGTATTATTACAACGAAGCCCTTTAATTGTGTTCCTTTCGTGCATTCAATTTCTCTGAGTGTTCAGCCGCTCCGAAGAATTGGAGCTTGCAGGTGCTAAGAAGGAATTCTCACAGAAGTTGCTTTACTGAGGCGGGCGCCAACAAATAGGCGTCAACGCTCCGAACAGCCTATCCCTACGTTCAAATTTTTTTTTAATACCTGCAGTCTTACATGTGTGCATACTGCCATTGTTTGAAAAAAATCTCGCAGAATTATCATCCCGCCCTCTGAGATTCGGACTAGAAGGGTAGCAAAGACAATTTTTTTTTTATTTACGTCAAAAACTGTTAAAAACTGTGTGTGACGTGCTACGAGAATGTTCAGAAGTAAAACAAGGGGACATTTCATCATTTGCTCAAGGATCGGGGAAACGGGACGAAAACCAGATCGAGATGGGGTCATTGACTGTTGAAGTACAATAATTCTTACAGGTACTTTAAAATTATTCGGTCCAAATGGTAAACATTACATTAAATATCACTCTTAAAATGAATTACTTTCCTTTTGGATGCTCGTTATAGTCTCCAATTCTATAGAAACAGTTGTGCAGTAGAAAAGATTATTCTTGGAACTGAAACTTATATCGAATTTAATCGATTAATGTTATCTGGCAAAGTGTTGTAAAGTAGTGTACAAGTATTGTATGTGAACTTATTGTAGTTAGCTGTTGATACTGGCTCAAGGATTGTAAATGCAAACACCATATAAATTTAATTTCAAAATTTTAATATTCATAATTAAAACATCGCCCAAACTTCATCTGGTTTAGGAATCTCTAAGGGCCGGTTTCACCAACCAGGATCAAATTCGTAGTTGATCCGAGTTTCGTGATCCTGATCCGCGGAGTCAAGGCCGACTTGATCCCTGTGCGTTTCACCAACGTTTTGAGACTTCGAAGTTGATCCGGATCCCATGATTCGTGAGCAGTCGTGAAAATGCGCGGTTGGCAACAATTTTACAATGCATTGTGGGTATTCTCGCGGTCAGCTGTAGTTGTTTTGATTTCATTTCGTTCCGTCGGTGGTGTTCTGTTGCGTGTGGTAGTGTTCTTGTTCGGTGATGGATTCATCTGACGTTGGAAAGAATGCATAGACTACGCCCAATTTCTCTTCAGTTGAAAGATAATTACTCGAAAGCTTAATGAGCAAATACAAAGAAAGTTTTAATGTTCGTTCTGACATTTCAAAATAATTGCTTCTTTTGGGAATTACTCGTGGTGTCTCTCCCCACAATAAATCTTCAATGACTTCATTAATAATAATAATAATAATAATAATAATAATATTTATTGAGTCACATTCAAAAACATACTCCATTTTTACGACACAAATTAACCTAACAAGAACAAAAATTGAAAGAATTACTACACTAAAAAAAAGTATTCAATAAAACTATTCCACGCCAATTGCAATACAGATATCACAAAATGCTATTTTACTAATGATACTTATAAATACACTAATTTGAAGCCAAAATATATTTAAATTTGACTTCCCACTACCGAGAATTATAACCTACAATTGTGTTAACCCTACTTTTATTTACAATACTATCTAAAAAAACACATTTGCTCAACAAATATTACGCGCAATCCTACTTCTTAGCGAATACTTCCATACTGAATCTAAGTCCAACCACAGGTATTTACTTAAAAAATACAGAAAACTGGAATAGCTAGATGACCAAGACGAGAAATAACTACTGATCTGGCCGTGATCCACCGCTCGGCGACGGATCAATTGCGAGTCAAATTTGATCCGAGTCAGACACGTTGATTCGTGTCAAGTGCGTGGAGAAACGTACAACGGGATCAAACTGAAGTTGATCCGGATCAACTCAGGATCATCTTCTTCATTCCTGTTGGTGAAACCGGCCCTAATATTTAAGGGAGGAATAATTTGATTCGACAATGACAGTCCGCTATTTTACCACCCCTTCAGATTTGTCCGAAAGTACGAAAACATTTTTAAAATTGCCTTCAGCTATTTTATTGGGAAAAAGAGAATCACAAAGTGAATTCTATGAGATTCTATTCTATTCTAGGAGACAAACGCAGTTTTGGAATAAAAAATAGTCGTAGGATAAAAGTGCTTGTGCGTAATATCTGCTCATTCTTTCCGGTAGTGTAGTACATGTAAAATAAGATGTGAGGTGATGGAATATTGGTGATATTTACACAATTAGTTCATTGTTCAAAAATTAGCCTCAAACAATTTTATGACGGTATTCGAGGGAAGACGGAAATATGTGAACTATATAAATAGTTTTATTCTACTAGTACGGATGATACGAGACCATTTGCTTTTGTTACAGCATCACTAGTTTGATATGCGGGAGAAAAATATATTGAGATGTGAAGTGACGAAAGCATAAACCGACTGCCGGGGCTGGCCGAACGACTGGCCGTGCCGCCGCGCCGAAAGCGGGCCCTCAACGGGAGGATGACGCAACGGGTGAAAGGGGGGAGGGGGCGAGGTGTTTTGGTAAATTTCACTTTACGACGCTCCTAGTCATTCGATTTGCATGATTGACACGGTGTTGGATTCAGGAAGCATGTCATCGCGTTATAAGTCCACATTTTTTCCCGGAAGTTCGAACACCAATTTCAAATTCGAGTTTTTTGCTAATTTTTGGAAAAGGGGCTTCGTAGCGTCAATTCTATTTTGAAAAAAAAAGTCAAATGTTTACAGATCGAAAATTGGACCTTTCGTTCAGACTTTATCGGTAAAGTGACAGTGTCGCAACTATTGAACTTTCCTACAAGTATTTTTCGGTGCATTTAGCCTTAGCGCGCGACGCCTGCTGGGCGATACTAGTTGGAAACAAAGAACGTCGACAAGAGCGCTAGTGTGCAGATTCGCATAAAATACAGTGTTGAATACGACGCGTGTAGAGTGATTGGTGTGGGCAGGCATCGACGCGCGTCAACGGAACGCTCGTGTGGTCAATGCCTAAATATAGTTGAAAAGTAACTTCCGAACGTTCGCAGATTGCCGAACCTCCAGTATTCGCCCTACCCACCGCGTGTCGGTCTTTAGGACACATCAAAGGGATGCAACATTCGCCGAACACATCAGCTGTTCGGGAGTGAGTTAGCAGTAGCTTGCTGTTCGGCGAATGCCGAATGTGTGGAGCCGCCTTCAAATCGGTAGAGATTTTTACGTCCTTGAGGAAGATGATTTATCAGCAGCAGCAGCAACAACCACCACAAAAACAACACTTCTACAAGAACTATCTCTTGAGATCCCCACGCTCTCGTATTCACAACGATGCTCGCAAATTGCACACTTCATGTGCACAAGAGATACAGAAAAGGGGGCTTCTTCCTAACAGTCAATTTTACACAAAGGATTCATTAAATGTAAAATATGAATCAACAAACCAAACATCAAATGAAAATAAATTCCCCCAACTCGATAAGTAATGTGGTCAATATCGTCAAGATTTTAGTGAATTTGTGTACTCTCAATAACAGACGAAATTCATACAATTGGTTGCAGCTGGTTTCAGACGAAGACAAAGTTGGTATTCCCTTAGGACGCCGCGCTCTGAGGGTGGCCCCTGCAGTGTAAGCCTAAGCAAAGTAGATATCGTACCAACGTTGCAGAGCGAAAACAACAGGGGCCCAATGTTGAAGCATAGGGATGCTGACAAAGAGTAACTGCAGAAGGAGATTAAGAGCGTGGCCTTGGTGCGCTGCCTGGGAGCGCACGAGTCGGGCAGGGCACTCTTTTATTTCAAAATGGTTTCGTATAAAATGATATTGCTGCAATATCTTGTATATTGAATGTCATTAAATGGAAAAAGTATTTTCGAAACAAGATTTTTTCGATTATCTCGGGTTGTACAACCTTAGCACGAGCCACCGCTGCATTGTATTAAGAGACAAACAATGGGGAATTCTTAAGAGGAAATAGGCGATCTTCATTCAAGACTATGAAAATAAGACATCAGTAGCTGCAAGGAAAAGGAAGCAAACTGAAATTTGAATAGGCTAATCGAGATCTCCATTTTTAATTACTTGAAACTAATACACATTTCGAACACGGAAACAAACTCAAATTTACATGGGAAGGACATTGCTCCAAATCAATTATAGATTATATTATCATTAAATAGAAACAGAAAACTAATCATTAGCGAAAATTTTCAGAGGTAGTGATACTGTTATTGTTACTTCTTAGAAACCAAACCAAATATTTAAAACAAAAATTAAAGCCAAAAGTGAAAGATGATCATCTCAAGGAAGAAAGTAGAAAATTATTTAACGTGAGCAAGAGAAAAATTCCAATCGGTAGAGAAAGGTGGCCCTAAAAAGGACGGATATTCAGGGGAAATACGTGAGGCACTTCACGAGTGATATATATGTATAAAAATTGTTTTAAATTTATATTCCTTGCTACTGTGTTGATTTTAACAGACACGTAAGTGTATACTATTTGAATGGTACGCGCGCGAAAGAGACTAGGCCCTGGAAACTGGAAGGCGCCAATAAGTGAGCCATCAGCCACGCCGGCCAACGCCTCTTGATGTAAAGAAGGCATCTTTGCAAACCACTCAACCTCCCATTCGCGGTTGTTCTCGGTGGTTGCTTTGACAACCGTCGTCACCCGCGATAGCGAGGTCTCCACGCCGTCGTTGTCGGGTCTGGCAAAGTAGAAGGTAGAGGAATGCGATACTTCTAGTGTGAAATTCATTCGATATTTCGCCTTTTTAATTCTGTAAAGTAGATGTTCGAGGAATGCGATTCTTCCGGTGTGAAATTCATCCGAATTTCACCTTTTTAATTCTTTGATGTTTGAAATATCATTCCTCTGAATAATGTAGTATGTATTTTACCGTTTTCATGTTGGAAAGATAGCGGTTAGAAGAAAGTTTCAAGTTGTAAGCGCCCCACTGAATACGTACAAATATCTAGTACCAAAGAAGTTGAACAGTTTTGTTCATCTTCAACTCTACAGAATTTGTGGACGACCGCGAAACGCTGCTTTCAACACCGTAGTGTGCTCTGAACAATCTAATGGTAAATCTATTCAACTTGTTAGAGGCTTTCTTCAAATATGAATAATTTGATATGCACTTTTGAGTTCAAATGTCCTGAAATCGTGTTTCACGACTCATTTTGTGTGACAGATATTCTGTTAGATGTTTTGCAAAAGAGATTATTGCATGTAAACAACTATGTATCAAAAGTAAGGACTACTTGTGGTTAAATAAGAACCAGAAGGAAACAACAGTATTTTTCTACTATCCTTGAAACGTCAGCAAAATGGCCGATATACACCTCACTTGCTAGTACAACTCCCTTTTTAAGAATTAATGTTCAGATTAATCGAGCGTTATTATATTTTGGAAATGGATCAGAAACTTTGCGATTATGAGAATATTCAATTTGTTGTTTTTCTGAAACACAAAATTTTAAGAATACAAAACTTCTCTCTAGTGATTTTGAACATTTGCAAAATTTCTCCGGATATCTTTTCCCCTAAACACATCGTTTTAGAAACGATCTATTTTATACGCCGATGAAAATTATAGGCATCTTTCTATAGAAAGATTATCGATATGCATTATGAAGATAAGGACACTTGTATACGGACGGTTACAAATTATTCTCCTTGCTGTCCAACTCTTCTTCAGAGGCTATGCAAACGCTTTTGTCTGAAACACAAAATCATATCCTCGGGAAAGCAATTTTAGAATAGAGTTTTGTCTTTAGGGAATATTGCAATTCAGAAGGAACTTCTGCAGTTAATGCAGCGGACAACATAGACAATTTTGCAGCTTTAAAGGACTGAAGGATTGACTTGGTCTCGTCGATATGGTCCCGTCGGGCACTGAAGTATTCCTTTGTTTTACCAGTCATCTTTCTTCTCCCCATCATTCACTTTTATTCTTTTATAACACCCCGTCTCTTTTCTTCCCCTTCTATTTCACTGCCGCCCGTTTGCTGAACGCCCACCCATGTGGTTGCAGTGCATGGCGATCCGTGTCGGGGATGTGTGTCCTGGTAGTTGAGGGACCCGTTTGTTTCTCAACTACTCCTTGTACTACTTTCTGCTTTACTCCTAGCGCTACGTATTTTGGGGGAACTTTTTTGTAGTTTTCAACACACATGCTTTAGCCTCGCTTTTGACGGGCGGTCGGGAGCTAACCCACTCCCGATCAATCGGCTTGGACTAGGTTTTGTACTGACCCCAGGGTGAGCGGAGGATCCACGGCGGTGCAGCGCTGTCACCCCCCACTATCTCACTATCAACCCTGGCACCCCAGTGGGGTGTTCCCTTATTGGACTTCATGGTGGGTGGGGAGCAAGGGAATGAATTTATATCTTATGGATAACAAACAACCCCACCTGCCCTCCTCCGCAAGGAGAAAAGATGTGTGAAACGAACTATTGACTTAAATTATTTTCTAAAGACCGAAAAGCCTCGTTTCCTCATGGCATGCGCCGGGGATGGTAAAACGTTTAAAAACGTAAGTGCTGTCAGTCTGATGCGAGCCGTAGAGGAAGCATACAGGATGCTCCAAACGGTCGTGCGACAGAGGAATGGAATGATTCGTTCTGAAGCACATGTCGACGAGCAAATAGATAAATTACTGAAAACCAAGCAGATTTCCGGCCTCCGGTTGGTAGTGACGACGCACCCGACCTTAAACCTCTGCAAAGGTGTATTAAACCACGAGGTCTACTTCGGAGAAGGAAGAAGATCGTACATTTTTCAAGAGTCAGAGCATTACTGAAGTCTATAAGATCAAAAGGAAAGAGTAGGGGAAGGTGATCCCTACTTCAACCCTGTCCTTACGTTTGACCGTCTATACCGGAAAGGATCAGTTGTGGTTTCTCCAACCTCCACGTGCGACTGTAGGTACCACACCCTTTGCGCTGTTTCAAGTGCCAAAGGTTTGGGCATACCCACCAACGATGTATGACGGTACCCAATGTGCGGGAAGAGCGTTACATCAGTGCACAACCCACAACCCTGCGCTAGAACACCGCACTGTCTATTGTGACGGCGACCATCCAGCCAACTACATCCAGTGCCGTCCCTCTCTCCGTGAAAGAGAGATTCAGAAGATGAGAAGTGATAAGGTTTCCATCCCTTAGGCCAAACGTCGACACCATGCTAGAAATCCAGTACACTTGTCACGATGTCCAGTGTCCATACACTTGTCCAGTGCCCCAAAAACTACATTCTTGGGGGTAACGGCAAGTTGCCAAGCACAACGTACTGTCCGGGACTGAGTTCTCCGACCGCGGGACGGAAGGGACGGAGGCCTCTTCCCAGAAACGGAGCGGTGGTGGGGAGGACATCCCGGCCGTCGACGTACTACTAGCCGCGCGAAAAACATTTTCTTATTTCACGATCGCGGACGTTTTTCTTGCATGATTATTTTAGTATCTAACTTGACTTACTCAGAATCTGATGATCTTCAGGCTTCACTCTGTGATGAATCACTGTCGGAGTCAAAATTAATTATTTCGTCAATGATGTCCGGTACAATACTATCTTTTTCCCAATAATCATTTTCTATTTTTTCCACGTGCCTGCAAAATCTTTGCCAGTCCTGCACGGTGACCTCTTGTATTGCAGTTTCAATGTTTTCTTGCTACTTGGTAACTGACATATCACCTGTTACATTTCGCTCCCTCAATATCTGCTTTACTTTCGCTCAAGCAAGTTCAGCTCACACATGTACAACTGTATGTCCGTGTGCTGCTAGCAACTCATCGATCTTGTACTGCTTAGCCCGTCGTTTGAGAGGTGCAATTAATCGGTACAAATCAGTCTTACGCATAGTTTCTTCACAATGCACTCCCTTTCTTTGAAGCTATACAATCATGTCAGCTTTTCTTGAATATGCGGACGGCGTTTTGTTGACTTCCATACTGTGTGGAGCATTGTCAAGGATTCCATTTCTCAAAATTAATGCCATTCATTTGGCCGTGGTAGTCTCCCACAGTACTACTAGCTCGAAAGATTAGACACGTGCCGCAAAGAAATCAATTTTCTCCCCCTGCATGAACAATTATTAGTCTACTTGTTGCATTTCCCATCACTTTGACACCACAAACGTTATCACACTGCCAACACTTTTGAAATTTAAGGGTGTTATCAATCCATGTCTCATCCACATGGATGATATCTCGGTTCTCTTCTCGAAATTGTTTCCATTGAACAATGAATCTGGATCTCCAATCCACTATGTCCGGTCTCTCTATCAGCACCTGCCGCTTTGATTGGCACCTTTTCCATTTAAAACCCATTGATTTCATAACCCGCAATAAAGATTTTGGCCCCCAAGGAAATTTAATTGCCCTTAAGAAGAAGCTTTAGCACCGTCGGCACTACCTTTTCGCTCATGTAGAAATCCAGAATAGTATTTCTAATGACACACCGGTCAAAACTATCTACACGGACAGAATTGCTACGTGACCAGGAGAATTCAGATTCCGATTTGGTCTATTCTCATTCCTATTTTTATTTTCTTTCCGAATGGCTTTGATGGTGGTGAGTCGAATTCCTGTGCATTCGGAGGCTCTTTCACTCGCTTTCATTAAAGGTAAATTTTTAAATGAATCTTCTTTCTCCCTATCACATATTTCAATCACACGGGCAATGATTTCGCGACCCTCGCTGTGTATAGTAGTATTAGTAACTCTCTTTGCCATGATGAGAAATTAATGATTTTCACATGTTGACACTCGGGTCATGCCACAAGCGAACTAGCCGCTCCGATGTTCTTATAACGGTTGCGATTGTCACGTGACATTGTGGGTGCAGCGAAAGCCATCCCCTCCTACCCTGCCGCTCACCTCGCGCGGAAACTAGGACCCCTCTCCGGCGGTCGGAAAACTGGGACCCGGACAGTACATCTTCTCTAATAGCGCACTTCAGGTGTCAGGTGTCGCCTTTAGACTTCCCTGAAGATACTGCGTGTATTGAACGTGGAAAAGAGATAATACCCACGAAGTAAAAAACTCCCCAGCCACAGATGACGTCTACTGAGCCCGTTAAGAAAATCGACTCCAGTCAGATATTGCCTTCGATATCACTTCCAAAACTTCGTCGAAGTCCCGTCCATTCTTACTATTTCAGAGACACATCAAACGATCTTCCAGTCCCTGTATATCTTGCTCACCTGAGGCAAAACAAAACCGCCGACACAGGCGACCATCTCCAGCAGTAGTCGGGATGACTGTTGACGAGGAGCACCACGATAATTCCTCTACAACCTTTCAGAAGGCGAGAAAAGAAAACAAAATACAAAAGAAATAATACCCTACAATGGCTCTCATGGAATTTAGACGAATTTAGATAGAATCGAGATTGTTAATTTCTCGCCATAGACTTCTATGACAGGGTGTCTAACTTGCAAGGCCTCAAGGACCACAACTAAAACCTTTAATACGGATGCTGGCTAAATTTACATTTCTCGGGCTATCCACACGAGACCGTCATGTTGATCTCGGCAGTTTGCCGGACAGCTCTGAAATGGAGAATTGAACCAAGCCGGAGACCAGGCGGTACCATTTATAACGCAGGGCAGCACATTGGGATGATTTTGAATTTCTGTGTTCACTAAAAGTTTTCCCTAAATCTAAACCTAACCAATTTTTTCATTAAGGGGCAGGTGTTGATCCCGGCAGGACACGTGCGATTGGCCCACAATGTTCTTGCCCGATATGGCTGCAATGGACTTTAACGTTTGCCTAATAACGTTTCGCGGGCTACAATAAATGGCACTGTCGGCCGCCAGTTGGACCTGTAGTTGGATCTGTAGTCTGCCTGCAGAAAACTAATCTTCCCCATCATCCCCAGTCTTCACTTTTTAGCACCTATAGGGTTTGATCATGATGACGGGCTTCGTGCACACGGTGTTGTAGCGGTATTTATCTGTAGCTCCCTGTTCTTCGAGGAACATAATGTTCGAAGCGACTTTCAAACCGTATGCGTTCCAATATCCTTACCGTCCTTTTCGCTAACGGTGGCAACATATACGTTCTTCCTGGCCATGTCGCATCACAAGAAGAACTTGAAGCTGTGTTTTCTCAGATGCCCGCCCCTTTTCTTTTTGTGGAGAACTTTATTGCCCACAATCCCGCCACTATGACCTGCCGAAGAGGTAACATACTTGATATTTTCAACCAGAACTGAATACTGGCGAAAACACATTTTCCCGTCTTCAAGTACTTTCTCGTCCGTAGATCTGCAGTCCGTCTCTCTACACCATCTTTGAGTGGACTGTCCCTGGCGACCTGCATGTAGGTGAGCACTTCCCCATTCTGGCAAATTTCGATATTCCCGACCTAAATGTTGGCAGTCCTCGCTGGCTAATCCACCAGATAAGTGGGAAACACGCAAACGGATATCGGAAAACTGCCCAAACGATATCGAAGTTATTTTACCGAGTCCGTTTTTCGAGCGACCTCAATAACCATCCCGAAGTTGTCGGGTCACTCACGACATCCTCCCGTGCCATGGTGGAATGCAGACTGCGCCACCACGGTACATGATCGGAAGCTGATACTGACAAAGCTTAGTAGGTTCTCAACCATGGATAATCTGACAAATGATAAAAGCCAGAGCTAGGCTGGCCATAAGTGAAAGTAAGGCCGCATCCTGGAGAGACTATATTTCACCACTCGCTTGCGTACGCCCCCTAAAGTCGTGTGGCGAAAGGTTCGACCGATCAGAGGAAGACATCTTTCGCAGTCTGTCTCAGGTTGCCAGTAAATAGAAATCTTGATTGATATTGAAAAGATGTAGTTGAAGAATTGGCCTCTCAGCTCCGTACACTACCCTCCCGGCTTTCTGCACACTAAAATAGAACTGGAGATTAAATTTCTTGAGTCTCGTGGTGGAAGATTACAATACTCTTTTCTCCATGGATGAATTTTCTTCTGCCCTCGCTTGCACGAAAGATGCTGCTCCAGGACCGGACCAGATACTAATCAAATGCTTAAACACATCCCGAGAAACGCTTTTTATTTTCATCTCCGCATTTGCAAATTCCGTACCAAGGATTTGGCGTGAAACCATTGTTATTCCAATCCCTAAAGAAGGAAAGGACAGAACAATCCTCTCATTCTACCGCCCCAATCTCGCTCACAACCTGTGTGTCCATGGAGCGAATGATAAGCAGGTGTGGTCTGGCTTCTGGAACAAGGGAACTTTTCAATGTAGTTTCAGGAAGCACTGGTCAACCATGGACCACTTAGTCTACTTTACCATGCAGATCTCCACATCTTTCGTGCTACGACATTACCTGGTTGCAAATGTTTCGGCAGAGTAAACGTACATCACTTGGAGGTATGGGATTCTTCGCACCTTACATTTTTGGGGCCTTAGGGGATTCCCTTTGTTTCAACTAGCATTTCTTTCGACAAAATCTTTCTGGTCCGCCTTGGTGACTGAACTGGAGTCACCATTTAGAAAACTGTGTTCCTGAGAGATCAATGAGTGTCTCTCTCCGTTTGCCATTGCTGTCAATAGTATCGCATCAGTTATTCGAGAGCCTGTGAAAGCATCGGTCTTCGTTGACGACTTTGACATGTTTTGCTCCTCGATAGAGTGCAAGTTACTGAGGCAGTTGCAGCTTATCGTTCACAAACTGCAAGAATGGAGCATGAAAGTGGATTCCAGTTCTCCGCCTCAAAATCCAATTGAATGCACTTCTGCAGAATTCATAACTTCCGTAATAATCCTGACCTTTTTCTTGGAGGTCATTAACTTCCTCAAATCAACTCATCCCATTATATTTCCAACGGAATTTCAAGAGACGAAATCATGTATCCCGGATATAACTTTACCATTTTGGAAGGAGCCATCAGTGTATATAAAGTGGGATGTGCCTTCTACTGCTATAGTGACACGTGGAGTTCGTTAAATCGATGACATTGAAAGACGCAGTGATCTGCAGTGATTATAAACGCTCTCTCGAATCCATCTCCTGCTTATTTCTGGCCCTCTCCAAATTCATAATTTATTGGACCGTTTTTATAATTTTTATTGGATCTCTGGCCACGTGGGGATAATAGAAATGAAATGGACGACCAGATAACGAAGCAAGGTTATAACAATAAAACGCTCTACTCTCAGTGTATGGCAAACATAGTGGCCGAACTCTGATTTTAAGCTTACGAGAATCAATGATTCCATAAAGCCTTGGTCTTCCTTATCTCTTTTCCCTAACGCGAGGAGATTATTATCTGACACACCTTCGTATTGGTTACTGCCATTTCTCCCACGGATATCTTCTCCGCGGGAAACCGCCTCCTACTGTGAAGCATGCTCTCCTATATTGTTCTAAGGCAAGATATAGCCGCCGAAGGCATCATCTTGCTAGCTCTCTAGCAGAAGTACTTAAGATACCAACATCTACAGCCTAATTGAGAGAAGATAATGACAATTATTTGGCTTTTAGTTGGAGATTTCAGTGTTTATTTGGCTCCTTTCTAACGACCCCTTTTTGTAAGTGAACACGTTCATTTTCAGTTTTCCCTCCATTTTATTTTGCATAAAAATGTTTTAACATGGCAATGTCACATGGCGTGCTGCTCTTAAAAAAATTTGGCACTGGCGCCAAGGACCGTAACCGCCCTTAAACCGTAGTAATAATAATAATAATAATAATAATAATAATAATAATAATAATAATCGTAATTATGATTTGGTATATCTGAAATAGCCGAGTTTAATTATTAAGATAAGCATCTGTTTATTTAATTTTTCATACTAGCTCATCTATAGCTCTACTAGTCAATAACACCTATTGCGCACGTCCGAACGTGACTCCCCCCCCATACTGGCTACATATTTCTCAACCTGTCTACCCCCTTTGTCTCTAACTCTGTCTAGACAGTGTATCCGTCTCTAATTCTCTCTCTCCAATTCTCTCTCCAATTCTCTCTCCAATTCTCTCTCCAATTCTCTCTTTCCAATTCTCTCTCTCCAATTTCTCTCTCTCCAATTCTCTTCTCTCCAATTCTCTCTCTCATTCTCTCTCTCAATTGCTCTCTCTCCAATTCTCTCTCTCAATTCTACTTCTCTCCATTCTCTCTCTCTCTCCAATCTCTCTCTCTCCAATTCTCTCTCGCTCTCCAAATTCTCTCTCTCTCTCCAATTCTCTCTTCTCTCTCCATTTCTCTCTCTCTCTCCAATCTCTCTCTCTCCAATTCTCTCTCTCTCCAATTCTCTCTCTCTTCCAATTTCTCTCTCGTCTCCAATTCTCTCTCTCTCTCCAATTCTCTCTCTCTCCAATTTCTCTCTCACGCTCCCAATTCTCTCTCTCTCCAATTCTCTCTCTCTCCAAGTCTCTCTCTCTCTCCAATTCTCTCTCTGCTCTCTCCAATTCTCTCTCTCTCTCTCCATTCTCTTCTCTCTCTCTCCAATTCTCTCTCTCTCTCTCCAATTCTCGCTTCTTCTCTCCAATCTCTCTCTTCTCTCCAATTCTCTCTCTCTCTCCAATTCTCTTTCTCTCCTCCCAATTCTCTCTCTCTCTCCAATTCTCTCTTCTCTCAATTCTCTCTTCTCTCTCCACATTCTCTCTCTCTCCAATTCTCTCTCTCTCCAATTCTCTCTCTCTCCAATTACTCTCTCTCTCTCCATTCTCTCTCTCCCTCAATTCTCTCTCTCCCTCCAATTCTACTCTCTCTCTCCAATTTCTCTCTCTCTCTCCAATTCTCTCTTCTCTCTCCAATTCTCTCTCTCTCCTCCAAGGGCTCTCTCTCCTCTCCAATTCTCTCTCTCTCTCCAATTCTCTCTCTCTCTCAATTCTCTCTCTCTCTCCAATTCTCTCTCTCTCTCCAATTCTCTCTCTCTTCCAATTCTCTTCCTTTTTCTTCCTTTTTTCCCCATTTTTCCCCTTCCCTTCCTTCTTCCTTCTTCCTTCCCAAAAATTTTTTTTTCTTTTTTCTCTCTCTCCAATCTCTCTCTCTCTCCAATTCTCTCTCCTCTCCAATTCTCTCTCTCTCCTCCAATTCTCGCCTCTCTCTCCAATTCTCTCCTCTCTCCAATTCCTCTTCTCCAATTCTCTCTCTCTCTCCAATTCTCTCTATCCTTCCAATTCTCTCTCTCTCTCCAATTCTCTCTCTCTCTCCAATCCTCTCTCTCTGCAATTCTCTCTCTCTCCAATTCTCTCTCTCTCTCCAATTCTCTCTCTCTCGTCCCAATTCTCTCTCTCTCTCTCCCATTCTCTCTCTCTCTCTCCATTCTCTCTCTCCTCTTCCAATTCCTCTCTCTCTCTCCAATTCTCTCTCTCTCTCTCCCAATTCTCTCTCTCTCTCTCCCAGATTCTCTTCCTTCTCCAATTCTCTTCTCTCTCGTCTCCAATCTCTCTCTCTCTCTCCAATTCTCTCTCTCTCTCTCCAATCTCTCTCTCTCTCCAATTCTCTCTCCTCTCCAAATCTCTCCTCTCTCTCTCCGAATTCTCTCTTCCTTCTCCCATTCTCTCTCTCTCTCTCAATTCTCTCTCTCTCTCTCTCCAATTCTCCTCTCTCTCTCTCTCAATTCTCGCTCTCCTCTCTCTCCAATTCTCTCTTCTCTCTCTCCAATTCTCTCTCTCTCCAATTTCTCTCTCTCTCTCCAATTCTCTCTCTCTCCAATTTTCTCTCCTCTCTCCCAATTTTCTCTCTCTCTCTCTCCAATTTTCTCTCTCTCTCTCTCCAATTTCTTTCTTTCTCTCTCATTCTTCTCTCTCCAATTCTCTCTCTCTCTCCAATTCTCTCTCTCCTCTCTCTCCAATTTCTCTCTCGCTCTCTCTCCAATTCTCTCTCTCTCTCCTCTCCAATTCTCTCTCTCTCTCTCTCACAATTCTCTCTCTCTCGTCTCCAATTCTCTCTCTCTCCTCAATTCTCTCTTCTCTCTCCGATTCTCTCTCTCTCTCTCCGATTCTCTCTCTCGCTCTCCGATTCTACTCTCATTCGCCGGTTTCGCCGCGGTTATTTAACACTGCGAGTTTGGCCGATAACAAACTGATGAGAAGAAAGGTAGCTTACATGTTTCCATAGTAGGGTTGTCCAAGTTAACGAGAAAATAAGCCGGGATTGAAGGGTTTCAGTAATTACGATTAATTTAATAGACCAATACATTGATGAAGTAAGCCATTTTCTTTAGCGGACTTCTGTAGTTCTCCTTTTGACGATGAGAGCCAGTGATGAGTGACGGTTGTGCAATAGCTGCGATCTCGTCCCTTAGTGTGGGAGAGCTTCCGAGGGCTTTACGAACGTATGTTCTGCCAGGATTTTTCTTCTTTTTATTGGTCCGTGCGGTACAGCTATAAAGTAAACTGCACCCTAGTCGCCCCTGCAATGAAACCATGGGGAAACCTTTAAAGATTTCTAGATAGCAAGCAGGAAGTTTAGTTCAGAGGAGGAAACAATGGTTGTAAATTTGAAATAAAGACATAATAGAAATCGTGCCAAAAAAAAGACATATGGACTGTACACAAACAAACAGAGATGCTTGCAAAGACCCCAAAATATTGAGGAAAAGAGAAGAAACAATGCAAAAAAGGAATGGATGAGCCTTAACAAATGAAAATGGTGACCCTGAATTGCACACTGGAATAGACGTGCTTCCACCCCAAAATATGGTAGAACGGCAATATACAGAGGATAGGCCAAAATAATTACACGAAAAGGGAAAAACTGAACGCAGTAATTACAGGGCATAACTGTATCATGACCCTCAAAATATTTGTTAAAATGACCATCCGCGTCGTTGGTTGACGGATTGAGCGGCGCGCTTACTTTTGATTTTCAGTTATTTTATTAAAAGTGATAAGTTCTTTGGAAACTCTCTTCTAGCCCCTTAATAATATGTATCACGCGTACATCAGGGAAGTGTCGCGAGCATCTCATTCTTGCCTCAGCGAGCCGTTTTTGTTTGCGAATGCCGGAAACATTAGCGTACCACTCACCCACCGACTTCAGCGTTAGGGATTTAGTCTCGTATTGCAATTTTTAGTTTCTCACCAGCATTGATCTAAAATAGGGAAATCGCGTTATTATTAAAACTGAACAGCTTTTCTTTCAATTTATCCCTTCGTTTTTCTCCCTTTTTTGGATTGTAAAAAAAACAACACAAAGATCGCAACCTTTCCCTTCAATCTGTGGATGTGTAATTACTACACAACAGCTTGGTTGAGTTAAGTAACGTGGTATGACACCTGAACATGCGTTTCTCTCAAAATCATGCCAGATACTACATGGGAGACAACGCTGGGGCGAAACAAATTACTGTATACGATGTGGTCTTTAGGATCGAAGTTGACAATGTTACTCCGTGGTTGCGTAGGCTTCCGCGGCCGGTTTATGTTGGCCTGGGCTATCCGGACAAGCCGCGTCGAAGTCATGGTGGCTGACGTCGAAGTTCATGGTGGCTCCAGGTGAAAGCGTCGTCCATTCAACCGCAGAAGACAAAAAGACCGTCTGAAGCAGGGCCAACAACAACCGCACACCCCGCATCTACGGCTTTCCTAAACACAAAACCCGACGTACCGCTTCGCCCTATGTGAGCGCCCATCAACTCACCTTCCCAGCACTTAGCCGCTTCTCGCCAACAAGCTGAAACCCCTCGCCAACAACCTGCCATCCACCGTTCCTTAACTCCAAACATTTTATTGAAACATATCGCCCTCTATTCGTATCCAATCCCAGTGACATCCTCGTGAGCTGTTGATGTCACTTCCCTTTCACCATGGATCCCTGTCTGCGATTGCCATCAGATCGTTGAGATAAACCTGAAGAAACACCAGCTGCCAAACGCGGAATGGGCCAAACTCGCCGAGGTCTGCCTGTCCACCACCTTCTTCAGTACGCAAGAGTTTACGCGCAGATTGACGGGATACTGCCATGGGCCTCGCCGCTCTCCCCTGTGGTGGCCAAACCTCTTTATGGGAGCCTTTGAAGAGCAAGGCCTGGAAAACGCGCCTCTGAAACCGACGCTCTGGCGTTTCGCGACGTCGGATGACACCTTCGTCATCTGGCCCCACGGCTCCAAGAATCTGCATACTTTTCCTGGCCACCCTGCAACAGCATTCATCCCCGCATTCGTTTCACAATTGGAAACCGAACTCACGGCCAGCTCCCTTTCCTCGACGTCCTGATCTACCAGGCGCCCCGACGGGACCCTCGGCCACTCAGTGTATTCGGAAAGCCGACCCACACCAACCGCTATTTACCACGCGGGCTCGCACCATCACCCTGCCACAAAACCGAGGAGTGCTCACCACCCTCACTCACCGCGGCCGCCCTCCATCAGCCGACATCGACCAGTCTCCGATAAAGAAAAAGAGACACTGCAGAGAGACCTTCTGGCCAATGGCACAGCAATCTGCCCATTACAACAGTGGCCCCTTAAGAACCTCGATGCACCAAATGACGCTACCACACACATCGACATCAACGAGGCCATCCAGCCCGCCTCGCAAAGACAGCTCGCCTCCGCCCTACGATCCGCGCTATCACGGACAGGATTGGCAGGCTACTACGCAGAGCGATATGTCGCCCGGTGTTCTATGCCGCACAACAAGATCGGAGGAGCCTGTCCAGGTGAAAACCCCGCCTGGATCCAGGACAGAACGCCGGGTGTGTGTATGAAATCCCGTGCAGCTTGCGGGCTAGTGCTACACGGGCAAAACGGGTCGCTCTGTAGACGAGCGCATGCGTGACACATGCGCAACGACCGGCTGAAGAACACTCATAAAATCGGGGCCCTAGCACAACACCGCCGCCGAAAAACCGGTCACCTTAATCGATTTAACAAGACCCGCACGATAACCTCCCGCAGGACCGCTGGTGGCCACGCGGTCATTAAAGACGGCCCTGGAAATATCAAGGAGACCCATCAACCTAAACCTGATGATGGCCTCAGGCTCAGTACCACCTGAAAACGGGCCTTCAAGGCCCGCCAATCCGGCGGCCTACCCCAGGGACACACCCCCACGCGTCGACCCGATACGGCGCCTTCATCGCGCCGCTGATTGGCTGATGGCTCCTTGCCTCTCAGGCGGCCCCTTGTGCAGAATTTCTCCCTGTTTCGCCTTTATCCTTTTCAGATTTTCTTCCTTCTCTCTATTTGCCACCTTCCCCGGGTGATCCCATTCTTTCCCCTCCCCCCATAACAAGCCCCGTTCTCTTTCCACCAAGTCCCGCCCCACCTGCCCCGCTTCCTATTGGTCGGCCTTGCCTGACAATCCCGCCCTCCCCTTCTGCCTCCCATAGTAAGGCCAGCGCGCTAGCCATCTGGCAGCAGTACGCTCTGAAGAAAGGCCACAATTACGCTGGCCGAAACGTCAGCCACCATGACTTCGACGCGGCTTGTCCCGGATAGCCCAGCCAACAATGTTACTCCGTGACAGTCATGACAGTGGCGTTGGGTAAGGTTAGTCTACGTACACGGGATGGAAGCGAAAGAACGCATGGCTTGGTCGTAGCAACTGTCAGACACCGGGTCTACGTATTGTTAAGGTGGTATGCTCGTGTCAGTCGCTAGGCTAGTTAGAGACTAAAGGCCCACTCACAATACAGACGTAATCATAAGCATAACGCATATTCGTAAACATTTACACAAGTCATAGACTAAAGTCATGTCTAACATAAACGTAAGCAAAAGAAGAGTTTATATCGACTGAGACATTCTAGTTTACTATTGGTTGGATGTGAGAATCGATTTCGAGGTATCAACTCTGACCATGGCCAATATGGCGTTAGTTCGTCTATCGACTTTGCAACTCTTTCGATTCTCAATTTTGAGTTAACGTACTGTGATTGATTAATTTCTTATGTCTTACTTAACCATGAGCACAGAATATTGCAAGCTTTTAAGTTAACATCTTACGTGCTATGCTTATGCGAACGCATTATGAATGAGTCCGCTTATGACGTACTCCTAACTTTTATGTTAACGCCATGCTTATGTTTATGTTTGCATTGTGAATGGGTCTTAACGATAGCTGCTCGCGAACGTAAACGTGAAAACGCGAAGAAAATTTAAGTAATTATTTGTAAATAGTTAAAAGAGAAGTATTGACTAGATGCTCTAGAAAAGCAATGTTTACTAATAAATTTAGTCTCTGGCATGATTTTTCATTTCCACAAGTTGGAAATACCTAATAGAGGTGGGGACCGTACTTTCCTTTCGTTTTCTTTTTTCAACTTCCTTTCCTTTCTTTTTCTTTTATCAACTTCCTTTCTTTTTCTTTTTTCAAC
>BOPP01000191.1:43898-55819 GCA_017312745.1 Gryllus bimaculatus | reverse complement strand
GCCTTAGATTCCCTTTGTTCAACTAGCATTTCTTTCGAACCCAAAATCTTTCTGGTCCGCCTTTGTGTACTGAACTGGAGTCACCATTTGAAAAAACTGTGTTCCTGAGAAGAGAAGATGTCTCTCTCCGTTGCCATTGCTGTCCAATAGTATCGCCATCAGGTTATCGAGAGCCTGTGAAAGCATCGTCTCGTTGGACGACTTGACATGTTTTGCTCCTCGATAGAGTGCAACGTTACTGAGCAGGTGCAGCTTATCGTTCACCAAACTGCAAGAATGCGAGCATGAAAGTGGGATTCCAGTCTCGCCTCAAAAAATCCAATTGAATGCACTTCTGCCAGAATTCATAACTTCCGTAATAATCCTACCTTTTTCTTGGAGGTCATAACTTCCTCAAAAATCAACTTTCATCCCATTTATTTCCAACGGAAATTTCAAGAGACGAAATCATGTATCCCGATATAACTTTACCCATTTTGGAAGGAGCCATCAGTGTATATTTAAAGTGGGATGTGCCTTCTTACTGCTATAGTACACGTGGGTTCGTTAAATCGATGACATTGAAAGACGCCCCCAGTGATCTGCAGTGATTATAAACGCTCTCTCGAAAATCCATGCTCCTGCTGATTTCTGGCCCTCTCCAAATTCATGAATTTATTGGGACCGTTTTATATATTTTATTGGATCTGGGCCACGTGGGGATAAATAGAAATGAAATGCGGACGACCAGATAACGAAGCAAGGTTATAACAATAAAACGCTCTACTCTCAGTGTATGCAAACATAGTGCCGAACTCTGATTTTTAAGCTTACGAAATCAATGATTCCATAAAGCCTTGGTCTTCCTATTCTCTTTTCCCTAACGCGAGGAGATTATTAATCTGACACACCTTCGTATTGGTTACTTGCCATTTCTCCCACGGATATCTTCTCCGCGGAAACCCTCCTACTGTGAAAGCATGCTCTTCCTATATTGTTCTAAAGGCAAGATATAGCCGCCGAAGGCATCATCTTGCTAGCTCTCTAGCAGATAGGACTTAAGATTCACATCTACAAGCCTAATTGAGAGAAGATAATGACAAGTATTTTGGCGTTTAGTTCGAGATTCAGTGTTTATTGGGCTCCTTCTCTAACGACCCCCTTTTTGTAAAGTGAACACGTTCATTTTCCAGTTTTTCCTCATTTTATTTTGCATAAAAAATGTTTTAACATGGCCAATGTCACATGGCTTGCTGCTCCTTTAAAAAAATTTGGCACTGGCGCAGGAACCGTAACCGCCCTTTAAACCGTAAGTAATAATAATAATAATAATAATAATTAATAAAAATAATAATAATATCGTAATTATGATTTGGTATATCTGAAATAGCCGAGTTTAATTATTAACATAAGCATCTGTTTATTTAATTTTCATACCTAGCCTCATCTATTAAGCTCTACTTAGTCAATAACACCGATTCGTCACGTCGAACGTGACTCCCCCCCCATACTGGCTACAATTTCTCAAACCTGTCTACCCCCTTTGTCTCTAACTCTGTACTAGACAGGTGTAATCCGTTCTCTAATTCTCTCTCTCCAAATTCTCTCTCCAATTCTCTCTCCAATTCCTCTCCAATTCTCTCTCCAATTCTCTCTTTCCAATTCTCTCTCTCCAATTTCTCTCTCTCCAATTCTCTTCTCTCCAATTCTCTCTCTCATTCTCTCTCTCAATTGCTCTCTCTCCAATTCTCTCTCTCAATTCTACTTCTCTCCATTCTCTCTCTCTCTCCAATCTCTCTCTCTCCAATTCTCTCTCGCTCTCCAAATTCTCTCTCTCTCTCCAATTCTCTCTTCTCTCTCCATTTCTCTCTCTCTCTCCAATCTCTCTCTCTCCAATTCTCTCTCTCTCCAATTCTCTCTCTCTTCCAATTTCTCTCTCGTCTCCAATTCTCTCTCTCTCTCCAATTCTCTCTCTCTCCAATTTCTCTCTCACGCTCCCAATTCTCTCTCTCTCCAATTCTCTCTCTCTCCAAGTCTCTCTCTCTCTCCAATTCTCTCTCTGCTCTCTCCAATTCTCTCTCTCTCTCTCCATTCTCTTCTCTCTCTCTCCAATTCTCTCTCTCTCTCTCCAATTCTCGCTTCTTCTCTCCAATCTCTCTCTTCTCTCCAATTCTCTCTCTCTCTCCAATTCTCTTTCTCTCCTCCCAATTCTCTCTCTCTCTCCAATTCTCTCTTCTCTCAATTCTCTCTTCTCTCTCCACATTCTCTCTCTCTCCAATTCTCTCTCTCTCCAATTCTCTCTCTCTCCAATTACTCTCTCTCTCTCCATTCTCTCTCTCCCTCAATTCTCTCTCTCCCTCCAATTCTACTCTCTCTCTCCAATTTCTCTCTCTCTCTCCAATTCTCTCTTCTCTCTCCAATTCTCTCTCTCTCCTCCAAGGGCTCTCTCTCCTCTCCAATTCTCTCTCTCTCTCCAATTCTCTCTCTCTCTCAATTCTCTCTCTCTCTCCAATTCTCTCTCTCTCTCCAATTCTCTCTCTCTTCCAATTCTCTTCCTTTTTCTTCCTTTTTTCCCCATTTTTCCCCTTCCCTTCCTTCTTCCTTCTTCCTTCCCAAAAATTTTTTTTTCTTTTTTCTCTCTCTCCAATCTCTCTCTCTCTCCAATTCTCTCTCCTCTCCAATTCTCTCTCTCTCCTCCAATTCTCGCCTCTCTCTCCAATTCTCTCCTCTCTCCAATTCCTCTTCTCCAATTCTCTCTCTCTCTCCAATTCTCTCTATCCTTCCAATTCTCTCTCTCTCTCCAATTCTCTCTCTCTCTCCAATCCTCTCTCTCTGCAATTCTCTCTCTCTCCAATTCTCTCTCTCTCTCCAATTCTCTCTCTCTCGTCCCAATTCTCTCTCTCTCTCTCCCATTCTCTCTCTCTCTCTCCATTCTCTCTCTCCTCTTCCAATTCCTCTCTCTCTCTCCAATTCTCTCTCTCTCTCTCCCAATTCTCTCTCTCTCTCTCCCAGATTCTCTTCCTTCTCCAATTCTCTTCTCTCTCGTCTCCAATCTCTCTCTCTCTCTCCAATTCTCTCTCTCTCTCTCCAATCTCTCTCTCTCTCCAATTCTCTCTCCTCTCCAAATCTCTCCTCTCTCTCTCCGAATTCTCTCTTCCTTCTCCCATTCTCTCTCTCTCTCTCAATTCTCTCTCTCTCTCTCTCCAATTCTCCTCTCTCTCTCTCTCAATTCTCGCTCTCCTCTCTCTCCAATTCTCTCTTCTCTCTCTCCAATTCTCTCTCTCTCCAATTTCTCTCTCTCTCTCCAATTCTCTCTCTCTCCAATTTTCTCTCCTCTCTCCCAATTTTCTCTCTCTCTCTCTCCAATTTTCTCTCTCTCTCTCTCCAATTTCTTTCTTTCTCTCTCATTCTTCTCTCTCCAATTCTCTCTCTCTCTCCAATTCTCTCTCTCCTCTCTCTCCAATTTCTCTCTCGCTCTCTCTCCAATTCTCTCTCTCTCTCCTCTCCAATTCTCTCTCTCTCTCTCTCACAATTCTCTCTCTCTCGTCTCCAATTCTCTCTCTCTCCTCAATTCTCTCTTCTCTCTCCGATTCTCTCTCTCTCTCTCCGATTCTCTCTCTCGCTCTCCGATTCTACTCTCATTCGCCGGTTTCGCCGCGGTTATTTAACACTGCGAGTTTGGCCGATAACAAACTGATGAGAAGAAAGGTAGCTTACATGTTTCCATAGTAGGGTTGTCCAAGTTAACGAGAAAATAAGCCGGGATTGAAGGGTTTCAGTAATTACGATTAATTTAATAGACCAATACATTGATGAAGTAAGCCATTTTCTTTAGCGGACTTCTGTAGTTCTCCTTTTGACGATGAGAGCCAGTGATGAGTGACGGTTGTGCAATAGCTGCGATCTCGTCCCTTAGTGTGGGAGAGCTTCCGAGGGCTTTACGAACGTATGTTCTGCCAGGATTTTTCTTCTTTTTATTGGTCCGTGCGGTACAGCTATAAAGTAAACTGCACCCTAGTCGCCCCTGCAATGAAACCATGGGGAAACCTTTAAAGATTTCTAGATAGCAAGCAGGAAGTTTAGTTCAGAGGAGGAAACAATGGTTGTAAATTTGAAATAAAGACATAATAGAAATCGTGCCAAAAAAAAGACATATGGACTGTACACAAACAAACAGAGATGCTTGCAAAGACCCCAAAATATTGAGGAAAAGAGAAGAAACAATGCAAAAAAGGAATGGATGAGCCTTAACAAATGAAAATGGTGACCCTGAATTGCACACTGGAATAGACGTGCTTCCACCCCAAAATATGGTAGAACGGCAATATACAGAGGATAGGCCAAAATAATTACACGAAAAGGGAAAAACTGAACGCAGTAATTACAGGGCATAACTGTATCATGACCCTCAAAATATTTGTTAAAATGACCATCCGCGTCGTTGGTTGACGGATTGAGCGGCGCGCTTACTTTTGATTTTCAGTTATTTTATTAAAAGTGATAAGTTCTTTGGAAACTCTCTTCTAGCCCCTTAATAATATGTATCACGCGTACATCAGGGAAGTGTCGCGAGCATCTCATTCTTGCCTCAGCGAGCCGTTTTTGTTTGCGAATGCCGGAAACATTAGCGTACCACTCACCCACCGACTTCAGCGTTAGGGATTTAGTCTCGTATTGCAATTTTTAGTTTCTCACCAGCATTGATCTAAAATAGGGAAATCGCGTTATTATTAAAACTGAACAGCTTTTCTTTCAATTTATCCCTTCGTTTTTCTCCCTTTTTTGGATTGTAAAAAAAACAACACAAAGATCGCAACCTTTCCCTTCAATCTGTGGATGTGTAATTACTACACAACAGCTTGGTTGAGTTAAGTAACGTGGTATGACACCTGAACATGCGTTTCTCTCAAAATCATGCCAGATACTACATGGGAGACAACGCTGGGGCGAAACAAATTACTGTATACGATGTGGTCTTTAGGATCGAAGTTGACAATGTTACTCCGTGGTTGCGTAGGCTTCCGCGGCCGGTTTATGTTGGCCTGGGCTATCCGGACAAGCCGCGTCGAAGTCATGGTGGCTGACGTCGAAGTTCATGGTGGCTCCAGGTGAAAGCGTCGTCCATTCAACCGCAGAAGACAAAAAGACCGTCTGAAGCAGGGCCAACAACAACCGCACACCCCGCATCTACGGCTTTCCTAAACACAAAACCCGACGTACCGCTTCGCCCTATGTGAGCGCCCATCAACTCACCTTCCCAGCACTTAGCCGCTTCTCGCCAACAAGCTGAAACCCCTCGCCAACAACCTGCCATCCACCGTTCCTTAACTCCAAACATTTTATTGAAACATATCGCCCTCTATTCGTATCCAATCCCAGTGACATCCTCGTGAGCTGTTGATGTCACTTCCCTTTCACCATGGATCCCTGTCTGCGATTGCCATCAGATCGTTGAGATAAACCTGAAGAAACACCAGCTGCCAAACGCGGAATGGGCCAAACTCGCCGAGGTCTGCCTGTCCACCACCTTCTTCAGTACGCAAGAGTTTACGCGCAGATTGACGGGATACTGCCATGGGCCTCGCCGCTCTCCCCTGTGGTGGCCAAACCTCTTTATGGGAGCCTTTGAAGAGCAAGGCCTGGAAAACGCGCCTCTGAAACCGACGCTCTGGCGTTTCGCGACGTCGGATGACACCTTCGTCATCTGGCCCCACGGCTCCAAGAATCTGCATACTTTTCCTGGCCACCCTGCAACAGCATTCATCCCCGCATTCGTTTCACAATTGGAAACCGAACTCACGGCCAGCTCCCTTTCCTCGACGTCCTGATCTACCAGGCGCCCCGACGGGACCCTCGGCCACTCAGTGTATTCGGAAAGCCGACCCACACCAACCGCTATTTACCACGCGGGCTCGCACCATCACCCTGCCACAAAACCGAGGAGTGCTCACCACCCTCACTCACCGCGGCCGCCCTCCATCAGCCGACATCGACCAGTCTCCGATAAAGAAAAAGAGACACTGCAGAGAGACCTTCTGGCCAATGGCACAGCAATCTGCCCATTACAACAGTGGCCCCTTAAGAACCTCGATGCACCAAATGACGCTACCACACACATCGACATCAACGAGGCCATCCAGCCCGCCTCGCAAAGACAGCTCGCCTCCGCCCTACGATCCGCGCTATCACGGACAGGATTGGCAGGCTACTACGCAGAGCGATATGTCGCCCGGTGTTCTATGCCGCACAACAAGATCGGAGGAGCCTGTCCAGGTGAAAACCCCGCCTGGATCCAGGACAGAACGCCGGGTGTGTGTATGAAATCCCGTGCAGCTTGCGGGCTAGTGCTACACGGGCAAAACGGGTCGCTCTGTAGACGAGCGCATGCGTGACACATGCGCAACGACCGGCTGAAGAACACTCATAAAATCGGGGCCCTAGCACAACACCGCCGCCGAAAAACCGGTCACCTTAATCGATTTAACAAGACCCGCACGATAACCTCCCGCAGGACCGCTGGTGGCCACGCGGTCATTAAAGACGGCCCTGGAAATATCAAGGAGACCCATCAACCTAAACCTGATGATGGCCTCAGGCTCAGTACCACCTGAAAACGGGCCTTCAAGGCCCGCCAATCCGGCGGCCTACCCCAGGGACACACCCCCACGCGTCGACCCGATACGGCGCCTTCATCGCGCCGCTGATTGGCTGATGGCTCCTTGCCTCTCAGGCGGCCCCTTGTGCAGAATTTCTCCCTGTTTCGCCTTTATCCTTTTCAGATTTTCTTCCTTCTCTCTATTTGCCACCTTCCCCGGGTGATCCCATTCTTTCCCCTCCCCCCATAACAAGCCCCGTTCTCTTTCCACCAAGTCCCGCCCCACCTGCCCCGCTTCCTATTGGTCGGCCTTGCCTGACAATCCCGCCCTCCCCTTCTGCCTCCCATAGTAAGGCCAGCGCGCTAGCCATCTGGCAGCAGTACGCTCTGAAGAAAGGCCACAATTACGCTGGCCGAAAACGTCAGCACCAGGACTTCGACGCGGCTTTGTCCCGCATAGCGCCAGCCAACAATGCTTACTCGTGACAGTCATGACAGTGGCGTTGCGCGTTAAGGTTAGTCTACGTACACGGCATGGAAAAGCGAAAGAACGCGATGGCTTGGTTCGTAGCAACTGTCAGACACCGCGGTCTACGTATTGTTAAGGTGTATGCTTCGTTGTCAGTCGCTAAGGCTAGTTAGAGACTAAAGGCCCACTCACAATACAGGACGTAATTCATAAGCCATAATCGCATATTCGTAAAACATTTACAACAAGTCATAGACTAAGTCGATGTCTAACATAAAACGTAGCAAAAAGAAGAGTTTATATCGACTGATGGACATTCTAGTTTACTATTGGTTGGCATGTGAGAATCGATTTCGGTATCCAACTCTGACCATGCCAATATATGGCGTTAGTTCGTCTATCACTTTGCAACTCCTGGTCGATGTCTCAATTTTGATTAACGTACTGTGATTGATTAATTTCTTATGTCTTACTTAACTATGAGCACAGAATATTGCAAGCTTTTAAGTTAACATCTTACGTTGCTATCTTATGGCGAAAACGCATTATGAATTGAGTCCGCTTATGACGTACTCCTAACTTTTATTTAACGCCATGCTTATGTTTGATGTTTGCATGATGTGAATGGGTCTTAACGATTAGCTGCTCGCCGAACGAAACGTGAAAACGCGAAGAAAATTTAAGTAAGTCATTATTTGTAAATAGTAAAAGAGAAGTATTGGACTAGATGCTCTAGAAAAGCAATGGTTACTAATAATTTAGTCTCTGCATTGATTTTTCATTTTCCACAAGTTGAAATACCTAATAGAGGTGGGCGACCGTACTTTCCTTTCGTTTCTTTTTTCAACTTCCTTCCTTTCTTTTTCTTTTATCAACTTCCTTTCTTTTTCCTTTTTTCAACTTCCTTTCCTTTCTTTTTCTTTTTCAAACTTCTTTCCTTTCTTTTTTCTTTTTCACTTCCTTTCCTTTCTTTTTTCTTTTATCAACTTCCTGTCTTGTTCTTTTTTCAACTTCCTTTCCTTTCTTTTTTCTTTTTTCAACCTGTCCTTTCCTTTCTTTTGCGTTTTCAACTTCCTTTCCTTTCTTTTAATCTTTTTTCTATCTTTCTTTTTCATCTTTTTTCTTTCGTTCTTTGCATCTTTTTTCTTTCTTTCGTTTTCATCTTTTTTCTTTCTTTCTTTTTTCATCTTTTTTCTTTCTTTCTTTTTTCATCTTTTTTCTTTATTTCTGCATTCAATATTAGTCCACATTATTTATAATGAAAGTGAATTATCGTCAAATAGTATGTGGTCATGTGTGCTTCACAATTTTAAGGTTAGGGTGGTTTTATCTCGTACCCAAAGAGAAAGTGGTGACAGCACGATTTGTACAGCATAACTTCTATGCCGATGGCCAATACTTCCTGTTGCGATAAATTTCGCAGACGCTTTTTTTATCAATTACTCCAGAATGTTTCCAGTAATTAAATGTATGTTATATTTAATACCATCTGATTCCAAAAACATGTACTAATTGAATAAAAGAAAAAAATATACTTTCACCGTTTAACTCAAAAACCTAGCCCGCGAAAGTTATTCCATAAGAGCTTGTACTAATTAAAACTTGATTAAACAATTAGGCCGGTTTCAATGTTTTTCTTACCATCTTGAACAGAGATTTTGCTTTCATTGTATTTTTTCGGGGTACTCCATCGTAGTCGTTCTATCGAACGTACTACCTTAATCACCCATTTCCCGATTCCTTCGCCGGCGAAAAGGTGGATGCGTTGTCGGCCATTGCATCACGAGCGAAGGCAACTAGAGCCATTCCCTAACTTGCGCGTTTCTCGTAGTTGTTTGTAATGTGCCGAGTAGTAGTGGTTATTTTTAATTTCCTTGTTTCTTTAATTTTCGATTTTTTCAATTGCGAGATACAGCAATCCCAACTAATATGAAATGAAACAATTAAATGTGCCTATCTTCCAAGAAAAACACGAGAAAACCACAGTCCGATATAGAAAAGGGAACTGATTTTATGTCGAAAACTGTTACTATTTGTAGATATTGTAAAGAAAAATAGTCAAATAGCTTTGAAAACTCAAAGATTTAGTCAGACAACATAGTGTACACTTTTAACGTTTGAAAAATTTCCTTTATAATAATTTGTATTGATTTTAAAAGAATACATATTACAATAAAATTTAATTTAGAAAGAAAAACATTGGGAAAAACGCGTCATTTTACGTAATGACCACGGGTGAACGCAGTGCTGTAAGTCGGCCCAACGGAGGGTAACAAAACAGACATGAATATGCAAAACAGTGTACAGGAGAACAATGAGGCTTCATAAAAGGAAGAAGCACGATGGGCGGCTTATTTAGTGATGACAATGTACAAACAAAAAATAAGACATATTTATTTTAATCATAGATTACGAAAAGGCTCACATTGTATCTAAAAGAAAAGGATGGAAAATTCTTGAAGAGAAGGATGTCCCAGCACAAATAATGAAATTATTTAAACGCGTAAGAATACTCAAAGGTACAACCATGCAAATAGGTTGTAGGCAAGGGCTGACTCTCGCCTCTTTCTCTTTCTACGCTAATGATATGACCAGAAAATTGAGAGCAAAGATCGATCACAGAATACAACTGCATCAACTCAAAACATTGTATGCACCAAGCAATACAGACAAAAAACAACAACTAAAAAACCTGCAGATAGCAGAACTTGAAGTAAACAAAAATAGCAGAAGAGTATGGAATGAAAATGTGTGAGAAAAAAACAGAGTATAGTCTTTTGAGACAAAGAATTACAAAGAGTAAAGTTAGTAATTCGTGGGAAAATAATTAAGTAAGTAAAGGCATTTACTTGTTTAATTTGGAGAATGTATTTGGGCAAGAACAAGAGGACATGGAAACAAAATAAATATAATAAACGAGAAGAAAAGAAACTTTAGTGAGGATGTATGAACACAGACGATGCGGAGAATTCACAGAATAACAGCAAAGGCAAGATACATGAATGGATCAGACACCTGAACTATGAGAAATAGACACATACTAAGATCGGAAGCAGCTCAGGTGAGGATTCGAAAATGCCTGGCCAGAGCGCCTACAGACTCGCTGTATATGTACCGAGCGACTACTATGCAGTTTCTAGGTTCTTAACTATTTGTATGCTGTGATACATTTGTCAGAGAATGTTTTCAGTCATTAAATTTATCTCTGCTAAATGAAAATGAGAAAATACTTTACACGCAAAACAATAGCCTTATCCCTTAGGTAAATAAATGAACCATTCTCTTTGTACGATTTTTTTTCGTGACAAATGACTTGCCAAAATTGTATGTGTAAGTCATCTTTCTTCCGTGCCATCCACAATTTTTTAGAAACTGTGGGCTAATTTATCAAAATTATTTTCTTTATTTTCACAAGCAGAAGGTTCTTTTTTCTGCCCAATAATCCCGTAAGATGCTATCGGTTTGTGGCCAAAGACCGGAGTCTTGTGTTCTATTGAGTGTTTTCTGCAATAATAGTTCATCAGATCTTTGTTCTAATTCACGATTTGTTGTTTCCACTTTTTTCTAAAGCATTTTTCTCTGACTCGAAGTTGAAGGGTCATTATTGTGATTTACCGGTACATGATTATAGGTTTATGCACTATAGTCCTGCGACAGTGTAATTGAAGTAATTAATTGGTTTCGGAATTCACTTAATATTTTTTTTGCATATTTTATTTTATTTTCTTACAGTTAGCCCAATCACTTTCAAAACGTCTCATTATAAATGATAGTAATTGATATGTTAACTGGGAAGAGGGGTTAAATCTGAAAACTTAATCCAGTAGACTCTCGCTGACATCACTTTGGAAGACAAATGAATACTTCGGATATTGTGTAGCGTAATCATAACAATTTTTGCATATGTACCGAGCGAGTGGCGGGAGTGAGGAGCGGTAACAGTTAAGTTGAATGTGTACAGAAGTTATTAGTGCGGGTGCTTACTGAAATTAGGCCCCTAATTTAAGAAATGATAATGTGGTTTCGGTTGGACTTGATATATTTCAGAGCGAGTGGCAGGTTAACGTAATACCAAATATGACTTTACGGACGTACGACGCAACTTTATATGTCTGGACAAATAAAATACTTCAACGGCGTTTGTTTTTCGAAGTTTTGAAGCCCCGAAGAGTCCGAGACCGCCGGGTTCGCCAATGCCTTAAATCGCCACCGAAAAAAACTTAAATAATGTTTCAAAATAATGGAGTGTTTTCTTGACAAATAATAAAATAATTGTGTATTGTGCGTGTTTATTGAACGATAAACTTTAAAGTGAAATTTAATTGGGAAGAAAAATGAATACAAATCTTATTTTATGTATTTTCTGTTGATATTTCTTGTACATTATATTGTTAAATTACAAACGAATACGACATACATTTTTTCAGAGATGCCAGGAATTATGGCTCTTCGTAAACGTGCAGCTGAAGATAAGCCATTGAAGTCTGCAAAGATAGTCGGTTGTACACACATCAATGCACAGACAGCTGTGAGTATAACAGATTCGTCAAGTTTCTGAATCATTGTCACCTACAATTTCTCTTGTAAATAAATAGTAAGGATAAAACAATAATACAGTAGGTTGTAATATACATAGTTAAAAAAAAATTATCAAGAAACATTTGTACGTAATTACATGGAAGTATTTTACTGCTGCCGCGAATTTTTCGATTGAGAATTGGCGAGTTTCCACCGAAAAACACGTATTGTGGAGCCCTGGAATCGAAAACGTGGGTAAATCTTGTTCCTGTATGCAGTAAATTACTTCCTCTAACGGCGGTTCCACACATTTGGCATTCGCCGAGCAGCGAGCTCGATCCCGAACACATGCGTGTGCGT
>BOPP01000191.1:0-41381 GCA_017312745.1 Gryllus bimaculatus | reverse complement strand
CTTGGACTGTACTTGTACTTGTACTTGGACTGTACTTGTACTTGTACTTGGACTGTACTTGTACTTGGACTTGGACTGTACTTGGACTTGGACTTGGACTGTACTTGGACTTGGACTTGGACTGTACTTGTACTTGTACTTGGACTGTACTTGTACTTGTACTTGGACCGGACTTGGACCGGACTTGGACCGGACTTGGACCGGACTTGGACCGGACTGTACTTGTACTGTACTTGTACTGTACTTGTACTGTGCTGTGCTATGTCATGTGTAGTGCTTTGTTGTGTTGTGCTGTGCTGCGCTGCGCTGCGCTGCAATTTGACTTATTGTTTTATGTTGTCATGTGGTGAGGTTGGGGCTATGCGAGTAGAATCTCAATTAAGTGAAACACTGTGATTTTTTTGTTTGTACATTTCTTCTTAAATGATGGTACAATACAAATGAAGGTCTTGAGGCGGTAACAGGATAAGCCACACCTACCACAATAAGCCTTGTATTTGTAAATGTTAATATCTTAATTTTAATGAAGGTGAGACTTACCCTGTTACTGTATACGTCTTTTTCATATTTATGCAGGGCTTGGGCAATTTTAAAAATAAATTGTGAATTAAAAGAAAATGTTTAAAACAACTAATTTTATAATTTGTTTAATATAACTTTTGAGTTAAATGTTCCAAAATTAACATTTAAAGTAATAAAATTCAAAAAATCTTCCTACAGTATCAAAGAAGACCATTTTACCCAAAATCTTTATTTTAGAATCCCACTTCACATTGATGGGACTAAATTAAATTTTTGATTGCTCAGTTGTTTCTTTGGCTCTTAATGTAGCCTGTGAATGAATTGACTCTGTATGATACAAGACTGGTGAACCACAAGATAGGAGAAAAAGTACTTGAACATAAAATGTGTTGGATATGTGCGTTGATCAGGCTCAAGGTGGTTTTATTACAGTCTTGTAACCAAATTAGACATGCATAGAGAAGTGCCAGCTGAGTAGAATTTGCTTGGATGACACCATTTTATTTCATTGGTGCTGTGATTGTTGCAGGTTGATAAGGTTGAACCACATAGGGTACAGTAAGCTGTAACAGAATTTATTCTAAAGCTCTTTTCATAAAACACTGAAATTAGGTCTCCTCTAATGTTGGTTACTGGATCGTGTGACATTTGGCACTTCTTAAAAAGTGATCTTTTATTCCATTCAATTATTTCTAGTATTTAATTGCAAATTATGTGTAGGTACAGGAAATATGTATGGGTTTTATAATGTTGCAATAGTTGATGGTAATGCCAGTGTAGTTGGTATTTGTACTTTGTATTAAGGGAAATGTGCAGTGTGTGATTTAAATGTGAAAACAAAAATAATTCTTGTAAATCATTGTTACAATGTAACAATGCAATTAAATAAGTATGTAATTAAATAAGTATAAATTAACAAACCTTAATAACATGCTGTAGAATGTAGTAAATTGTTGTTTCTGTTTCTAAATATTATTTCATTTTGTAAAAAGTGTTTTATTTTCTTTTTCAGGTACTGATAGAAACACTGGCTGAATTGGGTGCTCAAGTAAGGTGGGCTGCATGCAACATTTATTCAACGCAGGTAGGTGTTCAGAAATATAGCGAATTTGTTATGCAAAATGAAATTTTGTTGCCGTAGAATGACAAAGTTTTAACTTACTTTTCGGTGAAAATGATGTTTGGACATGTGGGCTGTTTGTTGTCAGTTCTAAAAATATTAAAGTGATTTTCAAATCAAACTTCTCTTCTTCTATGAAAAGAAAATCTATGAACAAAATGTAGCATTTTGTGTAATCGTTTTGAGCAACTTCTAAACTTTGAAAGAGCTCCCCTGTGAAATTTTCTTAAAGTCAGATAGAATTTTGTTATACAAGTCTGATTTCTTGGTAAAAATTATTAATCAGAATGAATTTAAACTCTTATTGACATACTCTGGGTGGTGCTTCCTGGGTGGAACTGTGGCAGAAATTCTCCTATGTGTTTAGAAACGATTTCCGTGTGTTCATAGATATATGCCTAATATTGTTAAATTTTTCTAGAGAATTCAACAGAGAACTTTCATTTCTATACTCATTGCCATAGTATTGCTGTTTCATAGTGGCACGGTGAGATTTCAGCGGGTGACATAGACTCCCTTCTCGGTGATGCTCATTGATGTGTTTCAGGCAGAGTGGTCCATTGCATGTGAATGAAGGATCCTAAACTGAATTGGATAATAATCTTGTTTGTGAATTTTATTTTGGGCAAATGTTCATAGGATCATTCCTGTTCCATTTCCACACAGCCAGTCTCAAAATGTCAGTATGGTTTATGTTCACCTTGTATTTGTTATAAACTGTGTGCATGTACTTTTATAATTTACCCTGACTTTTAGTGCAAATGTCCTATAAATTAGTTAATAAGAACAGCCTTTTGTCTTGAATTTTTCTGTAGAATGAAGTGGGTGCTGCCCTAGCTGAAGCAGGTATGTTAATTGCAAATTCAGTAAGGATTCATATTTTTTATAACTTTCCTATGTTGAACAGATTAATGTATTATCATCAAAGATAGTAACTCTTTATTAAGAATCAATTTTTTAGAACATAAATATTAAAAAAAGTCCATTTTTTATGCACATAATGTTTTGGGTTCAGAACTCTTCAAAAATAACAAGTATAGCTCTTCAGAAATAGTGCACCAGGAAAGTTTCTCCACAGTAGCACTATTCAGACGAGAGTGCTATCAACAAAAATAATGTTGGTATCACAATCACCAGGCATGACTCCACTGTCTGATGTGTGGGGTGGGGGTCGATGTGACAGCTCACATGAGAAATTAGTGGTCCGGGGGGTTGTGAAGATGAGGATGGAAGCGGCGACTGTGGCAGCCCCAGATTCAGCTTGGTGCAGAGAGACTTTCCTGGCACGCTGTGGTTGTGATTTAACATTAGTTTTGTGAAATCACTTGTTTTGATGTTGTGTCCAAACATATTTTGATGCCCTTGAATCAGATATTAATACAGATCTGCGGAATTTCAACATGTCTTTGTCTTCAGGAAATAATTGATGTTTGTTAGTTATTTGGATTTGAACTTGACAGTAGGCACTCCAGATTTGTAACAATTGAGGTACGGGGTGACTCACCCTGCAGTGGCAAGGTAAAAAAAAAAAAAGAAATAATGCTTTTATTTCTTCAGTATATACATGTTTATTTTAAAGTTTATATAAAGAGTTTAGAACCAACAAGTGATTAATTTCTATGATTTTTTTTTTTTTTTTAAATATAATTTACAAATAAACTTCATGTGTACATGGAACAGTTTTTGTTTTTTATCAGCATGCATAGGTAAGAAACACTTCTATACCAAGAAAACATTTTAAAATGCAGTAAAATCTATGTAAACTGGAAAATGTACAAGCCGGAAACCTACCTTAACCAGAAAATTTCTCCACCTCATAAAGTTATATGGCATTTTCTCCTTATTGATTTTATAAAACCCCAACTCCATCATCCTCTCCCACCTACACATTTCACTTTTCTCTTCATCACATCTCACATCTTGCTTACTCACTTATCTCTCTTCCCCCTGCCAGCCCTCTCTTTTCCCCCTTTTTGCTCTCACCCTCTCTCTCTTTACCGCTGTCTCCCCCTCTGAGCTCTCTTTCTCCTTTTGCTTTCTTTCCCCCCTTTGCCTCTTCTCTCTTTCTCCTTCACACTTTCTCTCTCCTTCCCTCTTGTTTTTCTCCTCTTCCATGTCCCTCTCCCCTCTTCTCCTTCTCACTTCTCCTCTCCTCCTTGTTCTCCCCCCTCCAATTTTGGTAGTTTTCTGAAGATTCTATATCTGCTATCTATATCTGCTGATTGTGGGGACTATCTTAACAAACTGGCCAGACCTGTGTATGATCTTTCCTTCCTTGTCTCTTCCTTTCCTGTTACATTTACGTATACTACTCTCCCACACATGTCAGAAGACAAGTAGTGAGCCTTGAATGTGTCCCAGTTGGAGTGGTGCTACTTGGAGGGAGAAGAGTCGCTAGCCAAAGTGTAGGTTGGCTCTGTATCTCATGTTCCAGTGTGGGAGAAACACTGCCTCCTCCCAGGATTTAACACCTATGGACTAATGACCATAACAGTTGACACACCCGGAGACACTAAATAATCTATCAGTCAATCCTGTCTCTCTCCTTGTTTCTTTCTCCCTCCCTTTTATATATGGTGAATTCATGATTTTATCTCTCTTTCCACCATTCTTTATTTTATTCTCTCTCTTCTGTTGGTTTTTCTTTTTTCTTCTCTCCCTTATGTCCTGAATTACTTGATCCTTTCTCTCTCTCTCTCTCATTGTTATTTTTCTTCATCCCACCTATTCCTTTTCTGATGTTTTTATTTATAAAAATGCTTTTATCTTTAATGAGATCTCTCTTTGAAGGTTTTCCAATTTTCTCTTGGCGTGGTGAAACAGAAGAAGATTTTTGGTGGTGTATTGATAAATGTGTAAATGCAGAAAATTGGCAGCCAAACATGATATTGGACGATGGTGGAGATGCCACTCACCTTATGTTAAAGAAATATCCAGCATTATTCAAAGTAATTAAAGGTAAGAATAATATAATATTTGGAAACTGTGCTAAGTAATTAATGTGTGCTTTGACGTATTGTTCTCCCATCTATATTTTCAGTCATCATTATTTATGAATGTTGTAGTGTTATAAACAAAATTGTTCCCGAAAATGATAAGTTTTTCAAAGACCTTAAATTTTCTTTTCTGTTTTGTACAATTGATGGGTTTGTGTGTACATTTAAGAATCTGTTGTCTTTTTTTATATCTAATAAGACACATGTCTTGTTATGTATGCTGCTTTATCATGGGGTATTTATTTTATTTGGAAAAATCAAATGTTTAAGAGCAATGGATTTATTATTATTGTTAGAAAGTTCTGTTGTAAATTATTTCTTAACGTTTCAGGTATAGTTGAAGAAAGTGTGACAGGAGTACATCGCCTTTATCAACTATCGAAAGCTGGTAAATTATCAGTTCCTGCTATGAATGTTAATGATTCAGTGACAAAAACCAAATTTGACAATTTGTATAGTTGTCGTGAATCGATCATTGACAGGTAAGTTTTAAATTGCATACATGTGTATGTATGTGAATGTGTGTACGTTTGTAGCATGTAGCATGTATTTATGATGGATGGATGGATGTTTGTTGGATGTATTTCCTTCTGCAGTATTTGAGTAACTTGCATATGTCCGTCTGTCCATCCGTCACTCACAGTTAGACCCCTCCCAGTTGAGACAAATGCAGTCATTCGACACGTCTCTGTCTCCTGGTCGGGAACAGACACTTTGTTTGCGAATTCATTTGGAAGTTCTAAAATGTCTTAAAATGTGTTTTTGTGTTTTTTAGCAATGCAATCTATTGGTGGCCATGCAAACCTCAAGCCCCAGTACCACAGGCAATAACAGGTCATGAGAGATTTTATTGCCCAGAAACTGCGGTTTTACAGTGGAGTAGGGCTTCCATTACTGAGAAGGGAAAGGTTCATTGTCAGTGTTGCTAGGCCATATGATGAGTTGCATGTCATAGGATAATTTTGTTATGTGTAGCATATATGATGGTGCTGATAGGATAGTGTGTAGGATAATTTGTAGGATAATTGTGTAGGATAATTTCAACTACAAAATTATATTCTGATATAAATCTATAAGAATGGATCAATGTGTTGTAGAATAGGAGCTTGAAAATGTACAATTATTTTTTTAAAGGCTGATAAAACACTACAACTACCTGATGACATTGCGTTACAATTAAAAGAAAAAAAAGAAGTTCCCACTTCAATGTTTCCTGAATATTTATTCATACACATTGCTTAATAAGAACACATAAGTAGTTTTTTCTATCACAAACTGATTTTCAGGTAAAGTAACTAACAATTATTAGTAAAAACATTGGAAAGTAACCATTCAATATACACATTGCGTTTATTTAATTACCGATTATTCGAGTAAAAACAATGACAAAACTAACTATATTTGCTCACATTACAAACTTAAATATGTGGTAAAAGTATATATAACCATACAATTATACTCGCAAACAATTATTACTTAATAAATTACACAAACATCAATACACAAGAAACAGTTAATTACAAAAATGCCAACATGAAATTAATGTATGAAAATAAATGAACATATTTTGTCAATAACGACATTTACTAATATTGACAAAATGCAGGTCATTTTAACAAAATCTATTTCTGTTTACCTTAAAAACAAGATGTGATGAAAACAAAAGACGTCTACTTCCAATACACCGTAGCTAACTGAAAATAATAGTGTTACAGAGTGTTAATAAGCCTGATAATACAATGAAAGAATGTTCTTTTCAGAACATCTCTTCTGGGCGCATTCGGATCAGGTTCTCCTGCACCATATTCTGGAGTGGGTTTAGCCTGGCTTATTCTGGCTATAGCCTGAAAGTGAAAGAACATCTTACAAGAAGACTTTCAACCACATTTTTTTTATATTTAATTTTAATAGATTACTTTGTATTTACTACACCTGGGGTTGAACAAATTAGACATCTATATATTTTAATTTATTTTTTTAATTTTTAATTTGTAACTTTTATAGTAGAGATTTTCAACTTGTGAAAATATTTTTAAAACTGGTTAAAGCATCGGCGATGCAACATTCAGTTAGTAAGTTGGTTTAATGGATTGATGGATGGATGGATGGATGGATGGATGGATGGATGGATGGATGGATGGATGGATGGATGGATGCATAATTGCATAATTGAATGGAGGTACTAACGAGTGTGTGCAGGGAACAAGGCAATATTTTCGAAATGAAAGCCATCACCAAGAAGAGAGCTGTGATCTTGTGTCTTTAATAGTAAATCAACCAATTTTTTTTATGGTTCAAAGTCAAATATAGCCACAATCAATTCTGATTTTTCCAACATACGAGGATAGAAATGAACAAAATTTGAGTGTAAGCTTTTGGAATGATTGTCAAAAATTTCAATGTTCATAGTAAGGTCTTTAATTTTTGTGTTGATAAAATTGCAACAACAAATTTGAATTTTTTTTTTTCTTTTTTGAGGGATATTTTGTTCCAACATACACACATCCATTTTCATTTTAATATCAAAGTATTGTATTTATTTTGATATTACGATATTTAATGCATTATTTAGTAATAAATTATTTTTTTGTATAATGCTTTCCTGAAAATTATTCCTTATTTACGTATCTTAAATTTGTTTGAATAATTTTCTGTGAACTTATATCTTTACATAACATTTTTGTGCTTTGATTAATTTTGAAAGCAATACCATTGCGATTAAGTCAGTAATTTCAATCTTTTATTAATGTCAAGGCTCGTAATTTAAATAATACCAATGTGTGATTTACAGTTTGAAAAGATCTACAGACATAATGTTCGGAGGAAAGCAAGTAGTGGTATGTGGTTATGGTGAAGTTGGTAAAGGATGCTGCCAAGCCTTGAAGGGATTGGGTTGTGTGGTGTATATAACGGAAATTGATCCAATATGTGCTCTCCAAGCCTGGTAAGTGATTTAAAAATTTAAATGATGTTTATAATGTATTGTTTATTTTGATGATTATTGTAACAAGTAAATAGTATGGGGAAGTTAATAATATAATTCTAAGATAAAACTTACAAGCAAATTATTGTGTCTGATTTTTATACATTAATTATGCTACTGTCTTTTGTGGATTTATTGTTTGATGTTCCAGCATGGATGGTTTTCGTGTTGTAAAATTAAATGAAGTTATTCGTAATGTAGACATAGTAATAACAGCCACTGGGAATAAAAATGTAGTAACTCGCGAACATATGGACAAGATGAAAAATGGATGCATTGTTTGTAATATGGGTCATTCCAACACTGAAATAGATGTAGTAAGTAATTTGTATTTGCAATACATCACTTGCCAAAGAATCCTTACCAACCTTCAGATATTCCTTTCCACATTTCTATTACACTAGAGCAAACGAGAAACATCTTAACAAAAAAGAAAGAAAAACAAATCAGGCAGTTGCATAAAAATGGATGATGTGCATCTGCTGGGCTGTCTAGTATATAGTGTCAGTTTTTGCCAAGTAAGCGACTGCAGCTGTTCTCTGCATCTAGGCATTCTCGATTAAGTAAATTGTATTTTTGATTGAGATTTGTTTTAGTACACGAGAATCCATTATTGCGCACCATTCTTCTTGGGGAATGTACTTTTCACTGCAGTTGAATTTATGTAAATTTCATAAAATTATGATGTAATAGTGTGAACATAGTAAAAAATAACATTGTAATATACATAAGTACATAATTTATAAAAAAGTATTATTTATCTAGTTACTATTGAATTACATGAGATTGGATTAGCTTGTCTAATAAATGAGAACATAGAATTTTCATGTTCTAGAAACCAATATGCCTGATTGATGTGTTGTGAAATGCTATTGAAGCTTTTCATGTTAAAATTGACTGAATTTTCTTTGCAAGATCATCAGCGAACTCTGGAAAATTATTTATAAGCAAGTTTTTTTCCAATTTGTTTCTCAGATTTACATAAAAAACTAATCATATTGTATATTTTAAGGGATATGAGAGTGCTGTCATGTATAGTGTATACTTAATGCAATGCTTTTTCTAAACTAATATGTACAGCGAAATGTTGTTATAAAATGCTGATATAACAAAAATTTCAATATTACAAAATTATTTTCAGTTCCCCACCAATTTACCTATGGGTTATATGGGGGGCGGGGGGATATCGTCCTGTTTTATATTCAATATTTGTAATTTGTGTACTTAAATTTAAACAATTTTACCTTAGAAGCCATTTATCAGACATGAATGTGATTGTTGGAGCTTGCAAGTCTTTAAATGAAAGAGGTCATTGGTTGGGTGGGAGTAAAGTGTAAAACTGGCTATGGATGATAAAATTTTTTAACTTGATTTTATCGTTGCATTACCGATTATATCCGTTGAAAACACAGATGTTTCAGAAAAATAGATTATTAAATCCAGTTTCAATTAAAAATTCAATGAAAAATTACAAAAAATCACCTGCAATTACTTCAAACAATTATTTCATCTCTCTCCTCTCATAAATATTAAGCTTTTTTATTCATAAATCATATTGAAATAACGTAGGTTCTGCAATAGATATATTCTGGTATATGTTCTAGTGAAAATTGTTATTAATAGGAATTAAATGATTAAAAGCATGACTAATCTCAACTCATTCAAAAAATTTTGGAAGTTTCCTAGATTTTGTTAAGTATTAGAAACACTTGTGTTTTCTTGCATTAATGAACTGAAATGACAAATTTGTAAATAATTAGATTTGAATTTTAAATACACCAGTTACTTCCAAAAGAAGTTATCATTAGAATCATAATAAAGAAGTGTGTTTGCCTGACTAGTATTTTTCCAGTTTTCATCCTCTAAAGTTCGGAATAGTCTTATTTTCACACTTGAAAACTTTCTGTGCTTGTAAAATAAGAGATTTACGTGGTCTCTAAAAGAGCTAAAATCTCAAAAATTTGATAGAAAATTGCTTAAAAGCCCATACAGCAAATTATGTCATAGGAATATACCTTGAGGCCCATGCCCTTTCGAATCAGATTTTTGATTCCTCTCCAAAATGTACCGTTTTCATGTACAATTGGTGTATGAGGAAGCAGACAATTAAGCAGAGTTTGTGTTGCAGGTTGCATTTGTGCTTGCTTGGTTTAGACACTTATTTTTATCGTGGTGGTGGTGGTAGTGGCGATGATTGTCATAGAAGTGGAGATATTAACTGAAAGTTTAATTTTCATAGAATATGTAAATAATATTGACTGGTAGATTATGCATTAATAATTGATTTTTTTTCATTTCATTTATTGGAAAGTAATAAAGGAATTGGATAAGACTGTTACATGTTTATAATAGTTATGGTCCCTTATTTCATTGAGAGCCGGAATGAGGTCAGTTGTAACATAACATACGAATTCAAAAATGTAACTCAATTTGGAGTTTATTATCTCTCCCTCTCTCTCTGTATCTCTCTCTCTCTCTCTCTCTCTCTCTCTCTCTCTCTCTCTCTCTCTCTCTCTCTGTATCTCTCTCTCTCTCTCTGTATCTCTCTCTCTCTCTGTATCTCTCTCTCTCTCTCTCTGTATCTCTCTTGCATGAAATGTGGTGTTTTGTTATTCTCTACTCCAGATGATCCCATAGGTGTTCAATAGGGTTGATATCTGGAGAATGAGGAGGAGTCTACAGATTATTCGGAGTATTGTAAAGTACCCACATCCTCATATTCCAGATCTCATGTTAAGGTTCATTGTCCGTCATGAAAATAAAAATACCGCAATTCCCATTTTTTCTGCTCTAGGCCTTGGCTTGGTCTTCAGTATATCAATATACGAATACTGGACCATATACTTTCGATGAAATAAGGTACTCCCTCATCACAGGCAATCTGCATGAACTGACCATCACTGAACCACCTCCATGTTTAACTGTGGGCTGCTGATTCTCTTTCTTATGTTCAGTATTTTTTCTGAAGTTCAGTGTGACAGCAGTCTAGCTTGTATGCAATTTTCATATTTTTATCTGGTTCCCCAGCAGAGATTACATTTGAAAATTTGGAAAACATCCAAAATTCCAATTTTTTAAAAGGATGTAATTTTGAAGTGATATGTTATTTACCAATGATATTTTACAAAACGTAATATTACTGTTATGTGTAAAAGCACAGGAAAAAAAATTTCGTTCATTAGCTTTCCATAGATTTGGCTGCAAATATATTCCCATATAGAAACGTAAAAGGTAGGTAAATAATATTTCGATTTGTAGGCCAGAGTATACTGAATCCAATGTCTCTCATTCTAGAATGCTAAAACAACCCAGAAATGAGCAAGTTAGAAAAGTGTCTACAGACGTAAAAAATTGTCGCCATTTTGTAAACCAAGTAAAATAAAAAAATTAAAAATGTTTTTGAACACCCAAAACAAGGAAATTTGTACACAAAATATGATTTTTTTTCGAGATGGTCGAGCGACCAATTTATTAAATTCTGGACCACTTAAAAATGGATTGACCCTTTCCGTAGAATTGCACGACCATCTGCTTCACTAACCTTTTTTGAACGCTCATATCTCCACATATTTTTCAGTTTTCCTTCAAATAAACATATATAACTCCCAAAATGGTATTCCTGGTCTGTTTAAAATTAAGAAATTTCACGCATCGATTTGCTTCAATTATGCAACCTGAAAATATTTTTCCTCTTTTCAAAGTCGTTTTCTTTCCGACCTATTACTTCATTTCATAACACACGCAGATGCCTGTCGAGTATCTGTCAAACTCAATCCAAGACATTTCCCTTTCTAGCGTCACAAATTCCCCACGGTTCAGGCGTAGGGGTGCTGAAACCGCTGCAGTTGTCCTTGGTGTTCGAATTCTCTTTGCGACCGAGATTTCACGAACTTGGAAGTTGCAACGGTTCTATCTGCTTTGCACATGGATTTTCTGCTTTTTGGTATTAAATTTTTCGTACACTTTGGTTAATAGTACGAGGAAAATATTATTTAGAAGTTAATTATTGCGAAATAGGTTCAATTGTTAAAATGCGCTGGTGCTCGAATAATTTGCACTCACTGTAGTAAAAGTCAAACAATGATTTACTCTGTGTAAATCAGATCAGGGTTTAAATATTTGTTATTGCATTTTACCTTCCCGTATTCGTACGTGTATACGAAGTATTATACTTAGTATAGGGAAAGTTACGTAAGATTTCGGGGTTTCGAAGGAAGTGCACGTTTTGGGGTCTTCAATTTTTTTCTTAAAACTTTTAGTAGGGATAGTGCTAAATGTACTGTATGAAATGACATAAACGCCATATTGCTCTATTTTTTCTTTTTTTAATTACAAAATTATTTTTTTTTACATTTCTCGTACGTCGTTAATATGTATATTAGCGGTAATTTGTTCACATTGTATTTGTGAGTACATGTGCTTTAAATAATGTCATATAAAGCTTTTCGAAAACTCAACTGTTTTCTGAAAAAAACTAGTTCAAAATTCCCCAGTTTAAGGAACGCTCAAATGCCATTTTCTCAAAAACGGCTTCAATTTTTTCTTCAAACATTTTTAACGGGTAGTGCCAATTGCACTCATTAATATGATGTAAAGTTCTTTTTTCTTTTTTTTTTTTTAAATTACACATTTTGAAAGAACTCTAATGCCGTTAGTATGTACATACTATACAAATGTATCACTATTGTATTTGTGAGGCAAAGTGCTTCAAATGAAGTTTTTCGAAAACTCAAATATTTCTGTTCTATTATTAAGAAACCGAAAAATTAATAACATTTCACAAAAATATACTTTGGGCGACTTTTTTTCGAACGGCTTATTTTCGAGCGTGGCAACGAAAAAGTGGATATATACTGTTCCTATATGTAGTAAATTACTTCCTCTAACGCGTGGTGGATCCAGAATCCGTTTTGTGGGTCCTTATTATCGAAAAATTTATTGATGTCCGTCGCTGGCCAACCTCTAGCGCGTGAACCGTTCAGCCGATTTTCTCCAAAATTGATACTCCCCGATCGATCAAAACGAAATTGAGGCTTTGGGAGTTTCAAGTGGATATTTTGATTTTTCAGGTACCTTACATGAAGCCTCAAAAACATTTTGAAAATTTTCTCAAAAATTGCTCCAAATGTTTTGATTAAACTTTGTCCTCGGATAGCGTAAAAGACGCTTAAGGGAAAGGTGCAGATCTCATGTTTGTTAAAATCTCTGATTTTATGAAAATTGCAAAAATGCAATTTTTTGGGGGAGGGGGACGGTCATCCTATAACTAAAATATTCAAGATAGATTTCCCTTAATTAGTCTGTTATTTAAATGATCTTGAAATTAGGTAATCTTCAATTTTTCCCAAAATATGAGTAGTTTTCGGGAATTTGGCGCGAAATCTAGGCAGTTTTAATTCCCTTTACACCCCCCCCCAAAATCATTCCAATTTTTTTCTTAAAATTTTCTTGTATGGAATGGTTGGAAAAAAAATATGGTGTTAGTCCCATTTTCGGCGAACTCTTCGTATTTTCGAAACTTGCAAAAAGTTGTCATTTCAAATGTAAAAAATTGAAGAAAGCAATTTTTGACGTCGGTTCAAAAAATATTTTAAAAAAGTCCTGTACTTTTCTTTTTACTTATAGATTGCACATAATTTGTGTCTGAAATGAATGCATATTCTAAAAAAAATATTATTTTTCTTCAAAAAATGCTCCAAATTTTTGCATTAAATTTTCTCCTCATGTGTAACAGGCTAGTCAAATATGATGCTGGTTTCATTTTTGTCGAATTTGTAAAAATTGCAAGAAGTTTACAATTAAAAACTACAAGCCTGAGTTCGAAACTTACTGCGTTTAAACTTCTTTAAATGGCACGTAAACTTGGTGAACCTGAGTTTGAGTTGGGGTGCAGAAAAAAGTTACTATTTGAAAACCCATTTACAGGCTTGTGTAGTAGTATAATTTATCAGTGCAGTTAAAAAAATAATGTGAAAATGTATGTGGACCATTAGTAAAGGTAAGCACTCATTTACTTGTGACTTATTGGAATAATGAGAATTTTCGTGACTATTTAGTTTCATTGTAATTGCCTGAAGACAGTTTAAAAATTTAAATTTATGAAAACAATTCTTTTAAAAATTTAAATCTGAAAATGAATGTTGCTGTAAAAAAGTTAGAATAAAGAAGTTTTAAGTCAAATAGATGTAGTTTATTTTCTCAAAAAATGTTGTATTTCAATTAAATAATACTTTAGTGTTCTTTTATTTTTTCTGTTTGTTTTCTTTATCCATTCAGTGCAACTCGGAGGACAATCCAAGCAGTGATTTTTATAGTGGATATTTTCTTGATGTTTATTATTATTATTATTATTATTATTATTATTATTACTATTATTATCATTATTGTTATGATTATTTTTTATTTTATCCTTTGCATTTTTAATTAACATTTTCTTTTTGGCAATTTGGTGTGTAATATTAATTTTAAAGTGACTGAATTCATTTTGTTAATTTTTATGTAAGACTTGTGGGGTAAAATATTATTTAAAGTAACTTAAAAATGTTTATTTTTTCTGTCACATTATAGCTTGTTATTGCCTTCAATACAGAGTTTGATGTAAATATGAAAACAGTTGAATGATGTAACACGTTCCCTTATGGAGGGAATTATGGGAGGGAAAATTGAAAAGAGGAATTAAGTCAAGTTAACATCTGGTTAATTAGTAAATAATTAAATCTGAATCAATAAAATTAGGTAAAAATAAAATTGTGTGTACTGCAGGGGTTAACTGAGTCTAATGACTTCAGGTGGCAAAACGCCCTTGAATGTTTTGTCGCCGCTTGATCATTAGATCCCTTATAATGCCCTTGGTGCATAAATAACCATTTCTGAATGATTTTTATAGTAATCCTAAAAGTCAGATAAATTTTGAGAAATAAATATTAAGTTACAAAAACAAGTCATCTTGTGATCCTGCAAACCTTGTGCAGTTTCATAAATGCATATGGTTTCATAAATGCATGCATAAATATGCATAAATGATCAGGTATTATGATTCTCTCTATCAGTTTTTTTTCTCCTAGACCAATAATGCAAGCAAATATGAAGTACAAAAATGTGCAACCTTAATAACTTGAGTGTCTCAATATCTCAACATTTTGTAGTCTTATACACTCTACATATAATCATGCATGCTAATTTTTCTGTGCAAGTCTAAGGAAAAAAGGACAAAAAAGGTAAAAAAAACAAACAAACAATTCTTGATACTTTAAATATTTTGTTATTTAGAAATGCAATGATAATTTCTTCTTTGTTTTTTAAAATGAATATGCAGAAGAAGCGCCAATGAGGGCTTGTTTTCTGGCTTTCTTGTGAACACAGTAAATATCACTGAAAACTTTCAAATTTCTCCATATTCATGCCATCGTGAGTATTTCTTTTCAGCAGTGCAAAACAAAGCAAAATTTCCATGCATTTGTACAGCTTAATGCCCTTTTGCATTGAAATGCAGTCAAAAGGCCCCCTGGGAATGTGAAAAAGGAGTGTACTTTAATATGCATCCAGGTTAAAGAAACCATATGCCTGTCTGTTCTTGCACAACAAATGGATGATTTGTTTACACATTTTGAGAGGTTGTAAAAGTATTCATTATCTTGTAAGTTTTTCCATATTTTGCATAAAATTAATTTAGTGTGTTTGAACCTGGAAGCTCTCAACTGAAAGTTGTCAATCAATTGATTTCGGCTTCCTCAATCTTTTAATTCCTTATTCTGTGCCCCATCAGGTTTGAGGTACTAAAGTTCCACTGCTATATTGTTTTTCTAGCATGGACTCTATCAACTTACGTAAATGATAAATCATTGAAAGGAAGTTTGAGAGATATTAGTAATGAAAGAATTGTACAAAGATATTCAATTTAGTGGTAGCCTTCATTTTAGTAAGAAATTTAGGTGGTTAAAAGACTAAATAAGCCTGTAACAGTATTGTACCTCAGTTTCTGGGTCAATGAGCCACAATTTTGTACAAATTCTTGTAAAAAAGTTTTTGTTGCTACCTAATTCATAATTCAACTTACATGTATTAGAGCAGAGTTCCCATCAAGAAACCATGCACAGATTGCACTTCTTCCCATAATATTCTCACATGGTTTTTAGCTGTTCTTTGACATTCTCTCAAATAATAACTTTTTATTTATTTAAACAGAGATGTTGGATGGTTATGAAATAAATAATTTTACCACTGTTTTGGTAAATGTTATGAAGTTTCACCAAAAATGAAAGCAAAATTTGGTGATATGTAATGATTGTTTCCTTCGTCTATTGATGTGTACATTATATAGCATAATGATATCCATTATCCTCGATGGGAATGGGTACAATATATTATTAATGATAATTTGGACTGGTTTAATTACAAATTGTATGTAACAAAGAGGTTTCAGAAGAATTCAGTCATATTTAAGAACTAATAATAATTATGTGTATTAATGGGTCAATGCGTGCCAAGCCTCCTAAAATTTACAGGGATATTGAAATTTTATGATTATTAATTATGTTCAGCATCTGACATCATAAATTTGGACCTACCTTTTCTCATATTTCTTCCATTCTCATATCCATAAATTTTCCATTCTCCTTCTTTTGGGTCTGTTTATATATGTGTATGCATAATCTTTTATCAATGTTAATCAACAATATACAATAAGATCCTAAAATATTTAAGTGTTTTAAGTATTAATAAAGTCTGTGCCACTTGTTTTACAGAATAGTCTCCGTACTCCAGATTTAACATGGGAGAAAGTCAGATCTCAGGTAGACCATGTAATATGGCCGGATGGTAAGCGTATTGTGCTTTTGGCCGAGGGACGGCTTGTGAATCTTAGTTGTTCCAGTTTGCCTTCGTTTGTTGTTTCCATCACAGCATCTACTCAGGTATGTGGGTATCTTGCTTTATTCTATAGGCATGAATTATCAGGTATTAATTAAGCCCATTTTTTTTTATTAATTAATCAGTTGGTTATTTATTTTGTTTCAGGCTCTTGCCCTAATAGAATTATTCAATGCCCCACAAGGACGTTATAAATCAGATGTTTATCTGTTGCCCAAAAAAATGGGTAAGCCCTTTTTTATTAAAACAAAGTTTAATGTTTAGAAAGATTTTGATCATAAAAACAAGATGTTCTTGAAAATTATGTAAAAATAATCAAATGCTGTTCTAAATTTTTGGTGGTTATTAGATGATAAAAAGTTTTGCTGTAATAGGTTATTTAAATACATATACATTAAAAGGAATGGGATTTGTAGCAATACTACAATTATTATTATTATTATTATTATTATTATTATTATTATTATTATTATTTAATCACATTAACAATTACAATTGTGTATGACTAGTCAATATGAGGTCTTGGGTGGAGAGACCAAAGTCACATTACTGTTCAGGAGCAAAACAAAGGGGCCATCTCAGCATTTGCTCAAGGGAACTAAACAAAACCTAATCGAGATGGGGGTCATTGGCCTAGGGATTATACTACAATACTTGCTCCAGATAGATTAGGATATTATACAGTAAATAATTATTTTTAGTAGAAGATAATTTAACATTTCAAGATGTTGTCATTTTATTGCTACTAATTATAATATTAATAATAATAATAATATTAAAACAATATTATTATTATTTATTATTATTATTAAAACAATACATATCAATTTTGTTAGCAACTACATAAAATTTAACAATATTAGTACATTCTATATTGAAAACTTGAAATGGTGAGGAGGAGGCATGATTTGACCAGTTTTTTCTTTTTCTCATTTTTTTTATTTGTACATGTAGTCCTACTACAGCACCTAATGCGTCTAGCGAATCCAGAGAGAAAAAGATTTTTTTTTTTTTATCAGGCATTGTCCTTTCATGTCACAGGAGGCGATATGCTAGTTCTTTTTTCTTTGCTTCAGTTCAAAACAGTTAACATGAAACAGTCTAATGGGATAAAAAATTCTTATTTATTTATATTTTTTAAGGGAAATATTGTTGTGATTTGAATATTCTTTTACACTGTAGAACATGTTAAGCAGGAAAGCTTTCAATTTACTTTTAAATGTATGAATTATGTTTATGTCTTTAATATCATTGTGTAGTTTATTGTAAAGTGTAATGCCCTCTATTAGGGTATTCTTTGATAAAGTGTAGTTTCATAGTGGGGAACATGTAGGTTATCCTTTTGACGAATGTTGTAGTTGTGTAATACATGGCCATTCCATTATATGTGCATATCTGAACCCTTTTAATTTTATTTTTTCTAGATGAGTATGTTGCCAGCCTGCATCTTCCTACTTTTGATGCTCATCTCACAGAACTAACTGATGAACAAGCCAAGTATATGGGGTTGAATAAAGCTGGTCCATTTAAACCAAATTATTACCGGTAAGTAATGAGTTAAGTCAATGTGGTAAAACGAGTTTAAATTTAAAAAATGTATACCAGGACACTTTTCTGTTTTATCAACACTGGTTACAATGAGCAAGCAACACCTTACAGTACAGAGTACTGGTGACAGGGATTGATAGTTATGGATTCCAGACTGCCAAAATTCATTTGATGTGTTTAACATCAGTTACTGTCTCAATTGAATTCATAGTCAGACTGCTGTTTTCAGTGGTTTCCGTTTGGGATAAATGCCAGAGCAGCACCGTATACAGTGGAGCATGAAGCGTTCACAATTGTATTTTCCCAAGTCCTGCCATTCCTAGACGTCAATGACCACAGCAGTTTGAAGTGCTCTAAAACCACTATCTATCAGTCACATGGATGTTTGTGTTCTCATGAGATTTACCATCCATATTATCATGAATTATTTTTCAGATTATGTTCCTATTCTGATTTGACTATTTCCTCTAGCTCAGTTGTTGGCAAGGTGTGCTCTAGAGCACTTGATACATGTGTGTTGCTTTTTGAACATTGCAGTTGTTGATTGCAACAGTGTGTATTTATGTATCATGCTGCATAATTAAAATTTGCAAACAAGAAAAATGCAACATGTCCAGCAAATAAAATTCAAAAATAATATAATAAATTTAGTGTTTCTTTTTTTTGTCGGTACCCTAAAAAGAATTTTCAAGAACGACGTCGGTTTCAATATATTTAGAAAGCTCTCAAACACAAAATATCCATTGCTTTGCACTTACATAGCCAGTGTTGCAGCTGCTCAAAGTGTGGCTCAACTTTCTTTTTTTTTTTATGCAATTTTGTTCTAAACTTAAATGTGTTAAATATTTCCAAATCATGTTTATTGAATGAAAATTTGAGGGCATTCTTAAAAGAATAATGCTGCAACCTTGCACTAGAAATGGGAGAAAATTCAAAAATTGATTGTAAACAAATGTTTATTTATTTTGAACATGAAATTTAGGAATTTGTAATATCCTTCAATATTACATTTGCTCCTTGTCCCTTAAAAATGCATGACATCAAAATATCTGGGGAAACTGGTGTCTAGAAGGTTCCTGTGAAATTATGCTGCCACTTTCTTTTTTTGGTGCGTGTGTTCCCAATGTCAGAGACAGTGTTGGGCAAATTGCTTGTATGTCTTGACAGTCACATTCGGTGACTATTCCGTTACTCTTTGCATTTAACCAGAGAAGAATGACATTTAAACAGTAATAAAAGTGAAGAAAAGAATTTAACTATTCTTATTTATATATTGTGCAAATGTTCCTCCTAAACTGTGACAAAGTCTTTACTCTTCTTTGGTGAAAGAGTTTTTCCAAAGGATTTTCTATTACACTTCCTAGAACATTCTTTATTATCATTGACACCTTCTGTCCTTCCAAATTAATTTTAATCAAATGAAGTGAATGTAATAGCCAAAATCATGCAATGAGATGTTTTCTGTCTTTTCAAAGAAACCCACAATCTATACAACAGTTTACGAGAGTGACAGACTGGGCCAATTGTGTAAACAAAATGCTATCCTTGGCTCTGCAATGAACATTGGAAAATACAAAGACAACATGAAGAGAGACACTTTGCATTGCCTCTTCTGTTGCAAACTACTACTGTGGTCCAAGGTTCAGCATTTATCAATTGCTTTTTAAGTGACAAGAGTAGAAGGACATTATTTAATTGCCTTCATCTTACTATGCAATTTTTGGCTAGAACAGTAGAACTATTAAAGGATCTGAGTAGATTAGAAAGGAACAGGATGTCCCATATGATAAAGGTGTTAGTATTTTCCCTGAAATACAGATTTAAGAGAAATGGAAAGAAACATTGATAATTGATAATAGGAAAAATAAAATATTAAATCTTAAAAACATAAAATAAATATACATATAAATAAAATCTTTAAAACATATGCAAGTGGTTTTTCTGGTCTGTCTTTAATCATACTTCTTTCTTACTAATTTCCTAGCTTATAAAATATGAACTTCAAGTTTTTGGTATTTATTTACCAGAAATACAATTCTATCCCTTAGGGACCAAATACTCCACCCCAAAAAAATATTTTTAAAAGGTACCTCTCATTTTATCCCAAGAGTCAACAATTGACTCTTCGGGATATTTATTACTCTTCCTGTAACTTAATTCGTATACTTATCAAGTAACACGGGAATTCAGCAGACATTTAATTTAAGCAGAATGTAAAAGGATTTTTTTAAGAAATTTTATTTGTATAGTATAGTTTTTATTGTGTATTTCTGCAAGTTTCTGAAAGGCTTTCTTTTGTTTCAGGTACTAATATATGAAATGCTTTTAGAAGATGAATGAGGATTGGCTGTGGATTTTTGCAATGACTTGTATTCACTTGTGTACACTTGTGAATATTATGATGTCATATTTTATTACAGCTTATTCCTTTTCTATCTACAAAAATTATTTCATTTGTAGGTAACATGTATGGTCTTATAATTTTAAAATATAGTCTCCAATAATAGTATTAATTTTGAATGCATTGCATTCTCCAAAAGAAAGAAATTTATTGCAGTATTTGTGTACAGTAATGATCGAACATTTTGTAAAAGAGTTGCTGAGGATATATCTATATATTGCAAGTAGTTGCATTAGAAATGATAGCAAAAGATAAGTGTCACAGGCTCTGTAAGGTAAATGTCATGAAATTTTCCATGGTATCCGGTATTTTGGTTTCATGTACAGGTATAGGACATTATTTTACATTAGTTTGAATTTTTAGAAAAATTTTAAGTAAATGTACATTTGACTTTTGGTGGCAGACCAAATATTTCAGTTAAGACTTGTGAATATCATGGTCCAGGTGAACATTGATAAAAGTAGTGTCATTCATTCTGCCTCAAATTTAATTATAGAAGCACAGTAATTATTGGTGTATAATGAGAAGTGCTTATGTAGATTTGACTTAGATCAATTTTCCATTTCCTTTGCTTCACCTTTGTTCTCACAGTCTATTCCGAACTATGTTGCTTTTAATTATTATGTGCATATGATCTTTTACCTATTAATTGCATTTGAAGGGAAAAATATAATTAAAATTGTTAAGATTAGTTAGATGAGGAAATCCATGTGTGAAGGGTTGGTTGCCTTCCTTAACATGGTATTTCTCTCATCTTATTGGACTCAAGAAATAACTATGAATGTAAATGTGAACTGTATGGATTTGCTGTGTTAGTGCGTTTTGCTGCAGTGTATGAAGCTTAATAAACATTGTTATTGTTAAGCAAAATAAAATATGAGAATAGTTCTTATGAAACTTTGAGCAAAAATTTGATAATCTATGGCAATTTCCATAGATTGCATTTTTATAAACCTGCTACACTTGTTGGTTTTGCCCTGTGCTTCACACCAATTTATGTTTTAGACATAAATATATTAACTGATAAGGTTGTGTTTGTTTTAATTACTTGACAACATGAGTGCTATTCGACATTTGTGTTCAGGGAAAGGAGTATGTATGATTGCTGCAAATAAAGTAATGAAATGAAAATATTGTGTGGTATTAAATAAATGATGACTAAGCTAGTGGTAATGTTTTTAGTCTTGCCTCCCTGAAAAAATAAATAAATAAAAAGAAATGGAATTACATATTTGAACATTAGATCAAAACTGTCAAACAAACTTTTCAAGATGGATTGATTGTCATTGAAAATGTACATTTCAATTCTAAGTGTAAACACGTAGTACTACAACAGCGCATAATATGTTTTTGGTAATGGTTGAACACAATTGTAATAGCCTTCTAAAAAGGCAGCCAACCCTGAAAAACTCATCATCAAATTAACTGTGAGAAGTTTTATATATCCTTCATTTATTGAAAATTCAAAAGTTTACATGAAAATGGCTTTCTGGCATTGAATTGCGTTTATTCTTACAAAAAGTTAGAAGACAACTAAACAAAAATATTGATCCAGGCAGGGATTCAAGCCATATGGCATCAGTGAGAACCTGATTGATATAAGTTGTATTAAATTGGAGTAATCTGTACATTTATTCTTCTATAATGAATCCTGTGAAATTTTGCATAATTTATTACACAGTGTAACTCAAAATTACATAAAAACTCTATTTTCAAAGAAGTATAGTATATATATGTATATATACACTGAAGAGCCAAAAAACTGGTACACCTGCCTAATATCGTGAAGGGCCATAGCGAGCACACTGAAGTGCTGCAACACGGAAGTGGCATGGACTCGATTAATGTCTGAAGTGGTACTGGAGGTAATTGACACTATGAATCCTGCAGAGCTGTCCGTACTCTCGTGAGAGTATGAAGAAGTGGAGACCTTTTCTGAACAGCATGTTGCAAGACATCCCAGATATTCTCAATAATATTCATGTTTGGGGGTTTTGGTGGCCAGTGACTGATTAAATTCAGAACAGAGTTCATGGAGCCACTATAGCAATTCTGGACATGTGGGCTGTCGCATTGTCGTGATGGAATTGCCCAAGTCTGGGGATGCATGAATGGGTGCAGGTAATCACACAGTATGCTTAAGTATGTGTCACCTGTCAGAGTCCTATCTAGATTATCAGAGGTCCCATTTCACTCCAACTGCTTCATACCATAACAGAGCCTCCACCAGCTTCAACAGTTGATATGCTGGGTCCATGGATTCATGAGGTTGTCGCCATAATCCTATACGTCCATCCGCTCAAAGCAATGTGGAACGAGGCTCGTCAGGCCAGGCTACGTGTTTCCAGTAATCAACAGTCCAGTGTCTGTGTTGAACCCAGGCGAAGCGTAAAGCTTTGTGTCGTGCAGTGATCAAGGGTACACGAGTGGGCCTTCGGCTCCGCAACTCCATATCGATAATGTTTCGTTGAATGGTTCGCACGCTGACATGTGTTGAAGACCCAGCATTGAAATCTGCAGCACTTTGCGGAAGGGTTGCACTTCTGTCACGTATACTGATTCTCCTCAGACGTCAGTCCCGTTCTTGCATGATCCTTTTTCGGTCGCAGCGATGCTGGAGATTTGAAGTTTTACAGGATTCCCGATATTCACGGTACACTCGTGAAATGGTCGTGCGGGAAAATCCGAATTTCATCGCGATTTCGGAACTGCTATGCCCCATCTCTCTTGCGCCGACTATACCACAATTTTCAAACCCATTTAAATCGTGATAATCTGCCATTATAGCAGCAGTAACCGATCTAATAACTATGCCAGACTCTGGTTGTCGTATATAGTAGTTGCCGACCGGTGCGGCGTATAGTGATTGCATCCTGATCTCTTTATTTCAATACGCATGTCTGTACCAGTATTTTGTCTCTTCAGTGTATACATACACACACATTGGTATTCTTTAGGGAGAAATGTGCTGCATCGTGCTTGGGTTCGACAACCCCCAGATAGTCGAAAAAAATCTTATAACATTTTAGGAATATACATTTTCCATTTCATGGAAAATGCGACCCTGGCAGTGGCGTAGATTGAAGGTGGTTTTAACCGCATGTAAAGTAAAGTGAAAACCTCTAGTTCTTGGAGGGGGTCCAGAGGCAAATTTTGGGACGGGAAATTAAAAATTATTTGGTCGAAGGTGTCATTACAGACTTCGGCAAATGTCGCAGGCTACCTTAGCTCAAGCTGCAATTTGATTTTATTAATTAATGATTAATAAAATTTTAATGATTATTCGAAAATATTTTTGCTTACGTTATAACAGTTATATACGTAATGTATCTGTAAAACTAATTGAAAAAAAAATTGATATGAATTTTTATCTATATGCAATATGGAAATTTGGTATGATTTTTTTTTTTTGCTTTCTCGCCTTGTGAATTCTTTGTTAGAAGAGAAAGTTCGCGCTAGAAAAGGCCGAAATTTCGCCAGAAAAAAACTTATTGCCGGGTTCTGGTAACGAAAAAGTGGCTAAATGTTGAAAACAAATCCTCTACTTCGTGGTGTACCCAGAATTCGTTTTATTTGTTCTTGATACCGAAAAATGGATTGACGGCAAAAAGCCCGTCTCTCCGTCCGTATATGGTCAGCACTAACGGCTAAACCGTTCAGCCGATTTTCTTCAAACTTAATGTTCCCCAATCGATTTGGCTGATGTCGCGACCCCTGGAATTTGAAACCGATATTTCAATATTGGGGGTACTTTACATGAACACCTCGAACATTTTCAAGTTAAAAAAAATTGTTCCAAATTTTTTGATTAAATTTTGTTTTCCAATGTGCATAAAACGTTTAAGAATGGTGTAGGTTTCATATTCGGTGATATCCCCGATTTTTCGAAAATTGCGAAAATAATTTTTAAAAGTACAAAATTAGAGATAAAGATTTTTGGCTCAGAGACTGTTGCACAAAATTTCCTATTTAGAAACGGTCATGAACAATTTTTTGAAGGAACTAGTTTTTGTCGTAATGGGGGCTTGAAATTTAGAAACAAAAATTTTCTCAAAAAATCTCTCCAATTTTTTCTTTAAATTTTCTCCACTTATGTAATAAGGGACGGTAAGAAATGTGGCGCTAGTCCCATTTTCGGGTATTGCTCTTTTTTTGAAATTTGCAAAAACATTTCAAAACTACAAATTTGAAGATAGAGATTTTTGCTTCAGACAAAGTTGTAAAAAAATAGCTATTGAAATAAATAAAAACCTAGTGGTGCTGTAGAATGGCATAGACTTTCTCGCCCTAGGTAGTTTTATATTCTTTCTACTCTTGACCAACATTTCCGATAGGCGTCATTGTCTTCTCGCCTGTTTTCTTTCGTCGCCCGAAAAACCACCATTTTTCACATTTTCTTAATTACTCAGCACCGTAATGCTAGAACTGAAACCGCGATACACTTATTTCAGAAAAAATATTGAAAACCATTTGAAGGAATTCTAATCGCAAATTAATCAAGATAAATAAACTGGAAGTGTATACAATTTGTCACATCTCTATGTCGGGTTAAATGTCGGGTTTGGAGAGAAGCGATCCTGGCTCGGGGGTAATTATTTGTCACAACACTGTTGCTGCAGAAATCTATTGAGAATTTCAAAAACTTTATTGAAAATCATTTGAAGCAATTTTACTTACATATATAATGTAAGATTCTCAATACACTGGAAGTGTCTGTATTTCATTTTCGTATTTTAAACAAGTTTACAACTCTCTTATTCTTTTTGTAAAATGTTACATCAAATCAATTGTTCAATATAATATTATGAGGCGTTTAGAAACATTGTGAGAAAGTATGTGCTTTGGTAGCACCACTAGTTTAAAAATGTGTGTGATTACATTGAAAATTTACGTAAAACCTACTCATATGAGTAGGTTTAACGTAAGTTCAACAAATTGTTTGTATTATTTGAAGAACAGATTTGATTTAAAAAATCAATATTATTTTATTAGAGAAGTTGGGAGACCCCGCATTCTATATAGTCAGAGATGCAAAAGTTTCAGTTGTGATTCTGCGACCTTGCATAGGGGAAAATGTGCGGCTCGTGCTTATGTTCGACAACGCCCAGATAGTCGAAAAACTTTTATATTATTTTAGGATTATACATTTTCCATTTAATGAGTCAATATTCAAGGTATTGTAGTACTCGTATATGAAATAATTAGAGCACGCAATTTTGCCTTCACTTCCAGGATATGTCCATTACCTGTCCTGGATTCTAAGAATTCCATTTTTTCTTTCCCGCCTTACTATGTACTCGCGTAATGAATAGATAGCGATAGAAAGTATAATGCAGCAAAACTCGGCGAATTTTCGACAAAATGTGACCCTGGTAGTGGCGTAGATTGGGGGAGGTTTAAATCGCAGATAAAATTACGCGGAAACCTCTTTAGTTCTCGAAAAAATGTACATAAACTTTCAAAATATATCTTTGAATAATATATTTTATTACGGAAACAAATCTCTATCTTCAATATTGTTGGATCTTGCGATTTTCCACATGAGACTGATTCTTCTGAAAACCAGTATCCTAGCACGAAATTTCATGGCGAATACAGAAGTGATAAGCATATTTCCATTAAAAGCTTTGTTTTCCAGAAATTCGCACAAACTTCATTTTCAGCAAAAATGTAATGTTGGAAGTTGACATTTTAAACAGGTTCCTTTACAACTAGGAAGAATGTCTAATACTCGCGATAATGGGTACCGTACATACGAAGGGCATTCAAGAAGCTCCCGGAATGGGCTTGCCGTCACCAAACTAGCAATAATGCAGGGTTCGTATTCTTTTAGTAGGCGACTGCGCCTGTTGGCACGCGGGTAAAATTGGTCTAAAGATGTCTCAGTGCGCAGTGGTGCCACTACTCCGTGTCACGTGGAGTTGAGTAATAGTCCGTCGGTGCAAAGTCGCAGTTCGAACAGCGCGGGAACCTGAAGTTCATGTGCAAACTGCGAAAATCTGCTTTACAGACACTGTCGGCCCTGCTACACCGTGGCTTGGACTGTTACTGAAAATTTCTATGTGCACGTTTTGCAGAGGTTTGGTGATGCGGTTCGAAAGACGCATATGGCCAAGTGGAGAATGGTGTCTGCATCACGATCGCGCCCAGCCACACAGCGCTTGTTGCGCAGAAACTCATTACCGAGAGCATGCCTATCTTTCCTTAACTACCGTACACTCCGGATCTCGCTTCACGGGACTATTGGCTGTTCCTGCTCTGAAAATGGGCCTCTGAGTTCGTTTTGCAACCGTGGAGAACATGAAATCGAAAGCGACGGCTCAGGCCTGACAGGCGCCGAAAGACGGTTTCTAACACTGAATCCAACCATGGCAGGAACGATGGAGCTACTGTAAGGATGCGCAAGGGTCTTTCTTAGAAGGTCATTAGGTTACCGTTTCCATAGGTAGAGGCCATTAACAAGCTGAACTACCATTCCTGGAACTTTTTGAACGTCCCTCGTATATTATTCTGTGCAAATCTCAGTGCACTAGCTCTAGCAGTTAGGGAAATAGAGCCAGTTGAAGATAACCCTTTTAAAATTTCGAAACCCCTCAAGAACATTAGTTTCAGAAAAACGCCTCAAGAAGGCACATTTATCGTCCGAACGTGGCAAATGGCATTTTCTGAATCTGCATCAAATTTTGAAAGCAGATATTGCCTTTATAATTGACTCATGTTGCATAGTTTGTGAGATATGGGCGGAACTGTTTTGTATTAAAAATCGAAAAAATTCAACGACCCCCTACCTGTCGTATTTTGCGATTTTCGACATCTATTCTCGAAGTTTAGAAGGGCCAAGCAAACCTCTGACGATGTTTTGCAGGTAATATGAAAGCTAAATATAATTGAGTACCTATCAATTTCATCAAATTATTATAATTTTAAATGTATTCCTCTAACACGTTGTGTTCTCAGAATACAGGTTTTGCGGGTCCTCGAAACTGAAAAATCGATTGACAGCATATACGTCTGTGGTCAACGATAGCACCTAAAACTTTCAGGCGATTTTTTCCAAAAGTTATATTCTTCTATTAATCTGAACGAACTCGAGGCTCTGTGAGTTTGAATCGGATATTTTGATTTTTGGGTTCATTTTTCATAAAACCTCAGCATTTTCGGATTTTTCTAAAAAAAGGCTAGATTTTTAAACCTTTTTATTGGGTACCGTGAAGGACACCTAAAATGACGCGGTGTCATTTTAGAATTTGAGAGATTTGTTTCTGTAATAAAATATGTTATTCAAAGATATATTTTGAAAGAGTTTATGTACATTTTTTCGAGAACTAGAAATTAATGCAAACGTTGATGTGATCTTTGTTTTTTGAATTTAACTGAATGTTGCATGCCCTTTTACATTCTCCCTACGAAGTAGAGATAAAGTTATGTAATGTTGCGCGAAGAAACGGCGAATTTTCGGAAGAAAAACTCTTACTTCGAGGCCCTGGTAACGAAAAAGTTGATAAGTCCAGTTGGTAAATTTAGGGGGGGGATCTTCGTTGAAAACCCTGATTTTTCGAAAATTGCGACAGTTCAAAGTTTTTTCGGAGCCTTCTTACAACAAAAATATTAAAGATAGAAATGTTTCCCTTAATAAAATCTGTTCCTTTAAGAAAGATTTTGAAATAAGACCTTGCACAATTTTTCGAAAATTTGAATACGTTTTGCGTGAAAATACGGGTGAGAAATTACGTGCTGTTTTAGAACCAATAGTTTTCCATTATGAAATCTGTTCATCAAAAACAGTTCTTCAAACAGATCATGTTCAATTTTTCGAAAAGAGTTTTTTTGCGTTATTTTGTGTAAAAGATAAGCAGTTTTTTAAACAATTACTTTTTCCAAAACGGTTCCAATGCTTTTTTTTTCAATTTTTCTATGTATATAGCAAAGAACGGGAAAGATAATTATGCTGGTTCCATTTTTGGTCTATTCTCTGTGTTTTTGAAAGTTACAAAAAAGTAACAGTGTAAATGTACAATATTGAATATTAGAGATTTATTGTGAAATGAAATATGTTCTAAAAAAACAGTTCTTTAAAAAAGACCTTGTAGTATTTTAATATGAGTAGTTAAGAGTAATTTTATATAATTTCGAAATTACTTTCGCTAAAGTCGTTCAGGAATTATTTAATTAGTTTATTATTAATTTGTTTAGTTGATTAGTAATTAGTATTAGTACTAATAATATAGTATTAGAAGTATTAGTAATAGTATAATAGGATAGTAGAATTAGATATTATAATAGATAATGTAATAGAGTTTATTTATTTGAAGTTACTTAATATAATCGCCCTCGCTCATTGGCCAGCGTGTTAGTTTCCATGACGCGACCCCAGGTTCGATTTCCGGTCGGGCAAGATTACAGCGTGCGTTTTCCTTGCTATGTCCCAGTATATGTTGCTGTGTGACGATTGGAAACCTCACTTCTCAGAGTGAGAAGACCAGAATACGGCGTGTGGATGTCTTTGAGCTAACCACACGTACCCCTTAAACCGATGGCCGCGAGGCCGGGACGCTGCCGAGAGACTCTGACCCGTTCGCGGGTTGTCGCGCCTAGTACAGAGAGACTTAATATAATATAACGTAATATAAATGTCTGGTTGTTGTTCAACACTGCCACGAACCGCCACTGAGGCTTTATTTACTTATCATATTACAGTGATACCACATATGATACACATCCATAATGCGTACCCTGCTGTTTGAGAAAATTCAACAACCAGAAGGAATGGTCAGAATCACTTAAAAATCGGCAGATGTGTAGAACGGTGTGTTCATAAGAAGTGATTAAATTTGCGTAGAGATGGCGTTGAAATAGCAGAACCCTCCTTTGTGTCACAAATCAGGTCGGTGTTACGCCACACTCAGTTGGTGTAGAGTCGTCAAACGACGTGGAAAAGCACGTGTCGGCATGTCTTGTCCACTCCAAAGGGCGCAAAATCAGCATCTGAGTTCGAATGGAGCTGAATAATCTGTCTCCGGGAAGGGTATTTGTCGTGTCGTGACATTGCGGCTCGAACGGGGTGCGCTGCTACGCCAGTGATGCGTGTGCGGAACCAGTGAGTAGAGGAGGGGTATGCACAGCGACGAGCGGGTCCCGGACCACGCAATGGGACCATATCGCGAGATGACCGCCATCTTGGTGGCATGGCCGTAACCGACAGAACGGCGTTGTTCACAGTGTTGGCTCGACTTTGGAGTTCTACAACGGGAGTGGTCATGTCTTTGTCGACGGTTAGACGCCACCTGTTGAGGGGTGGACGGGTGGCACGCATAACACTGCGTTGGATTCCGTTGGTCAGAAACCACCAATGTCTCCGACAGCGATGCGCACGTGAACGTGTTCTGGTATGCGGAGTGGCAAAATGTAGTGTTTTCGAACGAGCCCCTCCTCAATTTGTGATACAGTGATGACTGTGTTCGATGCTACCATGTGCTACCATGGTGATTGCAATCTGCCAGCCTGCATTGTTCCGTCCAAGCGATCCACCACCTCAGCCATGACAAGCTCTAAACTCCCAACCGATGTGTGTGGTAGTGGAGTACATGTAAGTGTGTGTGTGTGTGTGTGTGTAAGTAACGGGTAAGGATAGAAAGGAAGAGGAAAGAAATATTGCGCGCGGTCCGTTTGTTAGAGTACCTAGAGAAATCTACTCATCGGAGCACATTGCCTATTCAACTCCAGTCAGAGGATGAATTCGACCTAGCACCTAGCTGTGTCGATAACTCGGTCAGAGGGACTCGACACTCTGGTCAGAGGCACTGCAGTTGATGGCCTGATCCAGTTCCACTTAGCGTGACTTAAGCCGGTTCAGAAACCTATTATTCGATAACTCTTCATGAAACTTCCCCTCCATGGCGACCTTACTAGCGTAGACAGCTTCGTCAGTAAACACTGACATTTTCAAAATTACCAGAGGGTAAATGTAGAGACAAAGTTTTATTAGAATAAGGAAGTTGACTCGACGAAAAATGATTGCGATCACAATCATTCATAGATTCGTTATTTAATGCGATGAAATAATACCAGGCTGTGCCAGTCAAAAGTAAAATAACTTAATACTTATCAGACGCAGATATTAACACAGTATAATTTCCTGTTCCATGTCGTTCATGGCACATGTTAAGCCAACAAACAAGAAGACCTTCACAGAAAATACCCGGAAATTACAATCAATAACTGCTTCCGACCTAAATGTGGCTGCGATGCACTAGGATTTTCTCGCATTTTCAAGAGTTTTCATATTTACCTCAGGTGTTATACATCTTGTACGTAAAACAATCAGGTAGGATTATCTACATCTAACAGTTTAGCGTGACGCCTCTGGCAAGTATTTTCACAGTAAACAGTTTATATGTGCTATGAAAGCTAGAGCAGTGTGTGACTCCTCCATCCTCAGGTATGAATATATTTTTTTAACGTTTGTTTCATTATTTTTATTTATTTTCACTCTGATGAATCACCTCTTAACGGTTTGTGTTATGTTTGAAAGGCAATAATTGCCTTAATTACTAAATTATTTAGTAAATCACGGCGTTTCAGCACTGGAGATGCTTTAAAACCCACAAAATACTTAATGGAAACGGAATTCACAAACGTAGCAAGAATTGTTACACATCAAACTGGCAACGGAGCGCGTGCGTTCTTATCATCATCCTTGTTCTCTGCTTGACCCATGCATGCACGCGCGCGTATACACACACACACACACACATACATACACACATTACCAGACATATGGGAAGGTTGCCTAATTTTGACAAATTTTCCTTTTTTGCTTTACTTTGTAAAAAGAGAAAGTAGTGTAATCGTTTATTTCAAATTCAATATATCAACATTCAAAATATATTTTAATTACATTGTTTCTGGTAAATAGGAATGGAAAAAAACTGAAAGTGTGCAATTGGTTCAAATTGGGATATCGATTCCCTCATTTGGACTCATAGTCTCTTAAGTTGGACCTCAGAAGAATTGCACGAGTGATAAATGTATTGGAAAATTGAATCCGTTTATTGAAAATAACATAAATACATTCAGTCGTTATATCCAGACGATAAAGAAAAAATAATATTGTCGAATTACATTACAGAAATTACAGTTTTATTGAGAAAATATAATTGACAGTGCGCGCCTTTATTCAATGGATTTTATTTATCATTCTAATATTCTTAAAATCCTGAGGCATTTACACCTCATTCTAATAATCAAGGCAATCTAAAGGCGATCATTGTAATATTTTAAACTGAATTTGCCTGCCAGGTTAAAATATTCCAATTTAATGAAAACACCATGTAGTACTACGAAAATGAATAAGTACCGAACTACTTATTCGATAAAAAAACTTCTAACAGACTTCTAAAAACCAACGTGGTGGCTTGTTACATATTTCATATCTGCGACCTTCCTCAGGGCGTAATGCGACTGCAGGGCATTACGCCCTGAGGAAGGTCGCAGAATGGCGACCGAAACGTCGGCACCTTCGCCATGACAGTCAAGCGGCACCCGGACAGTCAAGAACTGACGAATACTGACTCCGGCCGCGGAAGCCTTCGCTATTACTTTATGCTGGATTTTATTTTAGCACACCGAGTGTGAACTTATAATCTACATGCCAGACATACTACCATATCTTCAATTTCCTTTTCACATTTTGTTCAAAATCAGCTATCTTCAACATTATTGCGAAATGTATCCCGTAACATTATTGCTGTGATCTCGAGAACTTAAACTTTTTTTATATTCTTATATTCATGCCTTAACTTTTGTATTGTCATATTTGCTGTTTGGATGTACTTGTTCGTTAAAAGTGATTATTTACTGAACTGATTATTTACGAGTACATATATTCCAATCCGTTGATTTCCACTGACACGATAGTACATTATAAAATAATGCTTTTCGAGAAACTTTATTTGACATTATTTAAAGCACATGAACTCATAAATGCAATAAAGTGAACAAATTTCCGATCATATAAATATTTACGACGTGAGAGATAAGTAAAAAATACATTTTCGTATTTTTTTAAAGCAAAAGAATAGAGGAATATGGCGTTTATGTCATCTTATATTACATTCATATTACATACATATTACATACATATTACATTCAGCACTATTCCTGACCAAAAGTTTAAGGAAAAATTTGAAACCGGTTTTGAGAAAATCTTGTGTTTGTAATTTTTTACGGTTGCACATATTGCTCGCACTATTGCGTAAAAACTACTATTAAAAAAAATGCACAAGACGTGAAAGAACTCACTACAGAGAACATATTTTATTTGCAGGAAAACTCTTCAATTTGTAGTTGTAGGAAGACGTCTGAAAAATTTTGAAATTTTCAAAAGTTCAGAGTGACCTGACAATCGGACCTACGAAACTTTTATAAGTGTATATTACCCAATTTTTACAGGAATTGTTTTAAAACATTTGGGCTGTTTTGGGGAAAATTTTTAAATTGTCCGTATATACGTAAGTATATGGGAGAGTTAAAACAGACAACGCTGTGCAACTACTTCAAGGGCAACATTGGTCTTACTACGCGAAGCTAATGAAATACATTTGCAACGTCTCGCATAATTGCAATTGCAGACTCCCTCTGCACACAATGGCTTACGATATACAGCAGGAAAATATTAAGACACAACAAAAACCATGTAACACTCATTTTACTTATTAAAATGGCAGCTATTCACAGAAAATTGACTAACAATCCCATCTACAAGCATTAGAGCTAATTCCCAATGCTCTAATGTATTTCGTACGTGAGATAACCTATTTCGGACATTTCCCCCTTCGGAGCATTTCTATCCGGTTGGGTCGGTGCGTCCCTGGGGAGAGGGAGAGAGAAACTCCGCAAGGCGACGTGTAGGTCGCCCTCAGATATTGTTCCAGCGGAGGAGGACGCCGCTATCTCCCCGCTCTAACACGCCGGGGATAAAGTCGCGACAGGAAACCCGAATTATCATTCACTCATTCAATAAGTTTTTAAATCTCTACGGTATGAGTCACCCGTGGCAACTTGTGCAAATTCTTAAATCAATTTTTCGGTTCTCTGTGAGATACCTTGCGGTCGTTCTGACCTAGAAATATGAGGGTCACCTGTGAGTGACTAAATTTAACTCGAGTGGAGAGCGGGCATGAAAGACGTGAGTAGCGACATGCGATTGCGTGTATTATGAGTTGTCCGCAGGCACTGTTGTTTGCCATGACCAATGGCAAATCATTTCATATTTATAATTCTTCTAATAAATTATGGACATACAAAATGATTGTCCTGGGTAATCAAATTATTTTACGTTTGTTCAATGTTTATGTTGTACGTTTATTTTAATTGCTCGTTATTAAACAGTTTTAATTAATTATCACAGTTTACGTTTCGGCAAAGAGTTTTATTTGTGTTTAGAATCTATAAAATTGTTTCACTATATTAACGAAATTTCTTTAATTCAACTTCTTCAGTAATATGTATTTCTGTAATTATTGTTTTACTTTTAAAATAATTTATATAAAATATAAATATTTTGTTCCAAGTAAACAGCAACTATATAAACTATAATTACTCAACTTTCAATTTTCAATTTCACTCCCCTTCCGCAGTCCGAAGTGAACCTACTATTTCATGTCCATCTAATTTGTGCACTTACTGTAATTACATTCAATTGATTATTTCATTCGGGTGGAGTCCCTGCTCAAACATGAAGAGATAGATACTGCACGTCACAAAATTATTTACCTGTCAATGTAGTTTAGAGAAGGGGACGGCCAGTGATAATTGATGTCACGTAGAAGGAAGGGTTGGTATTGCATTTCGTGATTACTAAACAGACTCATGACTTTACAATAAATATTTTAAAATAGTCGTTCTTAAACTTCAATTAAATTTTTAGCGAAATTTAATTAAAATTTGAGTCTTTGAAAAAAAAGAAAAAAAAACAATTACTTATAAAAGTTAGTGTATTTTACTAATTCCCAATTTTGAATAGTGGATTACGTACCAATTGACTGAAACCAAAAAAAACTATCTAATAATATCTTCATATATTAATGTATGAAGCCCTTGTCACATTTTGAGAAGGCGGAAAACAGCAACATTGATACTGTCAAACATTTCTCAAAACCGAGAGAATGTAATATTGAATTGACTTATCCATAAAAAAAGTAAAATATGTATGACGTACGGGGAGAAGTATAATCTGCGTACGTTTTTTGAGTTTCAGAATCCCTTTCCCGTTTTTTACTATAGAGTTGAATTGTGAAAAAAGTTACCAATAAAAAAGATATAAAAGACTATGTGGGAAATAGTATTTTATTTTATTTACATTATTTTATTTTACAGTGAGAGAAAAAACAAAAGAAAGTAACATTACAGATATCGGGAGTAGTCTCCTCCGACGACGAGTCTAGTATATTTATAATCTACCTACTGGACACTAATATTTCTTTGAAATAAATTATGTCAATGAAGGTGAATGGAGAAACGCAAATAGTTTGTGAAAATATTGCCGCCCTTCGTAGACTCCGCCGCTTGCCGGTGTTTCAAAAGGTTTATTCTTTGTCTTGCAGTAAACATGGAAATTCACGAACTTCTCATTCAGGTACCTGAAATGAGAGCGAAGCAATAGGTGAATCCGCACGATTAATATATGAACGAAATGAATTGCCCGTCGTTTATTACATAGGAAAGTTCGCTCTTGCCCTCTAAATCTGAAGGTCAGGTCCGTGACGTAACAACTGCGAATGTATTAAACAAGCGGCGCCCAATCAATAGCCTGTACCTGGCGGCGGCGTGGCCCCTCGGGCTCCGGCACAGTCGCGGAGCAGGGCGCCCGCACGCCGTTGCCGGCCGGAGCCGCCAGGTTGTGCAGCTGTGCAGGCGCCATGGTCGGCGAGCAGCCGCAGGCGACGCCCGAAAGGGCCTGCCGTCGCTGTTGCAGCGCGGCCGCACCCGGCCACGCAGCGCGCGACCCACACCCCCCGCCCCGCCACGCAACCCCCGCGCCGGCCCCCCCCGCCTCCCTCGTGCGGATCCCGCTGCGCTCGAGCCCACCGCTGCGACAGCGACCTGGCGCCACGGTGATGCGCCCCGCCCCGCACCACCACACACGCGCCTCACAGAGCTCCAGGAGATCCAGGAACTGGAGAAGACCTTTCATCCGCGGATAACACTCAAAGCTGGACACAACGCCAACGTGAGCGGCAAAGAAATCCTTGCAGTATCAAAACACCCCACCATGACGCAATCCAAGCCGGAAGAATCCATCTAAATCGTCAGTTTAGTGGCTGCTCGAAAGTATCCCTGACGCTCCAGCACGAAGCTCACGCTGACTGTAACCACCAGTACCCAAAACTGCTGCTAGCAGATTGTCCCAACAATGATTAGGATGAAAATAAATGATCCATTCTGTTCTCCACGAACACAAACTTCCATCATCAGAGCTCCTAGAAAGATGTGAAGAAGATTGAGTTACTCACAGGATAACTTCCTTTTCAAAACACGTTCCAAGCACTTTAAAATTTATTATTCTAAATGCAATTCCCAAGTTAATAGCCAAAAGAATTTGCGTGACAGAAATTTTTCAAATTAAATGATTTATTTCTCTTACGTATTATTCAGATGGCGAAGGAGGCGTGTTTGCTTTTACATAATTTAGTTTTCTATACGGCATCTTTAAATTCAACATATATCTTTCACCTGTGAAGCTTTCCTCTTAAAAATCACGTATATTCATTAAACCAATAGAACTTGATAATCAGAAGCAACTTAATTTTAATTGTCTCACCATACTAATAAAAAAGAAAATTTAGCACGTTTCCGTTTGTCGGAATGTTCGTTTTTTCATCTGTCTCTCTAAATATGTTTCAGAATCTGAAATTACTGTCCAAAATGAATTTATCTCTCTTCTACATATATGTGTAAGATTTGATGTCACACTTACAATAACAAATATTTGTAATGCTCTCTTACCAGTATCATTACAGATAAAAAAATGAAATTTAAAAGAGATAGTTTTCATGCACGAACATATATAGAAAGGAAGTGGCGGGCAAGAATATACGACATGACCTTTAATAATCATCAATAAATTCCATGTTAACGTACTTAAAATATTAAAGAAATTAATACTACCCTTAAAGAGAGCGCTTATACCGATCATAAAAAAGACCGAAGAAGTTTGCCTCATACTTACACTCTAACATCGAGCTTATGTCCAGGTAATATCTATTATTTGTTTCAAGCTATTCCCTGCCATATTGACAAAGACATATTTATAAACATTGTCTTTACTGACGTGGTATTAAAAGAAGCTATTTCAAGATAATAACATAAAAAATTGAAAGTAAAACCGACAAATTAAAAAATGTAAAAAGAAAAATGTATTAAAATTCTAAACGTCATTTTACGTATTGAAACATATATTAGCCAGAGATCGTGATCGGTCTAACAAACTAGACATCCATCTGCTATCTGACTGGATCTCCTACCATATTTGATTCGGACGTTTGAGACCGGATGAGTCCAGGAAAAGTGACGCGATCTTTTTATTAAAGACTTTTACGTAAGGAGTTAAAAAGGTTTTACACGCGATATCGTGTAAAACTTTTTACTCACTACAAAAGAGCATTTCTAAAAGGAGCTAAACACTCCAGCATGCAACCAAAGACGCACTTCATTCAATGTGAGTCTGTTACAAGTCTGCGATTACGTACACCTCAGCTCTATTATTCTGAGAAAGCCAAATCAAATTATTTTGCGCCCAAACCTTCCAGTTACTAATATAATCTGTCGTAACACACTATAATCAATCTTAATTATGTATTTCATCCTATATTTATGAGTATATTCGGGTGATAGGACTTAAGATTCTCGACACGGTGTACGGGGAATAAAAGGTTAGATAGACATTACGGGACACCTGTAGTTGGCGTGTGGTGGTGAGTGAAGAGATAGTGGGGAAATTTTTCTGTGTGGGTGGGGGGTTATCTGATGACCGCAATCACTTGATTTTTGTTTGTTTTTTAAGGAACAACAGAGCATATGTCTATTGGCACGCTTAACAATTGATTTCGGGAATAATGATCACACGATTGCAGCTGGCGAACGATAATCAATCTCTTGTAAGCCATGTGGCGCGCGTCGCGCTCGCTTTTCCAGCGACAAGGATTTCACCTCGTCACGGCTTTCATCTTCTTACCCTCGCTCGAATGTCGGTTTCGATCCTTGAAGCAGGATTCTGAGAAAAAATGGAGGAAACTTGCAGCGCATTATGGGGTCATAGATGAATCGGTATTTGCCGATGAACACTGTGATAAATTTCATATTAAAAAAATCCCGTGTTCGGTGCTGTTACATAGACGTTCTCTTCTTACTACAGTACTTTGTAAGCGAGAACATTCAAAAAAATAGATGTAAAATTTGCGCTCTGTGGTAGGCACGCTCAGCGTGCACTGCATTGCATGTCTGAATCTATCACATAGAAATATTATTTCCTTGTTTGACAAACTCAAAGCATTGCCGGGTTGTCTACTTAATCAAGCGGGCAAATGGACAGTGCTTAAATTCCTATCACAGTGTTTTATTGTAAAAACTTATCTTCCACACTCCCTATCTCTAGGAAATTGTAACATTTAGCTGAACATTCTGTAATCGACACAGTTCGATTTATATTTAGATTTATTTAGTCAAAAGCAGTAAAAACTGTATTTAACGTATGGGAACGAGAAGATCATCTGCGCCACGTTTATTTGAGATCTAGAATCCCTTCCCATCATGTTTAACTAGAATATTATCGAAAAATATGAGTCCAAAGTTAAAGATAATAACGATAAAATTTAAAAAGCGCAACTTAGCGACATTTGAAAGACTAGACATTTCATTACCCGAGTTATAAACACTTTTTGCCAAAACTGGTAAACGAAGTGCAGATTTGTTTTCTGTTATTTTCTAACAAAATAGTTAACTCGCCCTTAACCTCTACCGCTACAAGCAAAAGGGGATGACGAATGAGCGTGTAAAATGCTTCTCCTCTTTTCATCCAGTTTCCCGACACACGAAATCAGCTAGCGCAAGAATATGAAGTTCCTCTTTCTATCCAATTTTCTGTATCCAGAAAGATGAGAAAAACGGATCGTGTAAAAACGCGCTTTAGGGTCACAGGAATCCACAAGACTTTCCATGTGAGTTGACTTTGACGCTTTTCACCCACACTGCTCCTGTATCGCACCGGGCATTCCATTATATCTGATCTTCACCGTATCGGGTGTCCGGCAACCGAATAAAAATCAAGTATAAAGGGTTTATACATATACAGGGTTGGCAGTATTAGGCTTATATTTTGAAATATGTAATAATATACTTGAAAACTATATTTGAGTTTTTTGGCATGTGTTTAGAATTACATAAGTAGGTGTATTTAAAGAAGAATACTTTAAATACAGACGAAAAAGGAGATAGTCAAACAATATAGTTTCTTTTTAATTCCGCTAGTGAGCTCTTCATTGAAACAAAAATAAAAAGCTCCTTTAAAACTTACTTGGATTCTCTTCATTGTAAAATGATAATCTAAAATCACTGTGAATCAAATAATCCCCAAGATATTTGTTTATAATCCATATTGACAATAAATACTGCAAATATACTCTATCGTGAAAGTAAAGCTTCCACCTAATACTTGTTTTTGCTCATTACACTCTTCCATACTTATTGATTTCATTTTAATACAATATATTCCAAGTTTATTACATAATCTTAGCGGCCACCTGAAGATAGAGACGCGTAGATCGAAAATCGTTGTAGTCAAAATGTGTGGTAAAATTAAAACAACTTTCCTATTTTTATGGACTGAATTCCAAACTTCAACTTGGTTGTCTATAATAAAATGCATCTTTTTGTTAATTACAAGAATGATAGACAAGCAATAGAAAACTTACGAAAAATCATAAATCATTAAAAATGCTCTTTAATCAACATAAAAAAAGGTTTATTCGTTTACACTATTACTTCATTCACCTAGATAATGACTCTACTAGGGCTAGATGCCTACAGGGTCATTGTCTGATGATTGTTGCATAAATTAGTCGTTTTAAAAAGGAAAAATTCCCATTTCTTCTGATTAGACATAGTTTGATTTTTGATATTTGAAAAGTTCATAATATGCTTAAACAATACATTACAATTATCTTATTATTCAGACTTCAATTACTAATTTACTAGTAACTACAATTACATTATCACTTCTTAAAGAAAAAATATACAATAAAAAATTGTGTATATATTTACAGTATTTTGGATGTTATTTAAGTATTTTAAAAAGGTTGTATTTAGCGCGCAAAAAAGTCCATTTGTGATATTATTAAATAGCTATAAAGTATTTTGACGAAGTATTTAAATACTCAGTTTAAAGTATTTGCCCACCCTCAGTGTAAGTACATGAATTTACAAAGGAGAAAATGAAAAGAGTCCGAATATCAGTGTCACGAATCCTAGTACCACGCAGCGTCCGGTCACCAGTCTTGCGAACGCATATTCAGTTGATTCTGGTCACGGGCTTTGTTGTTTTAGTTCGTCCATAATTCTTGACTAATGTGAATGATAGACTCAATCCAAAAGAAGTTTTGGCGTTACTTCAATGCATACTGAGTTCTTTAACGATACCTTCAATAAAAAATTTAAAGCGCTTTATTTTAACCTGAACACAATCTATTATCCACATCGCATTAACCTATCCATACTTGCTGAAGATTACTTCAGCGCAAGATTTTTCAGAAAAAAAACTCAGGACGCCGAAATCGCATCATTCGTACCCAAACGCTACTGAGTAAACAAATGTTCGCGTTGGATTTTGAACTCAGAGAAGTCAAATATTCCCAGAAATCCAGTCTGATTAACAGACAATCAGACATTACCTTTAGTTACTCAACTTTTTAGAATCCATTCAAATTAATTCCGCATTTATACGCGTATAATTTTGGCTTGTACTACAACCACGCATTCCGTGTGGACGATTAATTATCTGACATCGCATCGGCCACTCTAGCATCGCAATTTCCAGTAAGCGAACTGAAACACCGCTGCATTATTAGCTCAGAAAAAAACATGTCCACTGTTAACGCTGTCTTTAATAGACGCGCGTGTGTATCAGACTTACGATACCTTGAATTTCCTCCATTTGAATTTCTTTCTCTGGGAGTACCTTAATATGTGATTCTACAAGAGCCTCAATCTTCAGCTGACACAATTTATACACAGGACGAATCTATAAATAAAAAACAAAATTATAATTTCTAAGTCCCTTTTTTTTAAAATAAATTGAGATTCCGAAATATTTTATTTATATATTCAGTAGTTCTTAGAGCCAAAGTGTATTTAAGAGTGAAACCAGTAATTCTATAATCATGACAGTCCTTTGGAGAAATGAGTTGATAAGTGTATACTTTAAAAGCGTATCATATTTCAATTTCATATTACTAAGGCGCACACAACCAGATTCATTTAAAATGAAATAATACACAAACCACATTTCCCCATTTGTCCAATTGAGAACAAATAATTAAAACCATTCATCCAAGATTCTTGATTTCAACTAATACTAAGACTGCTTCAATAATGTCTTAACTTTCCTACGTTTGAGGATAGATTTAACAGAAATCTGTTGCTTTTAAAAGAGCTCCTATTTTTACTTTTTTTTTTTTTTTTTTTTCTTTTTGCTCTTTCCAACCCAAGGAATTTTAAATCTAACCAGAAACGTGTTTTTTTAATTTATTTTCAATCTATTGCTATGTCCCACCAAATAAAAAAAAAAAAACCTTTTTTTAAAAAAAGATAAAAATTAGATTATATTAATATAAATAGTGACACATGTTATGTGTGCTCACTATAAATACAATTCTCATCATCATAGATCTT
>BOPP01000190.1:2436103-2476525 GCA_017312745.1 Gryllus bimaculatus | reverse complement strand
AACAAAATGATATCAATAGTTCAAGTTACAAAACGACACCCTCTTACGTGCCAAATTTCGAAAAATATGTAACTGCCGGCGTAATGCAATATCGCAAATAGTTTCGGAGATGTAGGGGAAATGCGGATCTGAATTCCAAATTTACGCACCCCCCGCCCAGATTTCGTGACAAATTTGGAAATAAATTAAGTGTCACGACTTCCTAAAGCAAGTATATTGGTAGAAGACTTTACAAGAAATTGAATGGGGCAAATTTGAAACTTTTCCGGCGAATAGTTTCGGAGATAAAGGCGAACAAAGAGAAACTGAACTCTGAAAAAATACCCAATACCCCCCAATTGCGTAACAAAATTAGAAAATAATAATTTTGTTTCGGTATTTCAAAAAGTCAGTATGTAGATAGAATATTTTATGAGAAAAACCTGGAGAAACTCACGGCACTCCGACAAATACTTTCGAAGGTATAAGTGAAAGAAAGCGGAGCTGACCTGCAGAAACAAACAACATCGAATCAAATTGCAAAAACATTAGTTTTGTCACGAGTTTCTGAAAACCAGTTTATAGGAAGAATAATTTACGGGAAATAGAATGGAGCAAACCGGACGCCACTACAACAAAGGGATTCGGACTTACAGGCAAAAGAAACCGGAGCAGAACTGCAAATTATTTGCTGAATATGCTTTATTTGTTGAATAACGTTGGAGCATCTGAAAGTGGAGAGAGCATGGCATAAATAACTAAACATAAAATAATGACGTTTTAGATTAGCAAAACAAAAATATGTGAAATAACTTCACTTCACTACACCGCACCACATATCGCTTTACCTAATCATTAACTGCTCAATACGTTTTAACTGTAGACTACCTAATTATCGCAGCTTTCACTTCACTTCACTTCACTGCGTGACTTGACCCTATTTACTAATTTCCTGTATTTGTTTTTCCTAAAACCACGCGCTGAGCAAGGAAAGGACTCAAAATCTACCAGAGGGAAATCGTTCCAATCTACTATTGTTCTCTTTACAAAGGAGAATTTTACATACGTTTTTGTATTCGTGTCCTAATTTTATATTTATAATCAAAACTATTTAAATAGTCTGGTATATTTATCTTTCCCCGAACTTTCCTCCGCGCAGAGCAACTAGTGTAAGATTTATGCAGTGCGCAAAGTCGTGCTCTTTTTCTTCGGTGTTCTGATGATTTCCATTATAGATTCACCATACAGATGAAATATAGGAAATTATTCAACCATAAAAGTTAATAATACACAAAGAATGCGATAAATATTTTAATAAACAAGCGTTCAGTATAAAATTATTCTTATGCAATTGTTTTTAAATGAACAATCTATTAACAATTAAATTATTTATACGGATATTCGCAAAGTAGATAATACTCAAATAAATTATTATTTGCTCCGTGTATGAACAAATTGCACTTTCAATTCTGGACCCATAATGTAACAAAAATGAATAAATAACTCTTAGCATCACTTTTATTTTTCTTATTTTTCGTGATTGTTAAATCTATCTCCTTAAATTCTTACCTTCTAAAACACTAAAAGCACAATCAGAATTTCTTATTAAACAAAGGTCAATAAAGTGCAAGTGAAATTTGTGATAGCGCGTGCAGTTCTGTGACGGATGTGGACGTAACAATAATCAAAAACCAGAAACTGCTCTTTGAGATAACAGATGAATCAAATGTGTGCAAACATTGGCTCCCCTCGCGGTTCGATTGTTGACGCAGCGTGATCGAGTAATCGCATGGATCGCTGCTGTGTTTACCCTGCGCGCCGGAGAGGGTCTTCCGCACCTCCCTCTGGTTCGATGGGTTCAGGAGACCCTGGTCCGGATTGGGGGCAAAGGCTTCTCTCTTGGAAACGAGATATTCCTGTTCGTCTAATAGCATTATATACATTATACAAATTTAAATGATAACCAAATATTAAACCACGTTTCGTGAGATTCCCAAAAAGGGTTTTATGACTTCATGGGGTACTATGGTAAGAGCAATTGCACCTAAGATGAGACGTATAAATAAAAGCACGAATAAAAAAATACACATTATTACCGCGGTTTTCCTCACTAAGAGAAACATTTTGCGAATTGAGATACTCGCAGCACGTCGCTGTGCACGTCGCTTCGACCATTATCCGATATTTTCTGAATTGATGGGTTACCGGCATCGCTTGGCTCTAAGAATGGGAATAAGAATAGACAAGGAAGGATCGCATGCACACCCGGACCTTTATTTTAGAACACTGTTCTCGCATTCGCCTGGAACTGATTAGGGAAAGCACTGATCAGAGCAGTCGGCTAATAAAATCGGTTCCTGCAGGCCCCACAGTATTAAACGCATTAAGTATATTTCAAGCAGATTGCTGGGACCGTACCTACACTCCCATCCCCTGAAGCGCACGAGCCAAGGCAGTGTCATTTCACCGCTACCGGTGAAGAATAGCCTTCTTCAGCGCATTGAGAGCCCGTCGGCAGAAATGATGTACCAACAGGGCAGAGTTGTGTGCGTCACAAAGGCCATGTGGCTCAGATGCTTATTTTGCTTTCACGCAAGAGATCATCTTGAAGTGTTGTAGAGTCCCTGTTACACAAGGTTAAAATACGAAATTTTGGATGTACACACCAATAAAAAAATGTATCCTAAATGACATTTAATGAATATTTTTTCTCGCCTTTCACATCATTAGTTACGAAGGTAGTAATAGCAACAGGGAACAAAATTTAATGTAATATTTCGGCTACCTTTATGCAAAAACTGGCAAATAACAAAAAACTTATTTATTTCCAAAATCTTGAATAAGGTTCACACTATTTTCTTTTGTACACATGAATAACCATGAATCTCAGGGTCCTGTATGAGCAACGAAATCTGATTCATCCTGTATAATTGATGAAGTACCTATCTAATAATTCAGGAATATGAGTTATATAGCAAGATGAATACAAAGTATCTATATCCAACCCCATTATATTGCTATCTCATATCAATTTAAAACGAATTGTACATACATTTCGTACCATTTAGTAATACTTGGTTATTTCAAATATTGTGAATCTTATGTAATAATCATGTGGTCGCTCATGACATTAACGTTAATGTGACCCTAATAAATAAACTAATTTTCTTTTTTAATTCTTTGTGTCAATTGATTTTATTTTCAAAAAAAATATCTCAATCGAACGTAATCCTTAACTCATTTTACAAACGTACACTTTTCGCTCTTGTCAACAGATTTCTGTTCACGTACTTTCACTCAACCCAGATTTCGCTTTCTGATTTCCTTTCGCTGTAGGGTAGAGCATTTCCCTTGGAGTCGCAGAGTAAATAGGGAAGACGAGTAGGCTTTATCCCTCGTCGCCGGACACGTTCCTTCGGCCTCCCAGGGCCAACTTCGACGCAGACCGAAAATCCTTGGGCGCAGCCGACAGCGATAGAAACGCCTTTCGCGAGCTTTAGATCGCTAAACGTGACGGGAGAGCTGATGTTTTGAAAAAAAATACCACAGTATGGAGAATCGATAATAAAATAAAAGAATGTAAACGTATGCTAAAGCTAGTCATTTGTTTTCATATAGATTTATTTTTATAACAGTTGATTGCGTTTATTGTGTGGCCCACCTAAGATGTTCCCTTCAATTTTCTTCTGAACCGTTGCAAATACTGAGATGCGGTTTTCACTAAAACTACTATACACAAGGGGCACATATGGTCATGCATAATATTATTCTATTGCATTTTTTATTGCAGATATATTGACTCAACTTCGATTTTTTAAATGGAACCTTATAGACTTTTTTAGCTCATCATTACAAGCGTGAAGAGACGAGTTCATAAATATGCATATCGCCACATGTTACGTAACAAAAGTTTCGAGAAATTAAGTTTTAAAGACACACGCCGACTGCTGATTTCCGTAATCTGAACGAGAAATTCCGGGTGATATGCGGCGAGGCCATTCCCCTCCATTGCGTACTGATTCCAATGTAGTGATGCAATGTGCAAAGGAGCTCACGAAAACCCGCGATTTGTGGTGTGTGTGTGTGTGTGTGTGTGTGTGTATATGTGTATATATATATACAATACAAAATTACAAATTCAAGGAAGATAATGGAGACGTGTTTACATCTACTGAGACATGGAAGTAAAAGTTGCTGATGGTGCTACGGCACAGCACAGACTTGCTCATATCAGGTATAATGGAAAGGTAAAATTATATTTTTTATATATACTTCAACTTATACACTATTAATATTTCAACCATCTCTTGCAAAAATTTCATTAAGGAACTTCAGATGAATTATATCATTTCTTAATATCTTCAGAGTCCTACTTTACGCGTATGTGGTACATCGAACCTATTACCAACGTAACGTTGAACTATAAACATTAATTTCCCTGGCCGGAGACAATCAGTACGCATAAATTAGTCGTTCAAGATGAAGAATACATTTGTATTATTATACTGTATTTTATTTTGGTTTACATTATGTGTTTAATATTGCACAATATTTCACCACTTTTAATTTAAAGTAATAATACGTCAAAAAAGTGTTTAGAGAACTCCTTAGGATCTGTACGGCAGACTTTATTTAATGAAGACTTTATTTAATGAAGACTTTATTTAATGTTTTGAGAATCTCTTCAAACATGTTTCGTGTATAAAATGACCGTAATCTATTGCCCGATATCCCTGGTACTCGTCACTGATATGGAAAACGCAATCGCAGCACACGGCAAATACGGCGCGAGGTCAAGGCATCACAGTTCCTCGTCTGGCGAACAATTCATGCGGAGAGATTCCTTTTCCTTTTCCAGTGGGCGCAGCATATGCACAGTAGACACGACGTCGTTTTCAATAGTTTACGCATTTTCTGCGCAAAAGAGGAGCTTATGTGATTTTTTAAACTCAGTAACTCAACGCTTTTGGAGCTGGGGCGTAAAGAAAGGCGGCGTTTATACCACCGCCGTCGAGGATCGCGAGGCGGCAGAAATGAAGGTGCCACCCGGCGAAGTTGTGAGCGTCACGGAGGCCGAGCGCACAGATGTCTAACTGGCGCCCACGCAAGAGGAGGCCGATTTAAACACTTGTAGACCCGGTAGTACACGAGGAAAAAATGCGAAATTTTTACTACATACGCAAATACGATAAACTATCCGAAATAACACTTGTAAAATCGTTTTTCCCCTCTCCATTCATATTCGTTTCATTAGAAGGCAACAGTTGCAACACGGAGCAATATTTAATACAATGTTTGGGCTACTATGTTTTGCAAAATATTACCAATTACAAACAACTTTTCTTTAATTTTGAACAGGATTTACACTATATTCTTCTGCACTCATGAATAACTTGGTCCACTCTGACACCTGTCTGGGTCCTGTATGAGCAACGAGAACTGAAGAACTATTTTTAATCATCCTGTGTGCTGCCTATTGAAACGGCCTTCAATTAAGCGGTCACTTCGCAGAGCAACCATTTTTTCGTGGCACCGGGTGCTTCTTCAAAAATACCCGAGCAAAGTCATGTTAACCATGCAATTGCACACTGGGGTCTACTGGACCCCAACATTTCGAATTCATACCGATTACGAGTGGAAATTTCTGATGACAGCCGCATAACGCTTTACGTAAATTTCAATTATACCCTGAGCTTGCCCTCACACCACTTAGTCTCAGTTGGTGTTAATACTTTGTCGGGATAGAAGCTAATTCGGCAATGGTGCAGCTGCGGTCTACTGCAACCGACGGTGTAATTTTTGATAATTCTGCACACAAAAATATAGAAATAATATTCTTCCTATAATGCTTATCCGATGGGAATTCAAAACATTTTCGTTTCCTGTGCATGTTTTTACGTGATTTCAATGGTTATTTTTAATCATCCTGTTAAAATATCATGAAAAAACTACGTTAAATTCTACTTTTTAAATTCCATTTTTGTTCTTCCATACATTCTTAAATGAAAATAAACAACAATATCTAACTTTTGAATCCCCGCCAGAACTCATCGGAGCACCTCGTGCACACGGCTCATCCGCGTCCGCCTGGGCGGAGAGCGTTTGCAGAAGCTCTGCGAGGAATCCCAACAGCGTCACTGGCGAGTGGATTCGCGGCTCTCCCTTCCTGCGCCGTCTGCCTGGGGCGCTTGGCTAGCGCACCTCCCCCTACTGGCAATCCCTCTGGGCCGTGTGGGTGCATTGCACGTGCTTCTCTGGCGCAGGACGGACAACACATAATTGGAAGGTCGGACGGGGGCGAAGCAGGTTTCGAAGCCGCCTGCATCGCGGCCGCTGGCCGAGATTGATGGCGGTTGTACCGGCGCGGAAGACGATAAGTGCGGGGGCGGCGACAGGAGGCCAATACCAGCGCCCCCCCCCTCCGGCCACGCGCGCGATGGCCCTAAACAGAGAGCGCCGCCCCTCGTGGCGACAGAGCGCACAGCCCAGCAATACGTTTGTCTGGGCCCCTTTATCAAAGTGTAGGGCCAACGCAAGTAGTGATAGTACCTTAAATAACTAATATAGCATTTAACAAATTCGATTTCATCAGCCTAAAATTATCAACCAACAGTGGGAAAACCTGCCTTTAATATTTAATTTTATGAGATTAAGACTTATAAAACCTAAATGAATTGCTTGCCTTTATTGATTTAGAAACAGGGTTAAATAAGCTACCGAAGCGGACAAAAAAGTAATTCTGGATGATGCTTTTTCATATTTTATTACATCAACTATCGCAAAATATCAAAGAAAGCATCAAGTAATTAATATTTCTTGCACTCGTAGGTCCGCTTTCGCCTGAGCCCGCCCGCATTGCGTTCCGCCGCTGGCACAGGGGCTCGGCGACGCGGGCGGGGACGCTACAGCGCTCCGCCACGGGGCTGTGGCGAGTGACTGGTGGTGCCTGGCGCGTCAACTCGCGGTATTTTCGAGAACTGCACAAAAAACTAACGCCGCAAAATTTCTGTGCAAACATCGTAACCTTTTACTGAATGAAATCTGTTCTTCAAAGTTGGTTCTTTAAATAAGAACATGTATAATTTTTAAAAATATTGATACTTTCGAGTAATTTTGCCAATATTCAAACTGAAAATTTGAATTTACCGCACCTGCTTTTCTGAAGTCTTTCACGAGACATAGAGAATCGTAATGCATAGATAACGCCGCGATACGGCATTTGAAATTCGGTCAATTCCTTCTCATTGTTGTTTTCTGTCTGGAATGCAGATTTGGATTGACGAATTTGTGTTGATGAATTAGCTTGCTTTTTGCATCTTATGCCCAACGATTGGTAATGAGTTTTACAAGTGATGGCTAAGATATGTTAACAAGGACAGAAATGGCGGTATAATATTACCTAAGCGTTATTTATTTATTTGTGAAGAAACAGTAGAGCTGTATGTAATAATTAGTATGTTATATTCTAAACTAATGGTAGAAATACCGTCGGTAACCAAATATCTAGCAACCTGCCTTCATAACTCTTCTACTTCGCTAGGGTGTGTCAGGAAAACGAGGATAAGGAAGTACGAGTCCACGGAGCTCTAATGGGTAACCGCTCCGGAACCCCAGTAGCTACTTGCCTGACGGAATAGGAAGAAACAATTGCCTTTCACGTTTCGTTTGGTTATTTTCACTGCAATGTGTTTAGTAAATATTAGGCAAAGTATTATTCAACGCAACAATTAGTTTAGTTATCTCCACAAGATGCCATTCGTGACGAGGCACGACCTGCTTAGTGAACGTTACTATAGTGCATTAGTCTGTTTAACTAAACAGCAGTTTCGGGAACGTGACAACGTCACTTGTTCTTCCAAAATATACTATACCGTTTTGTTGAATCTACTAAATTTTTAACTGTTTGAGCTAAACATTTCTCCCCGTGGTGTATGTGACGTATGGGGGAGAAACTCAACTGCGCACATTTTCTTCGGTTCCAGAACCCGTTCAACATTTGAACTATAAATAGTTGAAAGATAAATAAAAGTTACTTTAATATCAACTCATTGCGTATTGTTCATTTTCAATAAGGCGTGCGATTTCCGATTTAAAATTCAAAAATGCATTGAAACAGTTTTTTCTTAGTTAATACTAATTTATTACGAAACCAATTTGAAAAGTCTGAAATCGTACTATTTATTGTTTCTTTTTTGCAGAGAACACTCGTGCTATCGGCAAACAAAGTTTCTTCCATTTTTAATAAACAAGGCATATCGTTACTAATAAAAGAAAGTATGTGTTGTTGCGACACGACTAGTTTGAAGTTGTATTGACAATGCGTACTGATGGAACTCGAGAGCTTTTTAAAAATTCATTTACAAAAATCCGTAAACCAGCTAGCCGAAAGGTTAGTAGTTAGTCGCAAACAGTGAGGTAGAATAGCACTGCAGAGTAGCTGAAGCGCCGCCATCTTTGCAGCATTTTGAATGCCAAGCCATTTTATTTTCTCACCTACTACTTATGCAGTGTAGAGAAAGTATTGTAAAGCTACGGGGGAAAACGGCGATTTTCGACACACTCAGGTAAGAAAAAAGGGAATTGGTCTTGTTCCTCTGTGTAGTAAATAACTTCCTCCAACGCGTTGTGTAGACTGTCCTTGTTGTGAGGGCCCTTCGCACAGAAAAATCGATTGACAGCAAAACGTCTATCCGCCTGTCAACACTAGCAGCTAAACCGTAATCAGGGATTTCACCAAAATGTATATTCCCCGATCGACAGCCTCTTCAATTTCAAACATTTTAATTTTGGGGGATATTTTACATGAAGCCTAAACATTTTATAAATTTTCTTAAAACTGACGCAGTTTCTTCCTCGATTTTTCCCCTCTCATAAAGCACAAGAATAAAGAAACGTCTGTTAATCTGGCAAAGCCATTTTCAAAAACCACATTCTTCTCTATACCAAGACTTTTGGGCTATTTTATTGCCTCCCAAATATACCTTTTTTTTTTTTGCTCCAATATTTTTTTTAAAAATTTATGGATTTGATGACTTAGTGTTAACTTACTAATCCCCAACGTTCCGTAAAGAAGGAAATAAATTTTAACGTAAAACGAACTCACTTCTATACTTTAAAAAGTTTTACTAGAAGTTCATGGTATTAAAAAATTGAAAGCTCACTTTAAATGTAATCAAGGTTGGCTTGAGTGAAACTATTCTGGCTTTTCTGTATTATATTCTGTAAATACAGTAACTTTTAAATGTATTCAGGTTTGTTTCATTTCTAAAAGTAAGAAATAAGTACATACTCTTCCTGAAAATGGAAATTAATGCAGATAAGCAGGAGAGGCGATTCGTTTAAATTAGGCTTTTTCAAGTTATAACCAGTTTTCAGTACTGCAGAAATTACAATATTTTAATATCACGTAACTATTTTCAAACATGCGAGAAAGTATGTGCTTCTGTACCATCTAGTGTTCAAAACGTCCGTTCGGTGGATGTGAACAACACTAACGCCTAAACTATGCCCAAGATTTTTTCAAAACTGAATAAATCCCTGTCGACCTGGCCTGGGTCAAACCTCTGCGATTTTGAAAAACACTCAAGTTTTGGAAGAAGCCTCCGGGACATTTTCGAAAGTTTCACAGAAATGACTCCAATTTTTTTTCTTTTAATTTCTTGAAAGAATAAAGTAAAAGAAGAAACCCTTATAATGGTGGCATAGATGCGAATTTTCACTGTTAACTCTAGAATTTCAAAAATGTTAAAAATTTGAATTTTTTCGCGTCTTCATTCAACTACAAAATTTAAGATACAGATTTTTACTTTAAATGAAATTTGTTTTCCTTACCTAGTTCTTTCAAGAAGATGCTGTAAAGTTTTTGAAACTTTTAGCAGTTTTGCACGTTATTGCGTGAAATATTTGCAATTAAAAGATTTTCTCCAAAACAAGACCAATTTTTTTCTTTCAACGTTTGGAAGTTATAGTGCTAAATATACGCTACGATATGGCATAAACGCCATATTTTTCTAGTCTTTCGTTGTTTTTTTCAAAAATTACAAAAATGTAGTTTTTTGACAAGCATCTCACGTCGTTAATATTTACTTTAGCGGCGATTTCTTCACACTATTACACTTACGAGTGCATGATCTTTTATAGATGGCTTATGAAGTTTCTGGAAAAATCAAAACTTTTCTGTGAAAACGAGCTCAGATTTTCGCATCTTCAGAAACTTTCAAGCACAATTTTTTTTATAAATGTCACTAATTTCAGTCTTGAAACTCTACGCATGGATAGTGCTAAGATTACACAAACTTAATTTTGCTGTATTGTCTTGTACTTTCAAAAACTACACAAAGGTAATTTTTTTTAATAACTCTCACGCCGGTAATATGCACATTTCCAGCTGTTTTTATACATTCTTGCATTTGTGAGCGGAAGTATCTCTAATAACTTCAAATTATGTTCATCGAAAATTGTTAGAAATCGAGCTTCAAGTTCCACATTTACAGAAACGCGTAAACGTTATTTTTCTTAAAAATGGCTACAAATACTCCAATAAAAAATTGCCATTTAGGACGAAGTTTTACTCTTCTTTAATATTCTTAAATTAATATTTCAGTTCTCCTATTCGAAAACCGAAAAATTGTGAAAATTTCAAAAAAAATCTACCTTGGGCGGCGATAGCTCGCATGAGTATGAGCCAAGTCCGAAAAGCTAGCCCATACAAAGAAATAGAAAACTATTATGAGAAAGGTTCTGCCACTCAGTAGCACAACAAGTTCATTTATTAATTGTAATAAATTATAAACTTGTATTTTTCCATACAATTTTGTAACTTCCATTAATAATTGCCGAGACCCCTTGGGTTCTAACATCATAAGCTGTAGCTTAACGGAAATTCTGCCACAAGTGGAAGTAATTCTTCGGGAGCATGTCCCAAAAAGAAGCTGTATACTAAAAAGTGCTAATTGTTTGTACTATTTAACAATAGGCGTCAATTTTTTTCTTTAGTTATTTTTTAAACATCTCGTTAATAACTTAAGTGTGCTTGTAAAATCTGGGCATCCTTATACCAATTTGGCATTAAATAGTAATAGTAGTAGTAGTAATAATAATAATAATAATAATAATAATAATAATAATAATTTATTGCTTATAGTCTTACACGAAGTATCAACCAAAGTCTGTCTAGAAATTATTTAAAATAACATTAAGTTAGTTATATTAATTAACAAAATTCACTTAGAGTAATAATTTAATAAGTTTACATTATCATGATAAATTATGTGTTAAAATATATAAAATTAATTATTATAAACAGTTAAATTATAACAAGTTAAATTCAATAGCATAACATACAGTAATAATTAAAATAGTTTACTTCATAAATTACATGATTAATATAGCATTATAAACATTAAAATAATTTACATTTTTGAACTACACAATGTCGCATTACCAAAAAGAAAAATAACATTAGCTCTACATTTCATTAAGATTACATTAAAAATACATTAATACATTACATTTAGATTTAATAAGTCAAAAAAACGTAAAAACTGTATGTGAGGGGAGAAGATCATCTGCACACATTTTCTTGAGTTCCGGAATCCTTTCTCATCATTTTAATTATAAATAGTTGAAATATGAGAAAAAGTTAAATATAAATAAATAAAAGTAAAATTTACAAAATCATGAGATTAGCTACAATTGAAAAACTAGACATATTCGGATTTGAGCAAAAAAAGCGGCCATTTCAGCATTTGCTCAAATACAAATGTAAACTAATACATTATATATCACTGTATTTTTAATATGAACTTTTTTTCTTTTTTTATGATCAGTACAGTTTCTAATGGTATAGAAACAGTTATGCAGCACAAAAGATTTTACTTTTAACTTAAATTTGAGTATCGACTTCAATTGTTTAATGTCATCTTGCAATGCGTTGTAAAGTAACATGCTTGTATTGTATGTGGATTTCTGTTAGTGAGCTGTTGACACTGACACTTGATGAACGTGATTTCTTCGACGTGTGTTGTGATTATTAATATCAGTGTTGCAAGAAAATATGTTCCCACCATTAAGTAAGTCAGTTTTGACAAATATTACAGATTTGTTGTACATTAGCAGATTATGATACAATAGCAAGTACTAACTTACAATTAGAGTGAGTAATCCTAGTCTTTGATTAATTAACTTCAGTAACTTGAATAAATTAAATGTTAATAATAATAGCAAGTACTCAAAAGATGCTGACATAAAATAACATTTTTTACTACACATTAGTTTGAAGTGAATGAACTAGATAGGAATGGTCACTCTTGTAGTGGTATAAATGAAGAAGATCCTGAAGAAGGAATTCATGTGATCAAACCACAAATCATTCACCAGCCTCGCTGTGAAAAATTGTGGAAAATAACATTACTCTTCATTGGACATTACACTCACCCCAAAGACAGGATTGAACAGGAAATTTTGAAAGAACCAAAGAAAGACATGACATTGTTGTTTGGTCAGTTTATTCTTCATTCTTAAGCTCTGTGTAAAAACCTAATCAATATACCAATTACACGAGTGGAAACACATTTTGTTTTATAAAAAGTGGGGATTTTTGTCCCATGTTACCCTACATAGTTCTATTAAGAATAAAATTCCAACAAAGCAAGGTAAGTAGAATTTGAAAATTAAAAATGTTTACTCCCAATTAAAAGAAATCTTATCTGCATCAATAAATGCATGTAAACATTTCCAAAGTAGGAAACAGTTCAATGGAAGCAAGACAGATAAGCTTTTTTTTCACCATAGGAGGATACATACCAACATACCCATATATTATCTGAAATACCTATGCTTACGACTTCAGATTGGATCAAATTACAATTATAGATGTACTGTATAAAATGAGGTGCATTATTTTAACACAAAATTCATTCAGACTGCTTTCAGAAGACAATGATGCTATTTCACCTAGGAATGGCAGGGAACCAATTAAAAAATTTAAGAACTCTTTACATGTGTGTTGGAAATTATACTTGTTCATCAAAATTGCTTTCACTTGTAAATGTGATTTTTCTATTACCTAAATTTTTTGTCACATTTTGTTTTTGATGAGAGAGCCCTTGTTCAGGTGCATTTGAATCCATTTATGAAAGGGAGGAGGGAGTTAAATGACCAATGAAAGATATTAATTCCTGATATTATTGTGCTTAAGTGAACAATGAATTCTGTCCAGTTACCCAAGCTATTCCACAAATTTGTATTTATCGATATAACCCAACTTGTTAAACATGCATTTTCATCAAATATTTTAGTGTTTTTATTAATGTCAAAAGAACTGTTGCCTGGCTACGAATTCAACACTTTTCAATCTCAGATCATATAGGAACACATGTCAATGAGGCGTTTTGGAAAGTCTCTTGTCAGCAAATGTACAAAACATCTTACAGACTCTCTACCACCTCATGGAACAAAAGGTATCTTAAATTAACAGTCTATAAAGTATGACATTTTATCCTCCTTCCTTATCCACAAATTTCAGGGAGACAGTTAGTGCAAGAATTGTTCTCCCAAAAAGAAAACTTGAAAATTTAATCAAAACATCTGGAGCCATTTATGAGAAAATTTTGAAAATACTAAAGCTTCTTGTAACAGCGCCCAAAAAAAAAAATATTCATATCAAGTTTGCAGAACCTCTATTTCAGCCAAATCAATTGGGGAAACTCAATTTTGGAGAAATCTGCAGCACAGTTCAGACATTATATTTACCACAGGCACAGTTTAGGCATTCACATTTTTGCTGTAAACCAACTTACCAATATCAATAAAATTCGTCATTAAGATGAAACCAATAAATTACCGCTTTTATTTCCTAGCAATAATAAAATCATTTACATAAAGAACAGAAATATAATATTTTCATTTTTCATGATTTTAGATTTTTACTAAGAAAAATTTTTCTCAAATAAAATTGAAGCAACCAGTTTTAAGTTTTATCACAATTTTCCACAGATTTTCTGAAAAATGTAGTATCTTAAAGATTTTAGTTTTTATTCTTCTTTCATTTCTGAAACAAGTTTCTTGTGTACACTCAATATACATAATCCATGTCCCATAAGTCCTTCTACTGTTTTGTTGATCTCTGGCAGGTACTTAGATGTAAGAATGACCCTATTTACATTTCAAGGGGTACATGATAGAGCAAGAAAAATGTGACTTCAGAATTAATTATTGAGTAGCTTATTTTACAAATGTATAAAGTATACTTCATTATATACTTTTTAGACAGCCACTAATAAAAACAGTTCTTTCAAGGCAAGCACAGTGTGCTAAATTTCAATTTTCAGCGATAGTGTTAAAAGTGACATGATGCTCAACTGTTCAGATAAATCTGTCAATGCAACAAAGAAAACAAAAGTCTTTTGTCTGGTCACATCAATTATTAATGAATCATGAAGTGATTTGTATACTTGAATAAAAATAAAATGAAGTCATTAATGCTGTCTAAACAATAGAGTACGACATACATGATAAAAGTGATTTTTATTTGCTCATAGAATAGCACCAATCGGCCTTGAGTTGCAACCTTTCCTACTCTCCAAATAAAATGTCACTTTTACCACTCATATCATAAATAACTAATATATGAAAGTGTTTAGGAATTCCAAGCTTTAGAAGGGGGGGGGAAGTGGCTGTTCCCTCCCCTACATGTTCTTGGTAATGCCCATAAGAAGTAGTAGTAGTAGTAGTAGTAGTAGTAGTAGTAGTAGTAGTAGTAGTAGTAGTAGTAGTAGTAGCAGCACGGTACATCCAAATGAGGAAAAAATTACACAACTATAATGATGATTTTTAACTTTTAACAGATCTTAATATCTAGGAAGAGATACCATAAAATTATCATATTAAATCATGAAATAAGTGCAGAAAAGAGAAATCACTGTTGTAGAAATGCAGAACAAGAAGAAATGGATTAAATCGCCAACTGCAGATTTCTATTTTAAACAGGTGGCCCCATGGAACTTGGTGTTAATATTCATGATGTGTAATTCATGGGTGGCAATTTCTATTTGATGCAATGCTAGATAAAGGTATTTTCTGAAAATTGTCAAAATTGTAGTTTCAAGATCATATGAACCAATTTCTTCATTTCATAAGAAATGTACATTTTTACATTTGAATATTTAATCTATTGCATTGACATTGATTCTATATTCACAGAAAGAATACCTCATTGTACGTATTTAAATGTTTAATGTTTTCATATGCTTATAAATGAAACCAATAATAGATCCAGAAATCGTCAAGAGGGGTGTCTCTTCCTTAAATTTTTATATAAATAAAGAAAATTGTTAACAAGTGACAACAATTGAAATTGAAAGCAAAATAAAAGTAATTTAAGGCCTTTAGGTGAATACAGGTTTTGCATACCATTTGTTATTTCAATTTTTTTTAGATGACCAGAAGAATTAAATTACCTCTGTTGATTTCCTTCTTTCTGTACCCCCTCTCTATTTATGCCCATTCTGAATTTGCCACAGTAAGCCACTCATCCAACATTAGGGCACATGATTTTATTTCTTGTGGGTTTTTTAAGTTTTAGTTTGTTTTGAATTACTTTGTTTTACTCTGCTTTAAAGAATCATTAAACTTTTCTACATATGAGGGGCTTGGGATTAGATAAATGGTAAGCTACCTCAAGTTACTTTTAGAGGGAAAAAATTCTGTAGATCAGGTCAACATAAAAAGCATATCTATTGCATTAAAAGTTACAGCAAACATTACTGTATTGTATTACATTGTGCAGTCAATAACTTGCCAACCTCTAGCAAAAATGAGAAACAATCAATTTTTCTTGTTGACTGGCTAACTGTTGTCTAATCTCAAAAATATATTGCTGTAAAGGTGACAGAGGTGACAAAAACATATATACTTGTGTAAAGTACCTAATATTTCATTCTTACCCACAGAAAATATCACATACTACCTATGAGAAAAGTCCTTTTGAAAGTATGGGGGTTCGTCTTTAAATTGGTACCCCCTCACAACCACCTACTGCAGGGTAAAAGTAACTTTTTTAACATCAACATTTCATTTAACTGAAGATAATGCTCATTATTTTATTGTTGTATGTCATATTTTGTTTCATTTCATTTTAGGTCTCCCTTGGAAGGATTTTTAACCATCAAGTATAATGAACATTCAACTTTCCATCATCAATAGAAGATACTTATTAAAAGAAAATAGCCAAAATATGTAACCAAAAAATTAATAAATAAGATGAAATGTATATATACTTTTCAATGTTATCTTTATAGTATGTGTGTAATCCACAGCTCACAAGTTAAATAAAATTTTAAATAAATTTTTATTAGAGATAATGTTTTTAATTCAACATTTTTATAAGAAATTAGTATTAAATTTGAGATTTTCCTAGTTTGAAATAATTATGAAATTGCGACTTGAAATAAATTTTCATTAATCTCTATAAATTGTTTTTAATTTTGTTTATCATTCACCTTATCAACACTATTAATGTACTAAAGGTTTTTAAAACCATTCTAAAGAATATGATAAAAATACATTTTACATTTTAATAAAAACATTTCCTTCAATTTGTCCTATAATATAGATATGTATGATGAATTGGGAAGACAAAGCTTGTTCCAGAAGACATTAAGTCTAGCAATGCTATTGATCACAGGGTACCTCTATTATAAAAACATTATTTTCTTATATGTCTCACTTTCTCAGAAACTATTGGTAAGTTTATTTTCAAAATATTGCAATTCGTCACCAGAAATTGAGAGAGTAAAATTGTTGAAAAATAAATTAACAGCAAATGGACAGATTTTTAATTAAAAAATATATCAACTGTGTAATATCTTTGGGCTATTTACACTTTCTTTGCTATTTTCTGAAGTCAAAAAATAGTTTTCATTCATATTTTATATCTAGTTAGTGAAACTTTAACTAGAAGGTCAAATCGATATTTCTTATTGACATCAAATCAATATTGTAAAGCAAATAAAATAAATAAAAAAATACATTTTTAATAAATGTTGTTGTTCAATTCTTTTTAAACAGAACATCAATACTAAATAAGGATATTATTAAAATACAATCCTTAAAGTGGAGTCATTTACAAAAAACAATTCAAATCATGTTTCATTACAAATTCTTCAATAAATTCCTCAGAAAACCATCACCTGATCCCTTACCTCTCCAAATTCATGACACATTAACCAGAATATACTCATATACACTCAGTATATTAATTTAAACTTCCCTCTGAACCATTGAACTTCTTAAAGCACTGAAAATACACATCATTGATGGAATATCTCAAGCAAACACCAAATCCCATAATACACTAAGCAATTGCCCATAAAATACTAAATAAATAAAAAGACATCATTCACTTGTAATACTGATGTATAAAAATTACCACAAGAATCTAGATACTTATTAAATATATGCTGGATGTGCAATTGTGTTTCCAGATAAAACGAAATTGTGTAGATTACCTAAAATGTCTACAGTTTTCAACAGTAAAATTTTTGCCATTAGATCTGCCCTAGCAGAAATGCGAAAATCAAGTAACTCAAACTTTTCTATACTTACTGACTCACATAGCGCCATTGAAACCATAATAAATAAAAATTATAAGGAACCATCTGCCTGGACATTATTTCAATTATTAACTCACAAATTATTTTATCTCAAAAAACTATAACTAATGAGTGGATCCATTCCCTTGTCAAAATTCCGGTAATGAAACAGCTGGGAGAACAGCAAATGCAGAAACTTTTCTTCTAAATGAATAAAATCTCACAACATGCCATAATGATATAATCAACATTTTTAAACATAAAAGTAAAGAAAACAGAATGGTTAACAAAAACGCAGATGAACTTTTTTAAATTAGAGAATATTTTATAATAACCAACTTGAAGAACTAATAGAAGATGTGAATCTATCATTACACAACTGAGAATTGGTCACCGCAGACTGACCCAGGAAAATACAATTAACTAACCTCCCAGAATTTCTCATACACCATTCATCAGATAGTACTGGAAAGTTCAAACAACTCACAAGAGAAGAAAAAAATAAAAAATGAAGGTATGAAAAAACCTTCACTCACACAAAATTCTTAAAAATATTATATTATAACTAAAAGAATCAAACATATACAATATGATTTAATATTAATATGTGTGCACTGTAATTTAAATTAATAAAATATTTTAAATGTTGTGTGTCACTAATAAACACATGGATTGATGTGACTTCATTTCTTTATTTTTATTTTTTAAAAACACTTACCAATTTATATCAAGCAGATGAAAGGTTAATAAAAATTCTTTTGAAAGTAAACAAGCTGCAGCCTTTTCATTCTTCACTGAAACATTTATTTTTTGCTAAAAGAAAGTATGAAACTAATTGAAGCTATCTTTTCAATTTAAGCCAGAATGAATATATTATACCTGTTTTTGTTGTTTATGAGACTGTGATCCAACCAGTTGTCTTGGAATAATATGAAAGTTTGGTTTGTGTAATTTCCTGCAACAGACATTTTTTTAAAGGAATAATTCCATTATATTTTTACACTTTTCATTTAATTAACAGATGTGAGGGGCTTATTACTTTATTTACAAAGTGTTCTTGGAAGTCTAAACAAGAATATGTACCTGTCCTCCCCAATATCTTCTTTCATGATTTTTTTTGCAATAATATCTTGACAAATTTTTTATGGCTGCTCTTCTCATTAACGACCTTGGTCTGAAACAGAATTATTAAATGAAGCACTGTGTTAAAATTTTTTTAAATTGAATATTCTTAATATTATGTCATTAGATCTCAAAGAAATATTGTTATAATCATTATAAGCGGGGGGGATGAAGAAATTAGGGGTCTTCATGGGCCTCTACTTCCTAAACAAACGTATTTTTGAAATAAGTTGTTAAAGCAAATAAAAAGGATGCAAATTGACTGTGAAACTTTTTAGCTATAGGTTCTGCTGTAGTGAATAATGTTCAAAAACATTTGTTGCCGTAGCAACAATATCTCAAAACTTGTCCGTTAAATATTTCAGCCATCGCTCTCAATTAAACATTTTCACAAAATGCAAAATTGTTTAAAAACTGTTGTTGAACACAGAGAGTTACAATGCACTAACATCTAAATTATCTAATTGGCACCTTTCCTTTCACCTTATTGGATGCAATTACGCTCAGAAATATGTTGTACAATTGTAATGAAATCTGAGTAGGGATAATGTAACTAACAAGTTTAATTTTTTCTAAATTATCTCTCATTCACATATTATGTTGAAATGTAACTAAATATAGAAAAGACCTCACTTATAGAACAACTCCATACCATTTTCAGAACTATCTGTAAACAAATATTGCCTAGCCGGAAGTAGGATCAGCTGACTTGTTCAATTTTTGTAATTAAAAATAATAAATTTATATTTCACAATTAAAAGTTTAGAATTATAAAACAAAAATATCCTTTTGTTTTTGAAAATCAATAAAAATGTTCTCTATGAAAAAAGGACCTCTTTAACAGATAAAGAAAATGTATGTAGTTTGTGTTGAATGTGATTGTGTTGTCTCTAATGTGGGACAGCCAAAGCATGCACTCAAAGATCAAAAGTGGATGTTAATAACATAAAGGAGATTGGCACAAAATTCAACTCAATTTCTCTACCATGCCATAATTTTGCTATTCTTTTAATTTTGACAGCCCTATCATTTTGAATAATAAACCAGAAAATATTCTAGATAAATTTCAGAAACACTATGTATAAAAACACACAAGACAATTAATTCCAGGTTAGAATCTAATTCTTTCACTAACATTTGTGACAATATTCTTTCTAAAATAAAAATATTTTATATGTTCCATTAGCTTTTGCATTTTTATTGATGTACTTATGTTTAGTTCTATTCCTCCCCCTTACACCTCTGATTACTTTCTTACTTGCTGTCATTGATGTACATTCAAAATAACGTCTATTTTATACGTCAGTTTGTTCCCTCTCTGCCCATACTTGCTTCTCTCTCCATACAGTGAGGAAGTATGTTTTTATGTTGGGCTTTTTTCCCATTTTTGACATAGGAATTATCCTTTTTTTAAAAACATTGTTTATCAAATTTTATAATTATATAATACGTGCAAATTTAAACATATTTTAGTAAGTTCTTGCTCATGAATTTTATATTTTGTACTTACTACTTATATATTTTTGCACGTATACTTGAGGGATATAGAGCTCGAGGGATACAAGTGCAATTTGGGCAAATTTTGATTGAGGAGAAGGGGTATAAAGTGAAAGCTCTGAAACCAAGTCTCAGACTTAGCAGATATTTCATGAATCAACAGAAACGTGTGAATGTAAACAACGTGGACAGATTTGTAAACGCTATCACATAGAACTATGCAGTAAAAGATTACTATGAATTAGAAACTGTGCAAATCAATAATGTAAATGTGTGTGTTGTGGAGGGAATTCGATGTATTTTATAAGGCTATTTGTCTACTTAAAGCACATCAGCTCCCTTAGTTAAATGCACCCAAAGCAAACAATGAGGCACTTCCATTGAATTCTAAAAAGTACAATGATGTTATGAAACTGTCACAAATAAACATTCTGCCTGTGGACACTATTACAACATTTTACTCTCTATAGATAACAAAAACCTCAAAGAGGAAACAGAAACAGACATTGACGTGTCATATAATGACTAATATTTTGTTTGTGTATAAAATTAATATGCTAAGAATTTTATTCAATAAGTTCATTTGTTGTTATGACTAAAAATAGATATTTGAAAGAATTTTTCAATAAAAATCACGGAAAAAAAATCATTTAAAACAATTATACTTCCTTGAAGCCATTGTAAGAACTGTGAGGGCAAAAACCAGATATATTTATTTTCTGTAATATTTATTTCCAGGTATATCCAACTCGTATTTATTACCTAAAGCTTTTGCATTTAAAATTTGATGAAATGTTCACATTGTTCTTTTCCTTATCTCACACAAGCAAAAGTGATGCATTTCATGTCTAGATATTATCGTTCCCGAGTTATAGAGAACTTATTTGCAACGGTAAACGAACGGCAGGTTTGATTTTTCTGCATTGCTAACAAAATGGTAACTTACCCTTACCTCTACTCTTATTTACCTCAACTAAGTGCATTTATCACTATACAGTATTTCAGTAAAACTCTTGAATATGCGGGCGTTTAGATGTGCTAATGTGTGTTTTTTTCCATCCGTCACTGGCATGTTGCCTACTTCCCTTGTACCAATTGAGACGTATGAGATGTCATTCGACGTGTCTCAGTCTAGTGATGGGGAACTGATAATTTGTTTTCGGATCCTGCTAGAAGATTTAAAGCCATTTCCAAGAACGTGTTTTGTCGTGTTTTGGCGCTGCGATCTTAGTGATGATGCCAGGAATTAAACCAGCGCAGCGCCTACTACATTGCTCAATGTAGGTGGCGTTGATTAAACACCAGAACCCAAAGACATTTTTTGCTTAATACGCCATAATTTTCTTTCGCGACGTTGGCAACAGATGTTGACATCTTTAGGTGAACAATTGAATTACCAAGTAAATCACGCAGTAGTTTTATTTAAATTTAGAGTCAAAATATTAACGTATGTAAAAAAATTAATTTGCAAATATCTACGAGCAGTATTGCCCCGGAACTTATTGAACTTAAAGAATTTGAAGTGAATATGGAGAAAAGGCAACTGTGAGTAATGACAGAGAATGAATTAATATTATGTTCGACTTCTCGCTTTTACGTTCTTACATAAATATGCAAATACCGATTTTCAAATGAATGTGACCCACAACTTATTCTAATGCAAATCAACTGACACTTTATTCACATAAAGTTACCAAACAGACCCTTTTAATGTTAGATTCGCATACGAAACGATTAATAGAACACTTGCAGAAGTAGAAGTGAACTCAAATTATACTGAATTTGTGAAGATTAAATCTACTGGAAAAATATGAAAGTTTTAAGGAAATCCGGGGAAGAATCAATAGTAGTTGTAAGTTGTTGTAGTTGATGATGCGATAGAATTTTGGGAACTAATTGGAAATGAACTGAATTTCTGCATTTAGCATTTGTGCTAATGCAAATGTGCAATGTGCATATTACCAAAAAAGAGTAAAAATGTAGCTGCATCTAAATTTAACTATTATCATCAAAACCTGTAAGTATTTGTTAAGGCGATTATAATTTTGAAATTTCAATAAGACTAGTTCATATCCCGTATGGAGGTAACACAAGGCCATTTGGTATTGTGAACTTTTGAACGGGAGTATAATATTATTAGCTACCACGATTCATTGGTATGTACAATGCCAGATCCTGAAAGAACATATTTAAACAAAGACGGGCAGGAAAGAAAGTTTCATCACATGAAACTTTTTAAAACAGTTCTCAGCGTCGGCGACGCCACATTTTGCAAGTGTTATAGCACTGTACTACATAACATTAAAATGCAATACACCTTACAAAATAATTATTTTACATGAAAGTCACTCACCTCATGTACTCCTTTAACTCTCGTTTCTTTGGATTCTTCTTTGATTGTTGCCGTTTCATTTGATTCGTCTTTGAGTTCAGTCGTTTCTTTTGATGCGTTTTTGAGTACAGGCGTTTCTTTTGTTTCTTCTTGGATTGTAACGCTTGCCTTTGAAGCTCGGCTCTTTTTTCATATAGGGAATCAGAAATATTGTTTGAATCATCAATAATTCGTATTATGTTATGTATCAATTAGAGAATATAAGTAAGAATTTGTAAATGTGTCAGACCTATCTAACTCAATCTGTTTATAGAACGACCGAGGAGGAAACGACGAAACATGAAATGTTACTCGAAGAAATAACTTCGCAAAAGGAGCAAATATGAGTTACAAAAATTGTAAACTACCCATTTGTGGATCATGGTAGTTAATGGGTTAATTTTAAATTACTGCTCTTTCTCAATAATACATTTTCGGAGGCTTCAATGTGTCGCTCCCTCTTTTAAAACAGGGAGGTGAGTGGTAAGACACAATCACATAAAAAAAATCTGATGTTACCACAAAGACTCTCACCTCTGGAATATTCTCTTCTTTTACTTCTGAATCTTTTGTTTCTTCTTTGCTGACACTCCTCTTTGGAGCATGAATCTTATTTTTCAACCAACTGGCAGAACAGCACACGGAATTGCGGCGAATAGTGTTCAACATGCGCAAGTCATTTTCAGCTTTTGCCCTAAATTCCACAAGGGTGAACAGTTCACTGTTTTTATTTCATCTTATGGGATAATTAAATGGTTAACGAATGATTGAACGATTAAAATTTTACAAATTAATTTTTTTTTCAAAAAGTATCTGAATTTAGATATGAGAGCGAATCATAAAGTAAGGTAACGAGATCTCTCTCGAGCGTATTATTTATCTCAGAGCCTCTTACACTGATAAACTAGGGAAGATATTAATACTCATGTTTCCACATCTAACACGCACTCTCATTGTCCCAATATGTTCCGCCAGAAGAACAAACTATCGATCAAAATAATTCGGGGACAAGTAAGAAGTTATGTCTGCACGATAAACTAAAATTCCACATCGGTTTTGAATCGGAACTTTCACATCGATTGCTAAGTGCTTTTTAAATGCCTGAGAGGGTTGGAAACCACAGTATTTCATAAGGAAGAAATGTCATTCCTGCAACGTATCGTATAAAATGTGTTCCTGAGAGTTATTGCATTAAGTTTTTATTGACCCTCCAATTTCTATTAAAAAAGTCATTGTAATACTTTCTTTCCTACGGCTTTTATCCTGCCGGCAGACGATTACCCTTTACGTCCCTATGGGACGCATATTCGACCACACACTAGACACCAACACGCTTGCAGGCTCCTGATTTGGGAATAGCAGAACGCGCGGCCCTCCGCGACAGCATACGTAGTCTGTCAGAAATACGCGAACTGTTTGAACAACGCGGCTCCAGTTGATTCCCGGGGTTCCCGCTTGATGTCACGAAGTTTGCACAGATCTGCTAATTATGACGCCATTTCCTAATTGTAGATATCATTTGTTTATTACATACGTGGTCTTTGGTGAAGAACGATTTCTTCGTTTAGCGGATATCAAAATAAATGACCTGAAAGAGCTGCGACAGCTGTCAAATTGGAAAAATCTGAGAAACAAACATTTTCTATGCTTAATACGACTTATGTTTCTATGAAGCGCACGGCGTGATTCAAGTGGCGTGAACGCTTTAAAGATGGTCGACGGTCCAGCGGAGAAGAGGACCGTTCTGAACGTCCTTCCACGTCAACAGACGTCCCACACGTCCACAAAATCATTACCGTGGTGCTAACAAATCGACATCCGACTGTCAGGGAGCTTGCTGGAGGGTGTGGGATATCAACTGGCACTTGTCGCGAGGTTTTGACTGAGAAATTGAAGATGCACCGCGTTGCGGTGAAGTTTGTGCCTCGCCTGATGGCGGAGGAACAAAATGCCCAACGTGTCAAGCTTTGTCAGGAACTGTTTGATCGTTCAGATGAAGATAAAGACGTATTTTCAAGGATCATGATCGGTAATGAATCATTGGTTTAAGGTTATGACTAGGAGTCGGATTTTGATGACCTAAAACACTGTCAAAAATTATCAATAAAATGCTTCAAAAATGTCCTAGAAGCGAAGAAAAATAACGTACAAAATTTATCAAAACCATTCTAGATGAACAACTCAAGCTCTTGGATATGATACTCATGTAATCAAGGCTTCTTTCTTTTGTTGAAGTGAACCCAGGTCGTAAACACTGGGTTTGGACTGCCCTTTAAAAGAAAATCTGTCTTCATTTATCGCGAAATCGGACCAACATTCAATGGCGCTGATAAGCGCCACAGGACCTTAGATTACATACTACTCACAACGGATGACATTACAATATATGAGCAAAGAAAGCGACTAGGCTACTCATGAATTCTGGGATGAACATTTGTTGCATCTCGTAAATATTATTTGAAGCAAGTGCCATTAAAATATTAAAATGGATTAAAACAGCGAAAATCCAGTAAACATGACGTAAAAAGGTAAAAAATGACTTATTAATCGAAATCGAAGAAAAATGCAAAAATGACATATGAAAATGGATCATATCGTTTCGTGATAACATAAAATAAATTTTTGAACTAAACAGCATTGTTCTAAAGTGAAAAGAAAAAAATGACATTTCATTAAAATCCTCCCCCTTATTATGATATTGGAACAAAGATCCAATCGTCTCAGTGAATGGGTGAATCGACTCGGTCCCAAAAAACTCGCCAAGTTCGGTCCAAGATCAAGGCGATGCTGACAGATTTTCAAGTAAGTGATGTTCACCACGGATATCTCCCCGAAGGCTCCACAGTAAACTAAAATTACTATACTGAAGTACTGAAATGACTGAGACGCCATCCGCGGCAGGAAGCAAGAAAGGTGGAGTGACGACCATGTTAACGCTCCAGCTCATTCAGCTCTCAGAACTCAGAACAGAAGTTTCTGGCCAAACACCCAATGACTGTTCTTTCTCACCCTCCCTATTCACATGACCTTGCTCCTTGTGCCTTTTTTTGTTCCCCAAGCTGAAAATACCCCCGACAGGAAGAAGATTTGAGACGATTCGCTAGATTATGGCAAATTCGACGAAGGAGCTGAGGGACATTACAAAAGAAGCGTACCACGACTGTTTCAACAAGTGGAAACACCGTTGGGATAAGTGTGAACGTTGGGGAGGAGAGTACTTTGAAGGAAATCCACACCTCTAACTTGTACGGAAAGTACACTCTGTTTTATGACGCCAGTCCACGTATTTGTTTTTAACAGCCCTCGCAAACATGAGCGACAAGGGTCAAACAACCGTGGCCAAGGCGGAACTCGAACCCGCGACCCTTCTGGCCGAAGACGCTGACTCAGTACACGCTCTTAGCCACCTCCGCCGTTCAGACGAACTATTTAATATCGATAAAAACATTAAATAAAATTGATATATTCGCAATTTTTGATAAATCACGACTTCATTTTCCAACTATCTGTTGTAATCAAGACTACGTGATCACTGGATTAGGCATTTAATCTTTTTAAAATAATATTGTTTGATAAACAAGACTAAAAGAAAATGTAATATCAGCCGGTTCGTCCTTCACCCTCGGCCGTCAGGGATTTACACGTGAAGATGCCAACGTTCCACAATGCGACTTCCTTCAGGGGGAAGCACAACAGCCGAAATATTTGCAACCATGTACAATGCATACGTAGAATAATAAATGCCCAAATGCCTTACCTCGATCCAGGAGCCTGATCTGAGAATTCATCGGCTGATGTAGATGATGGTCTCGAAACGCTTGTTCGATGGTATAGAGATATGGGAAGTTTTACGAACGACACGGTTCGACGTTTCTTCTGAAGATCTTTGCGCTGTGTAAAATAATACAAATTGTTACTTGATTCAACGAGGATGTCGGTTTGTCACAAACCGACAAACAAATTTAACCTAATTTTACTCGTACATGTAAAACACATCCCCATGGGTAGCTCTCTGGTCAGCGTCCTCGCTTTCTATGACGCGACCCCGGGTTCAATTCCAGGTCATAATAGATTCTAGTGTGCGTTTTCGTCGCAGGGTCCCAGTATCTGATGCTACGTGTCGACGAGAAAGCCCACTTCTGAGGTTGAGAAGACCAGAATACGGGGTCGGGAAGTCTATGTGCTAACCACACGTACCCTTTTCAGAAGGCCGCAAAGCCGGGGCGCCGCTGGCAGGCCTGTTCAGAGGCTGTTGTGTTGTGTCGGTACCGACAGACACCGACAGACAGACAGGCTAAACACCTTTGCACATGTTGTTCCGGCTGATCGAACTGAATTCTGAGGTCGCATCATAATAGCCCGCAAACAGGAACGGAACCAAAACGCGAACGGAAAAGGCCACGGGAACGTAAAGAAAGACGGATGGAATGAGAACGGACATGGGACGTAAGGGAAAGATGATCAACGTTTATCTTGGCCCGGGGGCGGGAAGCCTCGCGACCAATGAAAGTACAGCAGTAAGCTTACCAGCTAATCAACCGCGCGACACTGATCTGGTGCGGAATTGATAGTAGTGCGATATTGAGGTTAGAGCGTGAATATGCGAAGTTACAGTTTGAAGCGGGTTTTCTTAGTAATTTTTGAGTTGTAGTAATTACAGTTCAATTATTTCTCATTCGTATTAACACGAAGAATTAAAACTCACTCCCCTAAAAATATGTTTATATATTTTGTTAAATTACATTGGAATTATTTGTTTTGAAGAACACAATGCACAATTCAAAAGCAATACGATGTCATAAAATGTATGTCGTAGAGATGTGCTTGAATTTCTCAAAATTTAAATTATTATTAAACGGAAACGAAAAAATAATGCACGTAACGTCGATAAATGGATATAATTGCACTCGTGATAAAAGAAACAAAAACTCTCCTATGGTCGGTCATTTTCTTGAACATACAACTCCTTCAATTATACCTCTTTTTATCCACTAGTTTCTTCAATTAATATTTGAATTCTCTTAATATAATTTTACAAATGGGACTTAAACTTTTATGCATTCAGAAACATACCTTTCGATGGCTGTATCCTGAAGTATAGTCGTCTTCGTCGTTTATTTTATGTCTCGATGATCGCGGTGACAACATTTTCTTGAGTTTCATTCTATGGAACAGAATCAAAGTTAAAATATTGTAACGAAGATAGGCAAGGTGCATTTCACGTTTTAATTATATCTGATTTTACCGACTATAGTAATTAATAAAAAGAGTAGATGCATGTCAGTAAAACTAGTATGCATTTCACACGAAAACTACAAATTATGTTTATTAGATATAAACATTCTCGTCCTCGAAGAATATAAAACTCCAGTCGTCATTTTTTTGGTGATACAAAATAGGTCCTCTACTTGTTACTCTGGTTTTTCAATTTAAAAAAAGTGTTACAACATGCAACAGAATTGTCAAAAAGTGACCACATGTGACCACCATGAAACAATTCAAGGTTCTCTTTTTCCTGATGCCAGACTGAAATGCCTTACTTAATACCATATGTACTAAGACATACAGGTTATACAAGAAAATGCAGGTACTTTTTTCAGATATGAGCTCTTGAATCCCAATATGTTTTCTTTGTTCTAAGTTACGAATGTTACCTATGTTTTAATTGTGAGTAATTCCATACTAAACCTTGTGACTACTGGTAGTTGCCGAAGATAAATATATTTTTAATTGGGCTAATAAGCTAGAGATCTACAACATAACAGACTTTTTGTATGCTGAAAATGTGAATGTGGTGTAGGATGCTAACCTCTGGTGTAGGCCTTTGACACCCCCACACACGTAGGAGTTCTCTGGGTATTGGAATGGCGTTGATAAGCGACAATTAGCGCGAATTATAGACTATTTTGCGTACTCGGGCTACTCGAAACGGAAGTAGACTCGTAGATTGATAGATTGATTAGTGAATCCGGGAACATCAACTGTCGTCATTAGTCCCGTAAGCGAAGTACATAGTTCCATCGCGCGAGATGATCTTCCCCCGCTGGCTGGAGAGACAAATTCAGAGTTCAACGTCAATAACACCTGCACCATCTTGAAGCGTCTCTTGCTCTATCCATGGAATCAATCATTAATCAACAAATTCGGAGCCATTTTCTAGATAATTTCGGGAGATGTTGATACGTCTTGTAAGGAATCTCCCTAAATCAAAATATACGTTTCACACTCGCAGGGCCTTGAGTTCGAAGAGATCGACCAAAAAAGGTCCATTTTGGAGGAAATCGTTTAAAAACGCTTTTCCCGCTAGTGTTGAGCACACAGACGGACGGACACGCCTTACTTACACACAGATCTGCACTACACTTCCACTCATGTCGGGCAGGTCGGAAGAGTAGTTGGAATCTTGGAGGTAGTCCCAGTGTATGGGCATGAGTCTCGCCGACGGAGATACCTGGTTAGTGAAATAGCCGCAAGCTGACGAGTAAGTCGGCGCCGAATTTCGCCCTCCGCCGGAGATCACCGACATCTCACGTGATTGAACATGCTCTACACTAATGGGAATAATGACCTTAGCGTCCGGAATCACTAGTCAATGAATGTAACCAAGAGAGCCACTTAATTGCTTTATTGCTAGTGATTCCGGGCGTGTCAACTAGTAGAGTCATTATCTCGTAAGTGTAGTGCATGTTTCCTCCCCTCGGGATGGGCCTTTGCACGTCCCCCGCTGGATGACGAGATACGGCGCCGACCTACTGTCGGTAGTATGGTCCCCCAAACCTGTGAGGCACCCCCAGCCGGGACAAGCTCTGAGCTCCCGACCGGTCTCCCGCCATGGGTGGTAGTGTACTATGTGTTAGTGCAAGTGTGTGTGTGTGTGGATAGGACAGAGAGAGAGAGGAAGGAGAGATGGCGCGCGGTTCGTGGCCCGTTTGTTAGGGTAGTGCTCCGGCAATCGCCTGGTATTGATCGTAGAAACTACGGAAAATGCCGATCAGAGAAGACGGCCAGTGGGATTCTTCTCTAGACAGCAACTGAACTCGCCCTAGCTGTCTACGTAGTGTCGAAAGTCCTGCCACCGTGGGGAGTGGAGTCGTAGGACCTCCCGGTCAGAGGCACTGCTGTGGTGCCCTGAGCCACCTGTCGCGGCCGGGCAGCTTGCCTCACGGTGGCGCTCACTCGAGACGGAGGCCGGGTCTGCGGGGGCGCGGGCGGCGCGCCGCCCAGGGGGCGACGCGTGGCGGGCGGCCGGCGGCGGCGGCGAGGGCCGGGGCGAGGGCGGGGCCGGGGGCGGGGGCGGGGCGGGGCGGGCGGGGGCGGGCGGGATGGCGCGCACCCACTGCTCGTAGCGCATCTGCGTCCAGAAGCCCTGCGCACCGCCACCGACGCCGCGACAGTCGAGGTGGACTCAGATGCTCCCCCACCGATAAGCGCGTTATACGAGCTAGATGCATTTTTTAGTGCTTCTGGATTCGATAGCCCCTTGATGATTATTCCCGTAATTGTAGCAATGGTTCATCCCTGGTAGTGGCGGTGGTCCACCCTCGCTGGGTGGGGAGACCCGGCGCTGACCTATACGCGTGGACTGGCGGGGATTTCCCCTCCAGGTATCATCACTAGTAAAGCGTGGCCTCTTCAACACCCCACCGTCGGGCAGGGTGTAAGATCGTGACTGGCCTCTAGGTGGTAGTGTAAGTGTAAAAGGTATGTCCACCGACAAACGTGAATCTAAAGAACTCCAATCAGTTGTTTAAAAATCTTTATCATGTAAGACTATTCATAATGTAACTCATTTTGCATTTGAAATCTACGCATTATAACGAAAATTATTGAAAAAAAGCATTCTGTACATTTTTAGTAGAGAAATTAATACGTTTGATAGCATATATAATACCAATAATACAAAATTCAACAAACAATAATATTCCCAATAACATATTCTGATAGCCAATGTCATGAAAACTTACAAAAAATAGCTTACTCAATTGTACACGTTCACGATAAAGTGCATTACGAGCAATACATTACCATGTATCTAAAAATGATCCTTCCCCAATTGAAAATAATTGCGCAAAACTATGGTTCCTGAAAGTGTATAATACAAAGTAAGACTACAAACAAGGCATGGCCAAATCCTTGAATGTGGAATGATGTCTGGACACGACAAGTTTCTTTGTTTAACCCTGCAGTACTAGCGTTGGGCCCGAGGCCCCTTGGCATGAATTGACCTTGAGCCCGAAGGCGGGGGCGGGTCCGAACGCGTGAGTGACGAGGCCCTTAAGCATCAACCGACCTTGAGCCCGAAGGTGGGGGCGCGGGCGTGCGCGGCGATGCCCTTAAGCATCAACCGACCTTGAGCCCGAAGGTGGGCGAGGTCGGCGAGGCCCTTAAGCATCAACCGACCTTGAGCCCGAAGGCGGGGGCGCGGGCGTGGGCGGCGAGGCCCGCCGCGCGCAGGTGCTGCGAGTGAGCGTGGCAGCGGCGGGGAGTAGCGCGCCCTCGTCGTCGGCGACGAAGTCCATAAGCAGCTGCTGCAGCCCCGACGGCCGCCGGCCCCACACCGCGGCCATGGCGCCTCGCGTCGCCCGCACCCGCGCCGCACCCCTGTGCACGGCGGGCAGCCAGCGCGCCGCCCGCGGGGACAGACGCTCCGCTTAGCACTTACTACTTCCGTGCACTGTTTTGTTTTCTACCGGGTGGATTAATCGCCGGACTGGACACGTAGGCTTGCACAGTGCATGTAAGTGTAAGTGGTGAATATGGAAGAAGGAAGAGCCAACGCACGGAGGACCAGCTACTAGGACCCCCATTATGCGCGCCTTGGGGAATGAATTTATAATGAAGTTGCGGTTTGCTTCTTTTGTGTTGCTAGGCTCTGCCAATCACCCACTCGCAACTCGTCGACGTTGTCAACGGTTTCGAACCTTCTCCCAATACCTGAGATTGGAATGCCCCTACCATTGGGACCCTACAGGATACCTGATGACACTCCTAGACTCCTAACAAACCGACATTGAGAGGAGCATTTCATTGACTTTCCATTGATATCTGATCACATGTGCAGATCGTGAGGAAGAGTAGTTTTCTTGTTATTTCTTCCACGCCCTACCTCCTTCTCAGTATCCTTATCCTTATTCTTGCATCTCTCTATATGTATCTACCTAGTGGTGCAGAAGATCGGGTGCTCCGGAAGCAACGAAGCAATGCTAAGCCCAGAGGTGGAGGAGAGGAGTCAAACATTTTATTCACACGGGAGTGGTCATGTGGAAGAATTTGGTTGCAGGGTTTACAATGTCGTGTGAAGGTATGTTTGAGAACATTGTATGTACTTGTGATTTTCAGTACCTTTCCCCTAATCTTTAATCTGTGAAATTCATAACTCGTCACATGAGTGCAGGCTTACTGTCAATTCTCAAAAAAATATTTTTTCTACTCCCATTGTTTAATTCTTCTATTTGATAGCTGCAACCCGTTACATAATGATACTCATTACGAAACAGATTTCACTATGATACAGGGTTTTTACCAATAGCAGACCAGTTTACAAACCAAGTATTGGCTCTTAATTAATCATTGAGAATTGTTCTAGTAAATGTTTCGTCCGATTGTGTATATTAAAATTGTATTTAATATAATATTATGCTTGTAAGTTTTTAATGCACTTTTATTGTCAGTAAGGATTATGTGTGAACATTGATTACTGAACTTACACGCAAATTAACATTTACCATGAATTAATGTTATGAACTTTTTTCCATTATATGAATGAACAATCCTAAGACAGGGGTAAATGCGGAGATAGAACATACAAAAATTGATAGTATTCATAGTTAATTTCATTGTGAGAATTTGAAGATTTCTGACTACATAAAAACGTATGCGCATAAGACTTTGTTCTGAATTTAAAAAGAGCAAAAATGAAGTTTAAATTATATTTAAATATATTCCATTGTATTTATATGTGAATATCTAAATAAATTTAATGGAATTTAAATAAATATTTTAAAAAATATTCTAAGAAAATGGAATTACAATTTTACACAATTATATTGATCTAAGGAAGAGAATCATATTTTCAAATTGATTTACACATTTATTTGAATATTTTATTATTTAATATTAATTCTTCCTAGATAGTTTTTCGCGTATTAAGATCAAGGATGAAATCCCATACAACTGTATACTAAATTTTTCATTTTACATAGAACATGCGGAGTAGAAATTTTTAACATTAGACATTATGTTTAAAACAATTTGATGTGGTAGCGACGCTATATACAGTCATCCATAATACTCATTTTAAATAGTTACGTAAGTAAGAAACGTTTGTCAGAACGAATGAATACGTAAATATGTTGGAAGCATAATAAAAGATCGATAAATTGAATTGCAGATTCAAAATGGACGAAAAAGCTTACCTGGGTAACACTAGGGGCAAGGCGAGGGTGGTTTGTATCCTAGCAATATAGATGCGGGTGTTAAGAGGGATGTAACATTATTGAGTTACAAAGCAATAATATTTGGTATTTTGTTTTTATTTTCTGCATAATTTACAATCTGTTCCTATCGGAACAATAAGCAAATGGTGTCAACAGATACATTTCCGACGTGACCGTTTTATAACATTGAAAAATTTAATTTACAAAATCGGTATGGCAGATCTAAAATACTCTCTCTCCTTAGTCTATTCACATGCTCACTGTTATCTAGAAGGCTTGTTGAGAGGTGATTTGGGTGTTTGTACAATCTTCTCTGGTATGCTATGCTCTTCGTGGCGATTACTTCCTCCAGCGGGACGATGTCGAGGTCTCTGTATATCGTCTTGTTTGTCACGTACCATGGTGCGTTGCATAGTTTTCTTAGTGTTTTAGCTTCGAATCTTTTTAGAATTTCTAGATTCGATTTACTGGAAGAGTCCTACAATTCAATACCTTAGGTCCATGTTGGTTTGATTATAGTTTTATAAATCAGTATTTTGTTATGCAAGGACAGCTTTGATTGTCTGTATATTAGCCATGCAAATTTGAGGACTTTAAGCTGCGCTTCTTTTCTCTTCGTTTTGATGTGGGTTTTCCAAGTCAGGCGTCTATCCAAATGCAGTCCAAGATATTTGATTGTATCAGCTTCTTGGAGTTCTGTGTTGCTTAGTTTTACTTTTGGGCAATTTTCTTAGTGAAAATGTTACATGTTTTGATTTTGTTTCATTTACGGTGACTCGCCAACGATGACTCCAATCTTCGATTTTGTTTAGATGTTCTTGAAGATGTTGTGATGTGCAGGAGGGGTCTTCATTTGCAGAAAGAATAGCTGTGTCGTCTGCAAAGGTGGCTATTGTAGTTCTTTCTATTTTTGGTAAGTCTGAAGTTGATATAAGATATAAAAAAGGTCCAAGAATACTTCCTTATGGTATTTTTGTATAATTTGGTATTTTAGGGAAGGAATCATTCGATTTCTGCCTGGTAGGTGTGCTCCCAAGTCTACGGCCTGTTTATACTTTCGCGTATAATACGTATATACGGAGAAATATAGGGAAAGTTATGAAATGCTGCTGAAAATGTATTTCGAAATTTCAACGGAAATACACGTTTTGGAGTCCCCTGATACCCAGAAAGGGATTCTTTGTTTCAAACCGTCAGTTTGTCCGTCCGTCTGTGAATACCACTTGCGCTTAAATCATTTGTAGGATTTTTCCCATAATGAATTCTTCTCGGTCGATCTATCTCGACTCCAAGGGCGTGTCGTGGCTTTTACAGTTTGGGAAGCGTAAGGATAAAATATATTTCAGAATTAATTTAATGTATCCACTTTGAGCACACAATTCAGTTTAATACATTGTACTCTCATTAACTAAAATAATATCATCATACAGCTACAATTACATAATAAATTTTAAATTCCTAACTTTCTGTCTTGTAAACATCAGTTATCACTTATTTAAAGTGAAGTGCGATTTTTGTCTCTTGTTTCTCGAATTCATAAAAAACGTGATCATAAAAATCTGTACTTTTGGACTGACACAATGGGATGACTTTTCAATTGATAGAAAAGCTGAATTAGACAACCTGTCTTGGTTAGTATAATTTCTTTAGTATATTTTAACACGTTTAAGAGCAGAGAAACCGCGATCAGCAGACATGGTTGTTGCAATTGTCATCACAAGTTCGTAATATTTCACAGTATGCAACATCGAGACCATTATCTTTGATACATTTGTGAAGTTCACAAAAGTTATTTTTATTCATTGCATCTGATGTCTCGAATATTTCAGAAAGTTCCGATTGCAAAGCTACTGCATCAAATATGGTTCCTTAACTTTCAATTAAAGAAGTAGACACTGCTTGAGGAAAGGGGTCCGAGGAATGTCTATGAAAGTTTTCCAATTCTAAGAATTATGTGACATACACACGCCTCAAAAATTTTCTGAGAAAAGAAGCTTAAAATTTCGCTTTTATATATTTAATATAAAAGCGAAATCCCGACATACAGAAGCCATATCGCGACAATAAGTGCTTAAACGATATCTTCTCAAAATTGTCTCCATGTTTTCAAACGCAAATGTCTGTATAGGACGAGGTTTTCCTCTTCAATAATACTCTAAGGGTTCTGTTTCAGTTGTATCGTTATTGGACCGAGGAAATGGGAACATACGAAAACTTTGTGTAGCGATAAATGGCTGCTGAAAAGAAAGTGGGGAAAAGCCGAAAACGTTGTTCAGAAATTAGAAGTATGTATAGGAGAAATTCTGTGCCATTTGTAGAATCACTTTCATTTATTATCCACCCTTGGGGTTGAAGGTGGCATAAGGCGAGCATGACGTATTGCCTCCACCGCTTCTAATTACATGGCCTGCCTGAGCTTTCCTTTCGACACAAAGCTGCAGAAATCGAGACGATTGTGACAGAAAGATACAGACCTTTTTTTTCCTGACCGAGACTCGAACTCGGAATTGCACCACACAAACACTAGTATGAACCGTTTAGGTTCCCCTGATACCGAATTTTTTTTTAAATCGTCCGGCGGTCCATTCGTCCGTCTGTTAAATCTGAACAACACTAGCGCCTAGAATACGCGTATGATTTGATTCAAACTAAATAAACCCCTGTCGATCTGGCCTGAGTGGAAGTTCTGCGATTTTGAAAAACATCTTTCTGTCTTCGGGGTTCTTTAATGAAGCTATCGGGACTTTTAAAAAATTTTGTCACAAACGGCTCCCATTCGTTTCTTTAAATTTGCTGTAAAAAGAGAGTGAAATACACTTATAAAGATGGCGAATATCTGATTTTCACTGATAACTCTGAATTTAAACAGGTTAAACAGGTTATATTATTTTAAAAATATTTAAAATGACCAACTTGCTACATGTCATACTTTTCAAGAAGTCCGTACAATGTTTTTCCGTAAATGTCATTTTGGTCTTTGTATTTCAAATATTTAAATAATATTCTTTGGAATTTTGATGAAATTAATTAACAGACTGTAAATTATCTTATATTTTAGGATCAAAATTATTTTTGTATAAAAGTTCATAAATATCACGAAGTCACGTTTCGGTCGTTTATGAATGTGCCGCACATTTTTCCAGCATGTTCAATTCAGATGCAAAAAGACAAACAACAGTGATAACTGTTGGGTAGATATAAATAATCTAGTGACTACATGATATAGTACCCTAGGGTAAAGTGAATGAGAAACGAAAATAAATATAAGACTTGCTGGGTCGATCCCTCACTTAATCGACTTGCTGGGTCGATCCCCCACTTGATCGACTTGCTGGGTCCGATGCCCCCAGCTTGGTCGACTTGCGGGTCGATCCCCACTTGGTCGACTATGCTGGGTCGATCCCCACTTGGTCGACTTGCTGGGTCGATCCCACTTGGTCGACTTGCTGGGTCGTATCCCACTTGGGGGTCCCCCCCCGACCCCTTGCTGGGGTCGATCCTCCCCAATTGTCGACTTGCGGTCGATCCCCCACTTGGCTCGACTTGCTGGGTGAGTCCCCACATTGAATCGACTTGCTGGTCGTAGTCCCCACTTGATCGAACTTCTGGGTGATCCCCACTTGTCTCGACTTTGCTGGTCGATCCCCAACTTGCTCGGACTTGCTGGTTCGATCCCCACTGGGTCGACTTGCTGGGTCGATCCCCACTTGGTCGATTGCGGGTCGATCCCACTGGTCGACTTTGGTGGTCGATCACCACTTGGTCGACTTGCCTGGGTCGATCTTCAATTGGTAGCGACTTGCTGGGTCGGACTCCCCACCTTTGTCGACTGCTGGGTCGATCCGCGACTTGGTGACCTTGCTGGGTTCGATCCCCATTGTCGACTTGCTGGTCGATCCCCAGCATTGGTCGACTTGCCTGGGTGATCCCACTTGGTCGACTGCGGGTCGATCCCCCACTTGGTCGACTTGCTGGCGTCGATCCCCACTTGTCGAGCGTGCTGTGTGATCCCCCACTTTGGTCGACTTGCTGCGTCGATCCCATTGGTCACTTGCTGGGTCGATCACCCACTGGTCGACGTGCTGGGTCGATCATTGGTCGACGTGTGGTGATCCCCACTTGTGACTTGCTGGGGTCGATCCCACTTGGTCGGACTTTGCTGGGTCGAGTCCCATTGGACGACTGCGGGTCGATTCCCATTTGTGCTTTGCGGGTCGATCCTCCCACTTGGTCGACTTGCGGGCTTTATGCTAAGTATTTTGTTCGAACTGTGAGATAATTAAAAAACAAGGATTGAAGATTGTGGGGCAGCCTTAAGTATTCGGTAGAAAAGGCGCATATGTGAAATACAAAATTTATGAGCATTGAATGACATCCACTATTGCTTAATTTGTTTTTTCCTTATTTCGCGTATATTTTGAATTCTTGCCTTTGGATACTTGGCGTAATTATTTGGGACATCTATAGTTGGTCGATCAGGTGGGGGGGCAGCTTTCAAAACCATTGAGGCGCATTCTTCTCCTCGCAAGTGAGTCAGCTCCCAACATAAGAGATGAGGGGCTTGGGGATGAATCAGACGTAGTAGACAGTGAACATGGAGCAGCAGTGGTAAAGGGAGAAACACCGGTAAGCGAGCCGTCAGTGAACTGGTGTGAGCATTCTCCACGTTGTCTAGCTGTTGCGAACCAGCTGTCGGCCAGTGCCATAGTTTGGAACTTGAATATCCGGGGCCGTCCCTCCCCATGGCCACTTTAACGCGGAGTCAGGCTCGTTCGTGCCTAGTCCTGTTCTCTCTATCCTGTTGCGGAAGGGTCGATGATAGCAACCGCCTATGCATTTGGAGCAACAAGTGCTCAATAGGTTTACACATCGACGACTGAATAGACCTTCAGAGAGAGTTTCTCTTTGAATATAAAGAAAAGTTTCACACAATCTTGGAAGATCACAGACATCAGTGAAGATTTCGATGGATTTATATAGTACGATGTAAGTAATACTACGTGATATAGCAAAGATTGGTTTTTTACTCGCAAACACGTTTTATTATTATTATATTTATTGAATTATTTTACAACGTAGTCCTTATATTTTTCTTTAATACATTATATTCTGCCTGCAGAGAGAACTATCTGCGAAATGACCAAACGAAAAGTCAGAAACCTACGTGGATCTAAACCAGACCAAGACAAGAAAAAGGAAAATTTATTCAAGAAAGAAGCGAAGAAATGACGACACATAACAACACTGGAGATCGTAAGAATTCAGATCACCGAAATATGAAGCGGACTGTAAACCAACAATGGTGAATGTAAAACGAGAACGACAGAAATAGAATACACCAAAAGAGAGATCCAAAGATGGGAAGAATACTACGAAGAAGTTATATGATAAAGGCTTACAAATAGAGTAGTGGTAATAATCTAGACGATTACAATAGAACCTGCGAATCGAAGGAAATTAAGTTGAAGCGACAAAACAAACTGATAAATGGAAGTCGCCCGCTGTAGATAATGTATTTCCATGAATATTTCAAAGATACAGTCGGAAGAATCTTGGCGAAACTAACACAATCTTGCAATGTGATTTGAAAATTAAAACAGTGAATCAGAAAAACAAAATAAAAAGAAAAAAAAAATCTTGCAACGCATATATGATTAGTTCCATTGCCATAAAGGAGACAGCCGCGAATTGTGGCAAATGAACAAACAATTGGCCGCTAACGGTGTGCTTCAGTCATAGGTCAAAAGTTAATCCCTCAGAAAGGAAAAAAAGGGATTTTAAAAATGTTAATAGCTGCAGGAGCATATACTTAAGATTGTTCAAATATAATTCACATTGAAAGAAACTCATTTTCTATCTACTTGGAAGTTGTGAGATTGCATTAGGTCGCGTAAGCGTAGAGTAAAGCATATCCTAGATCATACTCAAGAAAGAGATTTCGCTTCTTTTTAAACTCGTTTGAATTTCATATAAATTTTATATTATGGTGTTCGATATGTCATGAAAGAGCCATGCTAACTGGTTTGATTATGCAATTTCTACAGATAACTTTTCTAGAAAATCCACTTTTTTAAAACAAAGAAAATGGAAGGAAACACGCTCCAAATGCAAAGCAAAACATTAGGGTTATCGAATTGGCATTCATAGCCTATTATTCATGGTTACTGTGTCTGTATGAAATGACTCACGCAGGAATTAATTTATTCCTTCAATATTATACAAAGTAAACAAATTTATTTTATATCAAAATCTTAAACAAGTACGCTGGGATAAGTCAATGATTCATACTATCTTATTGATGCTTGTTTACGGCGTTGAGTCAGGATTCAGCTCGTCAGCCACTATTTTACACTTTTTAAAATTTGAAGTCTAAGGCTTCTCGGCCAGAGTATGTGCAGTGACTCTTGGCTGTCGTAACGCCGGTCGAAGATTGTTTGCGACGTTTCGGACCATCTTGTTTTCCGTGGTCTTACCAGTCCATATCATCTGATGTATGGGACATTCCAACCTGAGAAACTACGCAAAATGGTCGAAATGTCGGCAAACAGCCTCGCGCGAACGTGTTCACCCGACAGGGCCAAGCTATGCATTTTTTTTAAAAGATTTGTCCGAAAGTAAAAAGCATTTTAAAGTTACTTCGACTAATTTACTGGAAAAGAGATGTCACAGATGAACGTCTTTTAAGCAGATAAAAGTCGTTTGAGATCAAGAACTCGTGCGTATTGTCCACCTCATTGTTTTTTACGGTAATTTGACAAGAAGAGATCTTAGACAAGGTGGGAGTGATAAAAAAAGAATTAGAAGTAAAATATATCTAAAATTTGAATAATGAAGAGGTTGGAATAATGGGATATTTACGCAAATTATTTCTTTAAAATAGTTAATAATGAAGTCAATATTTTGAGTAATGCTCAAAATTTTTTAATGGTATTCAAAGGAAGACGAATATGTGAAAAGATAGTTATGTACGCTACTATTAGAGACTATTTACTCTGGTCGTGTAAAGTAGTTATAGAATTCTAGTTTGATATCTGGAAAATAGATTGAGGTGCAAAAGTGACGAACGCATAACCAAGTGTGTGGCTTGCGTGTGCCGCAGTACGGCCCCTTCGTCGCGGCTTGCGCACGACGCGGGCCTGGCGTGCCAGCGCTGACAAGGGGCTCTCAAAGGGCGGGTGGGTGACGCAACGGCTCAGAAGGGGAAGTGGGGGGGAGGTGTTTTTCGTAATTTCACTTTACGACGCTCCTATTGTCCGATTGCATGATTGTCACGGCGTTGGATCGTGAAGCATGTGCCATTGGCTATAAGGCAGTTTTTAATTTGTTCTGAAAGTTTGAGAATAATTTCAAATCACGTTTTTGCTAGATTTTTGGGAAAGATATTCGTAGGTAAATTCTATGTTAAAAATGCGGTAAATGCCGTTAA
>BOPP01000190.1:2389672-2436078 GCA_017312745.1 Gryllus bimaculatus | reverse complement strand
GTGATAGTGCTGCGATCTATTGAATTTTCCTACAAGTATTTTTCGGTGCATTTAGCCTTAAGGTCGCATCAACTTCTAGGTCATTAGTGACCACTATTGCGAGTAACGGTATGATACCTATAAGGGTGACACGATATGACGAAGATAGGAGGTGAAAGGGCGAACTCAGAACAACCATGACCGCGGCGCGACTCGAACCCGCGCTCCTACTGCCTTAGCGACACGGCACCACTGCCTTAGCGACCTTTGAATCCGGAACGGCTGAAACGGTCTTTGATACGTTCCAAATTACAGATTGCAGGCATAAAACAATGTCTAAATCATATTGTATTTCAATTGTTAATGATGAGAAGCGGTGTAAGCGAACTCATACTATAATTAAAAGCCAAAGACTTCCCTCCAAAGCTTTTAGAACCGAGGACACTTTAACACCTCTGTTTCACATCAACTCTCATCTACAAGTATATAAATTTAAAGATACACGAAATGAAATATCTAAATATATATTTTTTTAATTTGTTCCAAGATTGAGGGGACAGTTGCCCCCCCCCCCCTAAATCCCGCCTTTGCAACGCTTTCAATTATTCATTGAGAGTTTTCGACAAACTTCAAACAGTATTTGAAGTCCTCACAAATGCAATACTGTGTATAAATCGCACTTAATGTTAATATTAACGATGTGAAACATAAAAAATACATTTTTTACATCGCGATACCAAACATTCATTATTTAACATGCCATTAGGTATCAAAAATCTTCAATGCGGTTAAAACCATATTGAGAGACCCGTAACTTCAGATTGATCCAGGCCTAGACAACAGGTATCATTAGACCCATAAATGTAGTACATGTGTAGAGCGAGGTTTTCCCAAACCAGGTATCTCCCACCAGCGGGGCACCGCGCCACCGAGGCAAGTTCTAAGCTCCTGACGGGTCTCCCGGCATGTGTGGGAGTGTATTGTATGCAAGTGTATGTAGGCAGAGGGTGAGGATAGGACAAGGAAGAGGAAAGAAAGTTCGCGCATGGTCCGTGGTCCGTTTGTTAGGGCACTGCCCTTGCAACCGTCTGATATTGATCGGCGAAACCACGAAAAACTACTGAACAGAGCAGCCGGACGCTTGAATTCTCCTCCAGGCAACGACTGAATTCAACCTAGCTATCTAGATACTGACGAAACTCCTGTCACTCTCCGACTCGAACCTAGGACCTCCAGATGAGAGGGACTGAAGTTGATGCCCTGAGAAAACTCTCCCGATTTGTAATCTCAAAAATTCCATGTAAAGTATTACGTAAAATACGTTCCTCACAAAATTTTGTTTCAGATAAGTCAACATGACAATACGTATGATACAATATGGTTGTTGAAGGCAATACATATTGCAAAATAGCGTGATGTTCAAAATAATAGTCAATGTACTGAACTGTATTTTGTTTTATCTTTCCAAACTTATCGCGTGTAACATTTCGTGAGTTATTGTGTGTTCAAACGTAGCGTTAAGAACCTTGAGAGGCGAAAAAGCCGAACGAGGATAATAATAAATTCTTTATAAAAAGTATATATACGTTCTTGTGACTTTTTCTCCTCATTGTTCTGAGTACTTTTAATTCAGATAATTCAAAGAACGGAGGAAACATGAGAACTGCAAACACATTGGCATTGTGTATTGTTTTAGCGAATACACTCGAAACTCTTTTAGACTAAAAACTGAAAATGCATTGAAGTTAAAATACTGATCTGTAGTTAGATAAACTGGAAATCATACCTACTTGAACAAATTCAATAATTAAACAGCAGTATTTCATTAGATATATGCAGTTGGTTGTCAGTAACGATGCTCCTAAAACGACCTACAGAATTAAACAAAAGTTTCCTGTTATTCTTCTTTTTGTCGATAGAATATTGTGCGTCGATTTGGACAATGGTGAGTAAATAAAAATGCAAGCATATCATGTCACTGACGCAACAGCGAATTTTTTATGGCGTTGGGAATGTTGACAGCGTGCAGCTGACTTGAATTTTTATTACAAAGAATTTTCCGTGTATGCTTAATATACATGCAATTTTTAATTTCTTATACACGTAGTACAGAGAACCCTTTGGAACACTGCAAAAAAATTGCTGTCGAGATTTTAGCGGAACAACACAATTTAGAGAACAATGTTTCAGAACATTTCAACGTCTCTTCTTCCATCCGCCTTCCTGAAAACAACATTAACGTCTAAAGATGTACTCAAATTTTTCCAGAAAAAAAATTCTAAATCGATTTGACCTGACTCACAGGCCTGTGGATTTGAAACGGGTCCTCCAACTTTCGGAGACACTTGGCAATGAGTGTACAGCCTCATCAACATTTTCTCTAAAACCATTCGCATTTCTTCTCTAAACTAGTTGCTTTGAGTAACGCAAGATACTAATATAAGTAATTACCACGTCAGAGTTTCATTACATCTTCTGAATTTTTTAATAATTGAAATATTTTTACTCTCCTTTGAATTTGTCCTAAACACTCATTTTTTCAAGCTAGAGATATCATACTTAATACAATCCTTTTTCAATGTTGAATTTACACATTTTTTCAATATTTCATTTATGTATTTACAGATCAACACAATGCATGAAATTCTATTCCTTGATTCGAAATAAGAGAAGTTAGTGTTACATGTAAGTTACTATATCAAAGTTGAATTTCCATTACGAACCAACGTGTTTATATAGAATGATTACAAAAGTAAAGAAACAAAGTTAGCCAAACTAACCCAACCTCAAAGGCAATATTTGTCTAGAATAATTTTGTATTTGAAATTGACACGGATATTTTCTGGCTAGTCTGGCTGAATAAAATAGATTACAGAATAAGCAATAATGACGATAATTTTTTAAAAAAGAATATGTAATTTGGAATAGTGGACCAAAGTAGCCCGAATTACTACTTTATACTAGAATATTTTACACTGCCAGTGTCTTAAATCTCAGAAGTTTTATAAATAGCGAACGTTCAATTTTTTCGAATGTGTCCTACTCCTTTAAACTGTATTATTATGTTCATTTTTAATGACGACTTTCGCTTTCACAGTTTTCATACATTTTAATATTTTAAAATACGTTAATGTTTCCTCACCTTGCATTGTAAACACATCTTAAAAGTGGTTTCGGGAAAAAGAACCCTTCTGCACGGAACAACCAGTCTATCGAGTAAATACAACATAACGATCGCTGAGTAACGAATCAGTTTTCTTCACAGAAGAAAAATTCGGTCCAATAATTTCAAAATACGAATTATATAAACATACCCATTTATAAAACATATAAACTTATTATTCAGACATGATTCGCGTAAACTTTGATATAAGATGCTGCGTTCTCATCTGTGTATTGTGACAGTCCATCATCATCATCATCATCATCATCATCATCTCGCTCTGATAAAATCAACTATATTATGCTCCGCGTTGGGAATGTCATTGTGACAGTTCAATATTTAGCTCCCCCAATATATTCATCTGTGACAATTCGTCTGTTCTCTAATATAAATATTTTCCCATTGATATTTCTCTCTACGTTGCCTAATTATTTATTATTCCATTCGATGGAGTGGCTAGCTCTAATTTTTATCATGTTTGTTATTTATTCCTTTAACTAACAATAATCAAAATCAAACAACTTATAATTTGTCATGAAATCAGCGGCCTGACGTGTCGGCTGCAGAATAAATCTTTATTTCAATATTTTTCTGTTATTAATATTTCACAATATCTCCTTGTATTTTCTCTAATGTTATCTATTTTGTTCGAATATCTACTTAGAAAATGATAATTCTTTTCTCCATTTAATTTTATATCTTGTAATTAAACATGTCTTGGTCTTGCTAGATTGTTTACAAAGTATTTGTAACTTATCGTCTAATTTTTACTTTGCGAAGAATTTCAGCAACCTTGGCGTTGTGACGAGATCAGCTACTATTTGCATAATCCCATGTTGGAGCTCTTCCTATTCCACACTGAATTTGCTTTATAAATTTTGCTATAATTTGCGATCTACATTTTCCCCAAATGTTCTTTTATCGCTAATTAATTTTATCTTACTTATTCCCTTATTCTCTAATAATTTTCTATTTTCTATCTCTCACACACTAAAACAAATGTTTTTACATAACGCCCTGACGGCCGTATACCCTCAAGCTACAAAATCCAAAGAGTTCTTTAGATTTTTATTTTAAGTGTTCGCTTTCACTTACCATCTATTTTAAAAAGTTCACTAGTTTTATTGTTATTCTTCGAATCGATGCGCTCCTGTCGCCCCCCTCCCCAACCATGCATCTAGGCCTGGCTTGTCTTATATCAACAATATCCCATGTTTTTTATATGCTTTGTTTTCGAATTTTTTCTCAATTGTCCAAACTTTATTTAGTCAATATAACATTTCATTTTCTTATGCCTTGCATTCTCGATGACGTATTTCAATTTGTATCTTTAATTAATTCCTCATATTTCACCTGTTATATGGCATGAATGTTTTTGCTTTTCGAATACAAAAATCGGTATGGCATTTTGCATTCCATCAGTATTCGCATAGTGCTCGCCTTGCGTTCAGACAGCTGGGGTCAGATCTGTTAAATAATTTTCAGACGCCAACGGATCGAGGTGCTGAGCCAATACTATCAATCGATAAATTTTCTTTGATATTCCTATATTTCGATGTAACACCATTTGGGTTTAATATTGTATAATCTTTAATAATAAATGGAACGTTACTAGAAGTAAGGAGGTTCTCAATCGACTCCAGTTATTTAGCAGGTTTTCGAAAAAAAAAAACAAACAATTTTTCGTTTTTAGGAAACCAAATACCGATTATTATTACGCACAAAATGTCTACTCAGAGTTCTTGTGTCATTACTCAGATTTTTATATTGGACGCATATACGTGAAAATGCCTTATTTTTCAGGGTTCCTATAAGTATATCGAATTAGAGAAGGTTGTACCATGTGGAGATATGGAACTGGAGGATTTTGACTGTTATATTAAACCTTCAATTGTGGATGATGGAAAAAAATTCTACGGAAACTGGTCTATGACGTTCGATTTCGATGAGAATATAATGGTAAGTTACCATCTATAACATTAAAATGAATATACGTGTGTATATATGCTTGAATGTATTTCTATGTCTATATATCTAACTATACTTCTACGTATTCTAATATATAAAGGGACAAGTGCGTTGAGTTACAGTTCGATAATCTTTTAAAGTACTGCATTAGCATCGATGAAATTTTTGCGTTAACTTTCTTTGAAGGTCATGAGTATTGTAGGCTACAATTTTCAACCATAAACTTTAATATATTTCCAAAATAATATTTTTGGGTTCTTTTTTCTCTTAGCTCTATATCTATCACAGATTCAAGAGCGCATCAATGTGCAATAGTTAAGCTGCGCGACACCACACGATTACAATTGGATTGAGTTCAGTGCACAGATTTGCATATTTATAGATGACTTTATTTTTATATTCAATTGTCTAATCCGAAATGATTCTTACAGTTTTCTTCGCTCTATTTTTAAAAGTAACATCGATATTGATTTTATTGCGACTACTGAATGTATTAAGTACACAAGAGATAAAACGATTGAAGAAAATCATTTTCTAATGGATGTGCTCAATAGTGTCGTAAAAAGGTATGAGTGCACATGTGTTCTGCATATAAAAGTTATTGGTTTAGAGATATTAAATTAAGCATGTCTATTATGAGTTTGCGGGTTGCACGAGCGAGAGTGCAAGCAAAAACATATGAGTGATTGAAGTGTTATGCTAAAACTGTGACGGATACACTTTTGTACTGAAGTGTTTTATTATGGTGGAGAGTGAAAGCGTACCTTTGGGTGGTGTAGGAATTATTACGTAAATTGACGAAAGTACGTTCGGCAAGAAGTATAACTGTAGTGAACCAGTAATAGGAAATGGGTATTTGGAGGAATTGAGTGATATAATTGTTTAAGTGGTTAATGACCCCTTTCTTCAGCCACTATTTATCAAGGATCCTAAAAAGCGTACTCGAGTTCAATTAAAATTATTTTAATTATGTTCAAACATCAATTAACGCGGATGGTGTTTAATATTAATTTCAAACTTTCCTTTATAAATACATGGGAAGAAAAAATATGAAAGAGTATGTTTTACAATGCGGCAACTGATTGAATGTATTGTATAATATATAAAATTCCACAAAAAGAACATACGTGAGATTTCTGATAGTGGGTTTTATCCGGGCTTCTTTATAATTATATTATTATTAATATTAATATTATTAATAATATTTTCGCCAGCACTGGGTATGCCAATCTATTAAGAATTTATTCACGGCTTTTATTTGTATGAAAATTGTAAACACCCTTTCTTTTATTTATTTAATTATCCTGCTATTCAATATGACGCCCGAATTTTCCCTATCGCGAAAAAATATAGGTGTGGGTAAGATAAAATGTCCATACGGACTTCCGATGGCGAGTTATTTACGTACACGGGATTAAGTATTTTAACATGGATTGGGGAATTCTCTGGGTCGTCTTATGTAATAAATATATACAATATGTCGACCAAGTACGTTTTTGCAGTGCTGTAAATACTTACATACATGCATACATAATCTTATCCTGTTTACGTTTTCGTCACAATAGCAACAGTTGAATAATATACCACTTTTCATAATTAATGTAATTATAAACAATTTTGTTCCATTAAATAAACCTTCCTCTTCCTTTGCATGTTTTGGCCAAATTATTTCCCCAATTACTAATTTATCTACCTTAAAAATAAAAAAAAGACACACCTTGATCTTCCTACATTATTTTCTGCTAACAAAATGTCCCCTCATTTCCTTTGAGAAGCAGATGCCGCAAGCTTGGCCGTTGTTCGATGTTCCATTCCATTTCCGTACTGAAACCAACTTTCCTCCACGAGCGCTCCATCTGACGCCCTTCCACCACCAAGTCTGCCCGAGCCCTCCTTGTGCCGAGTCGCGCGCTCGTCTCCTGTTTTCCAAACTCGTGTCTTCCTGCGTCTGCCCGCGCACCTGGTCGCTCTCTCGATTGTCATCTCCGCTCTCATTGTGTTGTCACTCGCACAACTGTTATATAGTCCTCCAATAAAATTTGCTTTTCCTATGTTTGGTTAATTGTCTGGTTTGTCGTAATTTGACAAATATGATAACACATATTAGTGTTAGTGCATTTTATTTTTATTTTATTTTTTAATGTTTTGCAACAATTAAGTAATATATATTAGATATCAGACTGGAATTAAGTGTAGGTGTAAGTATAGTAGGGTGAGTAGGTACTCCCCCATACAAGACTGTAACCCAGTATAAATCCATTAAATCTTGTTATTATTGATTTCAAAATATTTTGTTCTTAAACTTCTAGATGACTGCAACAATATGGAGATGGGGCACCAATAATTGGGCAAAGAATTATGTTGTTTGTGACAAAGATGTATGTCAATCACTACGCAAGACGTGGATTGAAGCGCTAGAAGCGTTATTCAAAACTAGTGGATTAGATTCAAACCAATGTTTTATCCCAAAGGTAAGTAGAGTAGTAGGTAGTTCCTTCTTTTTTATTAATTTTCTTCTTAGTGGAACCCGTAAGACGTTGCTTCTGCCATTCATCTATCTCTTAATCCTTCTTTATCCATTATCTCTCCTTCTCTCTCTCTCTCTCCTTCTCTCTCTCTCTCCTTCTCTCTCTCTCTTCCTTCTCTCTTTCTCTCCTTCTCTCTCTCTCTCCATTCTCTCTTTCTCTCCTTCTCTCTCTCTCTCCTTCTCTCTCTCTTCCTTCTCTCTTCTCTCTCCTTCTCTCTCTCTCTCCTTACTCTCTCTCTCTCCTTCTCTCTCTCTCTCTTCTCTCTCTCTTCTCCTTTCTCTCTCGGCTCCTTCTCTCTCTCTCCTTCTCTCTCTCTCCTTCTCTCTCTCTCCTTCTCTTCTCTCTCCTTCTCTCTCTCTCCTCTCTTCTCTTCTCCTTCTCTCTCGCTCCTCTCTCTCTCTCTCCTTCTCTCTCATCTCCTTTCTCTCTCTCTTCTCTCTCTCTCTCCTTTCTCCTCTCTCTCTTCTTCTATCTTCTCCTTCTCTCTCTCTCCTTCTCTCTCTCTCCTTCTGCTCTCTCCGTCTCTCTCTCCTCTCTCTCTCCGTCTCCTTCCGCTCTCTCTCTCCGTCTCTCTCTTCGTCTCTCTCTTCGTCTCTCTCTCCGTCTCTCTCTCCGTCTCTCTCTCCGTCTCTCTCTCCGTCTCTCTCTCCATCTCTCCTTCTTCATTGATCCCTGTCTCTGTCCGACTCTCTCTGACAAGCGTTACGTCAGGAATACCGCAGAGTAATGTCGTTGCACCCTTTCTATTAAGTATCTAACATAGTATGATTTCGAAAGAAGATGAAGAAATGCTGCAACGGGATTTTGATGCGTTATGTTACTGGGCAGAAAATAATGAAATGACCATAAATAGCTCTAAAAGCAAATCCATTACTTTTGGCAGGAGTCATAATTACAGAGAAACAAATTACCGGGTAAATAACATTATTCTCAGATTTTTCTCATGCCAGGTACCTGGGTATCCATTTCGATAGTAAATTAAGGTGGAACAGTCACGTAGATTTTGTTATAGGGAAAGCGTGGAGATCTCTTCACTTTGTAATGCGCACCTTAAAAAAGTACGACAAACGCAAAGAAAATCGTTTATTTATCGCTAGTTCGTCCGATAACAGAATATGGAAGAATTTGTTGAGATTCGCACAAAATTATGCAGTATAAAAATGTGGAAAGGATTCAGCGTAGGGCAGCTAAATTTACTTTCAGGAACAAGAAAATGGCAGAATGGAATTCACTCGAAAACAGGTGATCAGCAGTAAGGCTCTGCGCTTTGTATAAAAAGCTTATAGTGGTAATCAAGCTTGGAAAGAAATTAATCAGCGGCTAAGTATTCCTACATACATCAGTATCAATCATATCACAGGCATAAAATAAAAGTTAAGATCGCAGAGAACAGATGTCGGGAAATTTCCTTTCACTAATCGAACGATAACGGAATGGAATAGATTGCCTGTTAAAACGTTTAAACCCTTCCCTCAAAGCGTTCAACAGTTTAGGAAAATAATTTAGGGTGTTACTAAGTAAATGAGAGACTTAACAAACAGTAAGTTTCAGAGCGAAGCATAAGTGATATATTGTGGAGTGAGATGTCGTGCAGTGTAGAGCAGAGAAATAATGAAGGAAGGATTAATAATGATTTAAGGGTCACAGTCAAGTGATTTAAAGTGCAGTGCAGCGCTAGTGCAGTGTGATCTTGATTGAACAAACATTCAATGCGGAGTTAGATTATGGAAGTTTATTTTTACGGTAATTTATAGTTTTATGAATAAGTCAGTTTTTTAATATTATTATCATTATTATTCATATCAATATTATTATAATATAATTTACATGTTATATATATTATTTATGTAATGAACCGCAACCGGGTTATACTCAATTGCAGTTTAAATACATTTATCTAAAAATATAGATATGTAGATTAAGCATTTACTGGCTATTTGCATAGAGAAAAAATTACAGGTTATTCTTCATGAGAAATGTTTTGTCCAATTGTTAGCAAGCAGCTGCTGAACTCCTTACGAGTTGCCTGCCAATGCCAACGTATGAACGTGAAGGCTTCATAAAATGACGAGCCTGCTTCCGATTCGAGTCGCCCATTCGAGTGCCCCGCTTCGAGTTAAGGTTGCAAACGCAATCTCAATGAGTGTCGTGAAGAGATCTGCTCGAGTAGGATGCGTTGTTTGACTTCACAGAAAATCACCAGTACCCATAGCTCACATTCCGAAGAAAACTGGGAGGAAGATAATTTCATTAGCGTAATTTGTTCCATTCTGTTTACATGCTGGAAGCACTTTTGTTGGTATTTGTTAATGCCTTGTACCACATTATCTACATTTAATGTGTCGGTATGTCCTCGATGGAACACTATACCTCAAGTTAGGCTCAGTAGAGATCTTAAGAAATTATCTCGAGACGCCCCTAATATTCTTTTGACATTTTTCAGAGTTTATATTTTACTTATAAAGCAGAGTAAGGGTTGATATGCCACATCGTAAAGTCTGGTTAGTCAACTATTGAACATTTTATTTTTTAAATGCCTCTCATATTGTATTTTCTTATATTAGCTTGCATTTCGGGATAACGTTATTAGATATTTTACAGCCAAGATAAGTATATCTAGATACTTGTTAAATCTGTTTTTTTAACTATGTATTTTACTCTTCTTAAATATTAACTTGTGCCAAAGTTAGTTTTTTTTGCTAGATATCCCTAAATTATATGTTTGTAGCGCACGGCTAAGGTATGTTATAAATCGTTTGATATCATCTTCTGAAGTACTAAAAGACTTGATAATCTGCATACGTCACACGCGTTAATTATTTATTTCTTGCTTTTGCTAACTCTTGGATTGATGGTACTTCGAGGCTTCATAATTTTGTTTATGTATATGTTGAAGAAGCATGGGAACACACTAAAACCTTGAATTAACCCACCATTTACATTTAAAAATGATGTTTTGCAATCGTTTACCCCAATAAAAAATTCATTATTATGGTACATGCTTTTAATGTCATTTATCAGGCCCCCCCTGGAATGTCTGAGTAGTATAAACTACACCAGAACTTTTATGTATGTGTTTATACGCTTATATATAAATAAATACATAATACCAATGTTTATATATACGCATATATGTACTAAGTATCTGCATAAACTTTGCAATAATTGCAAAAATAATTAAGGTGGTGGTGATGGTGTAACGGTTACTGTTATATCCAAGTTGGCAGGTTCCAACTTTTTAAGAGCGAAAGTAATCCTTCGTACGTCTTTCATCTGAGGAGAAGTAAATCCGGCTGTGCTATGTTAGTGGATTTACTTGCATGTAAAAGATCCGAGAGCAGGCCTCATGGCCCGAGTCTCGACACATAAAATAAGGCAAATAATTCAATTCAGTTCAATCCAGAAACATCATGTACAGGATCAAATTGTGTATTTTGACTTCTTTAATACGTTTTAAAGAGAAAATTGCATCACAACATCATCTTCTGTTCCTAAACCCAATAAGCTCTTGCTGTAGGACATTCTCCACTTCGTAGTTAAGTTTGTTTTTCAATATTGTGATTGAAACTTTGAAGGCGTTTCGAATTAAAAGATTTCACGAAAATTGTTACAGTTTTTACCAAATTAATTACAATACGAAATTATAACAATTTAACCTCTTTTTATGTATGTTTATCAATGTCTTTGTTTCACTTTGCAGGTTGCTTCAAGTCAATAGATTGTTAATGAGTTTTATTAAGAACCTCTTATCATCTGATGAAGGCTTATTTCCATAATTTCATTGACACCAGAAATTTCTCGGCGTAACTTTTATCAAGCTCCAGAAACGTATTTTGAGATTTCTCAGCTTTTAATCGGATATGTTTTTGTGTTATTTTAATAATATTATTTTATTATCTTTCAGTGCAGATCTCTGCCTTCTGTGTAATGAATTCTCATCCTTGTCGTCTTACGTTTTGTTTTCCAGGGTGAATACCCCATCAATGGCTTTCCCTCCCGCTTTGACAAGCTCAAAAACTTTCCATTTCTGCCAACGGGAAAAGGGAAAGCCCGCGTATTACTTGGGTTAGAAGGAAAAGATGTCGGATGTTTTGAAATGGAATTTGATATTGTTCCTGAAGATAAGAGGAGAATTTTTTTGGGTCGCTAACACAGCCGAAGACAAAGAAAATTCAGTGAAATGTAAAAAAAATCTATATGCATTGCATTACAAAATGGCATGCCAAATATAAACCGGCAATTTAATAAATAAAGGTATTCCAAATGAACCGTTTTCTGTGTGTTTCTGATTTACCTTGGCAAATGCAACCGGAAGATGGGGTGCAACGGTAAGAGTGGAGTAGCGAACTCGGTTCGGCTGGTCGCGGACTCGAGTCCCAAGTAGACACGTGTGTGTTCTGGCATATTGGGCCGTTCCACCCTCCCTCAATACCTCCTAGTTCCCCGTCCCTTCCAGCTGAGTGGCGTGAGGACATGCGCTTGCAGTATGTCGGCGCCACACGCGGTTGACGCCGTTTCCCAGCACCCGCCCCCGCTCCCCAGGCTGCGTGCCGCATGGTCCTACTGAAGAGGTATCTGATCCCTGTAACTGCTAACTAGCGGCTGCCCCATAGGGACCCGAGCACCGCGCAGACACGGCTTGCTAAGAGCATGCTAAAAGTACGGCCACGTGGGCTGGGATTGGGTGGGTGGTGTGGGTGCGTTAGTGTAGGGGGTAAGTGGCTCACGCATCTCCAACCAGCGGGGCACAGCCCCACAAAGTCCAAGCCCAAGCGAAGGACTTGCGCGTTGGAGTGAGGCGCCATGACACGTGTCATAGCGGCCGCGACTGGCGCTCAAGCAGTCTCAGCCCACAACGACAGGGGGAAGATCGAAAAAATCCCAAAGGATGGACAGGTTGAAGGCACGCCCCTAAGCAGTGGTTCCTCCAAGCGTAGAAAGATCGAAGAGAAGACTTTGGCTACAAAAGACACTGCGTGTCACTATGCATATGTAAAGTAGTGGTGCTACAGATTGACACAGACTTTCCTGAATTAGTTTTCTATTTCCTTCTCTCTATGCTAGCTATACGTCCTTACCACATACTCTTGCCAGCTGACGTCTATTGCCGCCCAAAGTACATTTTTTTTGAAATTTTCTTCATTTTTTGGTTTTCTAGTAGTAGAAAAAACTATTTTACGAATATTAAAGAACAGTAAAAACCCGTCATAAATGGCAATTTATTGAAACATTTGCCGCGGTTTCTAAGAAAATGGCGTTTAATAATTCTGTAATTTCGAAATTTGAAGCTCATTTTCACAGAATTTTTTTAAGTTTTCGAAACTTCATTTAAAGTTCTTTGAAGAATTCTAACTCACAAATACAATAGTGTTTCCAAATTGCTAAAAAAGTTCATATTAACGGCGTTAGAGAAATAAAAAAAAACATTTGTGCAATTTTTGAAAAAACGAAACAATACCCAAAAGTGATGTTTACGTCATATTAAAGAGTACAATTAGCACTATGCGTTCCACAACTTTGAGAAAAATATTGGAGCAATTTTTAGGAAAATTGCCTTTCTGCAATTCTGAAAATGCTGTTGAGTTTTCGAAAAACTTTATCTGACATTATTTAGAGAACATTGACTTATAAATACAACAATTTGAACAAATTGCCGCTAGTGTAACTATTATTGATGAGAGAGCCAAGTCAAAAAATTACATTTTTGTAAGTTTTGAAAAACAAAAGGATAGAGCAATATGGTGTTTATGTCATTTGAGAGAGTACGTTCAGTACTATCCCTAACAAAAGTTTAAATAAAAAAATTGGAGCCGCTTTTGAGAAAATCTTGGTTTTGTTACTTTTTAAAATTGAACAAACTGCTCGCAATATGCACGAAAACTACTAAACTTTTCGAAAAAATGTACATGGCTTTAATGAAAGAACTTACCAGTGAGAACAAATTTTAATTGAAGGAAAAATCCCTATCTTCAACTTTGTAGTAGTAAGAAGACACCGAAAAAACTCCGTTTCCTTATGAATACTTGGCAAATGATAACTCGTACTCGAATTATTCGGTAACCGATACTTCATTTATTTTGAAGCATGTACTCGATTAATTAATTCTGAAAGCACATATTTTCATTTATGTTATTTGACAATATATTCGATTAATTTGTGCTAGAAGTATAATTTTTTATTTATTTCATTTGTAGTGTGTTTCTTTATAAACATATGAAAAATATGCATAATTTTAATATATTTGAGAGGAGCACTCGTCTATTCACGGTACAGCATTAACAGTTGCATATCGACGCCATTCTGGTACCTGGATAGCACTGAACGAGTGGCACTAAAACAGCACGTTCTTTCTCGCCTTTAGTAACGGTTATGCACTCGGAATACTACTTAAACTACAATTTTTCTCCAAATTAAAACATCTCAGTCATACTTTTTTGGAAAAAAAATCATTTCAAATCGTAGAACATTGGTGCGAAACTTAAATATAGTTTCAAGCAATAGATATTTTATTCAAAACTTTAAAAGAAAATATATTTTTCTCATTGAATGTATTGTATAAGGTATGCTGTGTATTTACGAACGATGAATGTATTTATGAACATGTGTGTTTATGAACTATGTATTTATGAACATATCCGTTGAGTTTTTAGCCTTACAATATTTTACGTAAGCAGTATCTAAGATAATAAAATAATTAAAAATTAATATATAATACGATACTGGCAACGTTAGCAAACAAATGCAAATAGATCGGAAAACATATAATAGTAATAATTAACTACTATAATATGAACGTTTTAACACGAATTACACGTTTCTCCTTATCTGAATATGTAATGCTAAATGCTCTATACGTTTTTGCATCTAAGATAATTTCCCCAAATTATCATTATTAATCGAATAACAAACGTTTCGTTTCCATCTGCATTCAGCATGTATATGGGTTAGGGTATGGAAATCAAAATTTAAGAAAATGTTCCAGAATACATTCCTTCCAGTAGTACGTCACACTCAGTTGTTTCCTATATTTGACAGTAAATTCAAAAATATAAGTACAAAATATAAATAAAAAAATTAATAAATGGTCAATTATGAACAAAGACAAGAATTCAAAAGAATTTCAATATCTTATAATGTCGTTCAACAATGAACTTTTGATATACATTGTTTCTCAAGGCAGCACATGTAGTAATATAAAATTGCAACGTTCTTAAAAATCAATGGTACGCAATTTTTTCATTTGTTATTTCAAGTAAAATATTATAAATAATGTAAATATAATCCAAACTCAACCAATATAAAGGACCGACGGTGGATACCTGCGTTTATTTCGATAGCCAGGAATAATAGTCACTTCATTTCTAGATAGTGGTTCCTTGTGACAGATTTACAACCTTCATAGCTTGATTACGTGAACTTTGTAAACTCTGTTTCTATAATGAACGTTTACGGGCGGGTTACTGTAAACCACCGCTGCGAGATTCGATACGAGGTGAAATCCATGAACTTTGTCAATTCTGCTCTGTAGCGAACGCTTACGAGCGAGTGACAAACTGTCCGCAAGTTCGACTTATCCGATTCAACGCTGGATATATGCTCGTGCCTTGGACAACACATTGAACCTGATAGCGCTTTAGCTATAAAATCTTTTTGAAGGACTAATTTATAATTTTAGTATATCTGGTTAATGTTTAATGTTCTAATTAGTGTGTAGTATAAATGTTTAAATTAGTTAATGTGTAAGTAGACTGATTGATAGATACTGAATAGTTAATAAGTATATATCAGATAGAGAGCAGCATTAGATAATAGTTGACCAAATCTGAGCACTAACAGTAATAACATATACATTTCACTTTTGCGCCCAATTAACTTACTAGGGTCGTCAAAGTGCATGAAACACACGAACCTAACCGCTTCAGAACAGCGAAAGCTGTACACCGGCCATCAACACTTATATGGCAGAATACATCCGCCCAAGCCGAGGCGGAAAATATTTGCCATCCCACTAAAGAACATAACAACGGGCGCGGTTTCACCCAGGATCCCCTCTTTAAAATCCTCTTCTGCGAATATAGTAGAGCCCTCCGGTAGCCCCACTAGCCCCGGCGCCGTGGCATCCAATACAAATGATACGGTGCTTAGCAAAACTCAGAATTCTGAAATTCTACAAATTTAAGTGATCAAATATCGGAGAAGGCAGATACACCCTCTCACGCCCTATTGCCAAACGTCATAACCGTCAATAACCACGAAACAGGCGACAGTTCAGGTGAAAATACCAACAATGTAAATAATGATCAATCTAAGTCAAAACATCAGAAATCGTCAAGTGGCAAAGACTGGTTCATTACACCCAGCAGTTCCTTTAAGAAGAAAGAAACCACAAAACCAATCCCCTTTGAATCCAGAAATAGATTTAACAATCTTGCTGTTGACCCTCAAATAGAACCCAATCAAAACAAAAAATGCAAACAAGAGGCAACTAGCCAAAATGCGGAAAGTACCGCAACCAAGACTATGAATTCCGACCAACGTAAAGACAACATCGGCGCGTTTTACCTTAATAAAACTGCGATTTGTTCAACAAATTCCACCGAGCTCCTCTACTATTTAAGAGAACAAATAGACAAGCCTGTAGGTGCCCGCAAACTTTGAACTAATTATCAGACTAAATACATTATCTGCGCCACTCCTCAAAAGCGACATAGCCCAATGACAGCGAGTTGGATAAGGAACTAAGTTGTGAAAAAAATAAAGGTACAAATCGGAAAGAAACAAGTTACAGTACATTACATCGACATCATACAGTTATCAATTTTTAGAAAAAAAAGAAAAATTGAACGGTTTAGACGCAAACGTTGCTCACAGTCAGACATATACTGACGGATGGACGGGCAGACAGACGGACCCACAAAATATGGATTCTGGCTAAACCACGAATTAGAGGATTTCTTTTCTAAATTTAGAATTTGGATTTATCCCCTTTTTCGCTATCAGAACCTGGTAATGAGAGTTTTTCTGCCAAAATTTCCTGTTTTTTTCACGCAGCATTACAGAACTTTCTTTTCTCAAGAAGTTCCTTCTCAAGCGCGAGAAAGTAAAGATAGGTAATTAATTTATCTAATTATAAATCGCTGGCACCCTGCCAAAAAAGGTATTTGAATTATTTTTTAAAACCCCTGAAAATTTGAACTACAAATGAACAGGAAGTAAATAAAAGTTTAAAAAAAGATAATAGTGTATTTGCCCTCATAGTTTTCTACTTACGAAGTAACGGCCTTTCAAGTGTGGTAGGCCTGTATTGTGATAAGATATTGGCTACAGTTCCATTAATGAACATTGGTTTTGAAATTAACGGTAACCTAAAAGCATGTCTTCGATGAGCTATGCCCATTATCAGACCTACTTTCATGGATCATTAATTACAAGGAAAGCAGATATATCAAATGTGACAATTGAAGTAAAGCGACATCGGTGGAGGTCTCATCCAAAGAGGAAAATTAATAATAAGAAAATATTAATTAATATATATTGGCTTGTATTTCCTAAACTGCATTTTATTTCAAGTATTCATATATAAACTGCATTTTATTTCTGCATACATGTATGTATAAACTGCATTTATATACACATGTATACTTGAAATGAGGTATACTCGAGAAAGGTAAGAGGCGGGGCGGCGGTTGCATCCGACGAGAAGCAGAAACTAGGGCGGAAGTCAACATATCGCGTCAACAATCTCATCGAAGCGGAAGACTAAACTGAACTGAATTGGCCACTACCGCGATTGATATTATGTATGATGCGTTTCTTAGAAAATTCGTCGTTTCCCGCCAACAATTCAAGCAAGCCGAGGTGGTGCCGAGGGGATCTGAGTTTCCAAATTACCACGGATTGCCAATCCATGTTCAGACAAAAACCTTACAACGTTGACAAAACTGAGTAGAATATTTTATCAATATTTTCGTGCCTTTCTTCTTACCGAAGGATTGTGCATTGGATACCGAAGGAAGGTGCAGTGTCGACACATAAAATTACGCTTGTGCGTTTTGCGCAATCCAGCATAGCACAGAAGTGAAGTTGTAGTCTCGTTATCTCCTAACCGTTGCCCAGCATGTTTCCAATCCCAAAATCACGATAGGTAAATAGACAGCATGTGCAACTCATCCTCAAAAACCTCGGATTTTAATAACTTTCTTTCTTACATGTTCTTATTTGTTTATTTGAAGCCCGCCCCCATGTCAGATTCCAATATTGAATAATAAAAACGCTGTAAAGAAAAATTCTTACACAAAAGTTGGAGAACACTCTACAGACTTGTTTGAACAGTACTTAGAGATTGCTTAGAAATTAATACATATTTTGAATCTATAAAAAATATTTAAGACATTGAATTCTAAATAAAATACCGCAAATAAATGATTGTTGTTATGTAGAGTTGCAAGTCAATGTCATAAAAAGAGACTATTTAGAGTTAAAATAAATAAGATATATTGAAAAATAAAAGAAAAAGAAAAATATGAAATATATTATAATTTTGCAGTGTAACATGTGCATTTAAAATATGTGAATGGAAATGTATTCAAATGATATAAAATACATGAATTCGGTATTGTATGACGTGTTAATTCCCACATTTTCCCCGATGTAATTGGGGGGGGGGGGGTTCATGGGGAAGGCCCTTCGACCAGCTACAATAGATACTAACATTTTGAATAAAACATTGCCTGGTATTTTACATATATAGCCAATATCCATGTTTCAGTGCTTTTATGACCTAAAAACCAAGTTAATACAAGAATAAATAAAAGCCTAGCAGACGAACTAATGATAAGGGCGGTCCCCCTCGAACTTTTCCATTAGCAGCATAAGTAATGACAAAAGTTATTTTTTGTACCATAATACATTTGAATTGTGAAGCAACGCGCCTATGACTTGCTAATACCCATATTTTTACGTATACGTGCGTATATACCGAGTAATATACGTAGTAAAGAGAAAGTAAAGTGTGGAAGTTTTGACAGAAAAACTCGTATTCCGAGGCCCAGATTGAGAAATAGTGAATAAATCCTAATATGTAGTAAATTACTCCCCCTAACATGCTTTGTAGCCAAATTTTACAAATAGCGAGCTCTTTATACCGAAAAATTGTTTTTTTTTTAAAAATGTCTGTCCGCCCGGCCGTCTATCTATCTGTCTGTGAACACCACTATTGCCTAAACCATAGGTATGGTTTTTTTTTCCAAAATGAATATTTCCCGGTGGCGATTTTGAAAAATTTTGTTTAAAATTTGGGGGTACTTTACATAAAGCCCCATAGATATTTCCAAACTTTTCTCAAAAATTACTTCAATTCTTTGAAAGAAGAGTAAAATAAACTTAACTCTGAGTTTTTTTAAAAAAATTCACAAGTTTGAATTTTTCGGTGTTTTTCTACAACTAGAATATTGGGAAGATAAAAATTTTTCCTCGAAATGAAATTTGTTGCCCCTAATTAGTTCTTTCTTTTAGGTCATGAAAATATTTTTGAAATTGTAGTAGTTTTTGTGCAATATTGCTATTAAATAATAAAAAACAAGATTTTCTCGAAAACGTTCTAATTTTTTTCATTAACATTTTGGTACGAATAGATCTAAACATACTCTATCAGGTAACATTAACGACAGTTTACTGTCTTTTTTTCAAAAATTACAAAAAAATACTTTTTCACTAGCCTACCACGTCGCTAGTATTTATATATTTTTATTATTTATTATTGCGTTTACGAGTACATGTTCGATTAAATTATGTCTAATAAAGTTTCTCAAAAACTCAAGACTTTTATGTGAAAGTAGGCTCAAAATTCCGCATTGCCAGAAATGATTAAACTCCAAAGTTCTAAAAGAATAAGTTCTAAATTTCCTCCCATTTTTTTTTGTATTAGGGGGGGTCTCTGGGCCGATTACGGCATATCTTAACGTTTTGAGTTAATTATTGCTCGGTATTTTACATATATTGCAAATATTGATTTTGCAGTGCTGTCATGAATTAAAAATCAAGTAAATATTAGGATGAATAAAAACTTAGTAGAACAACTAAGTGATATGGACGGTACCTCCTTGAACTTTTCCATTCGTGGAGGAAAATTACGTAATATCAAAAGGTGTCCCTTGCGTCACAATGCATTTGAAGAGCAAAGCAACAAAGCATTGTTATGAAATATAGAAAGGCACTTCTTATAGAACCAGAATTCATTTCTTGTTGTGGCAACGAGGTGCAACTTCACATTATTTCCAAAAATCCGAACAGAAGGCTTCAATGATGAGGTGAGAATAGAATTTATAAATTATTAGTTTGTTAAACTCAAAATATTATTTTTTGGGGCTTGCCCATATGTATGAAGTAGTGGTGCTAAATAATAGTACAGGATTTCTTATACTGGTTAGTTTTCGAATTTCTTTGGCCGGGGTTACCATTTCGGTCGTGCCACATCCTCTTGGCAGTTGCAATCTCTCGCAGCCCAAACATAATTGTTTCACATTTGACCATTTTTTGAATTTCCTAATGTCATAACCGAAGTATTTGTTACTTCGCAAATATTCTACAAGAATAAAATGTCATGGATACAAAACATTTCGTTGAAAAATGTGGAGATCTTTTTACGGAGCATTGTAAGCATTACTAAACCTTATAATTATGAACCTCATTTTCACAGAAAACTATTGATTTTTCTAAAATATTTATTGGAAGTCATTTGAAGCCCTTTCAACCACAAATACAATAATATGTAAAAATTGCTGGGAATGAGCATATTAAAGGCGTGAGAAATTTAAACCACACAATTGTGTAATTTTTAAAAAACCAAAACAATAAAGGAAAATGAACTCATGTCATCTTAAGCAGTGCAATTAACACTATCCACACGAAGAGTTTGCAGAAAAATTTGGAGTCGTCTTTGAGAAAATATTGTTTGTTATTTAATATTGCACATATTGCAGGCAAATTTGTAAAATTTTAAAGAATATACATGACCTTATTGTTAGAACTGATTATAAACAACAAATTTCATTTGAAGGAAAAATATATTTTATGTTGTAATTTTAGGAAAACGCCTGAAATAATTCGAACTTCAACTAATTTTAGAAAATTCAGAATTAACCATGCCACCTTTATAAGTGTATTTTACTCTACTGTTACAAGAAATTTAAAGAAAAAATGTGAAGCCATTTTTGAGAAAATTTTGAAAATGTCTCAGGGGCTGCATGTAAAGTACGAGGGCTGTAGTAAAATTGTAACTACAGCCATAGCTGACAAAATGTACAGACACGTAGAGAAGAACCATCTGTTACCATTTAATAAAAAATTATGTAGTAAAGGTTCCTACAGCTATAAGGAAATCTTGCTTATAAATAAAGTCATCTTGAATGATGTATAGAAATGAAAACGTAGTTTAAGCATGGCTCGGGTTGACTGGCAGAAGGCCTTTTACAATGTACCACACGATTGGTTTTCGAATACCCTGGAGATCTATCGATTACATTCAAGATTTATTGAAATTTGCAGAGCTGGCAAGATGTCGTGGAGTACCAGGTTACTAATATACAGCGAAAAGGAAGTAGTAGGAACAAGTATTCAGATAAACAAGGGTACATTTTATGGAGATTCGCTATCCCTTCCGCTATTTTGCAGTAGTTAGATACCAGCTTCTAGACAGTTTTCGCACACTGGCTGAAAATGAAGCGATTCTCTCTCAAATACTGTCTATCGTGAATGACTTGAGCAATCACACTTGCATGAAGATTGGTCTTGACAAGTGTGCAAAAATCAATTTAAAGCGAGACAAAGTGACAACAACAGAGAGCATTGAAGTTGATATGCGCAATGTGATTCAAAATCTTGAGCCAGGTAAAACTTACAAATATCTGAGCATTGAAGAATGTGAGAACATCTCGAACGGCACAATAAATGAGATAATTTGTAGGGAGTATTACAGAAAAGTGAGATTTGTCCTGCAGTCCGCTTTGAACTCACCGCTAAGAAATAAAAAAAAAACCTGCAATCGGTAGTTGGACGATGTCTATAGTCGGGTACAGTTTTGGACTAGTGATTGGGCTGAGCAAGAAATTCAAATCTTAAATCAAAAAAAAGAAAACTGCTTACAATACGTCATGTCGTCCACCCTCGAGCTGATGTACATTGACTCTGTGTCACGCAAGGAAGGAGAAAGAGTCCTTAGACAAATTGAAGCCTTCTGGCACAATGGAGTAGTCGGGATGGGAAAGTATGTAGTCAGTCATCAATATGACCTTCTAATGAGGCCGGTCATGAAATCTGACCGAAGAATAGGAAACAGAGGTTGCTATTTTAGAAAGAAGCATTGCGAAGAAAATTACTAAAGACACGCAGAATAACGACAGACGCTGAACTACTGATGCTACTAAAAATGACGCGTGAGCCAAGGAATGTTTTAAAAAAGTGGGGGAGAGACCATCCACTCCATGGACGGTGTCTAAAATGAATGGTCAATCAATGAAGATCAATCATTTATGTGACTTAAAATGGGAAGACGGAAACCGGAAACTGGAACAATTTTAATATCTGCCCAAGATAAAGCGTTGATTACACCACATTATCATATAGCGGTTCTAATACTTTCCCAAGATTATAAAAACGCGTTTGCGAGAAATATTTGCAATGTACAAAATATTTTCAACATTCTTCATCGTATCAAAACTGGAAGTTCTCATGTATTATTAATTATTGTATTATTAATATTATTATTTGTCAGCAGCTTTTGCTTGTCACGTTAAGGAAAGAGCTCGGTCTCTGGGGAGAGAGATTTCACTAACCCCGAGACGATATGGGAGCTTCAGCTGTTCAAGAACTTGCGAACTGCATGCCATGATTGCAGGATTACTGCGTTTTGTCCCTAATTTTGAATTCATTGAGGTAATGACATTTTATTTAGATTTTTCCAGAAATTGTTTGTGACTACACCATCAGCCGGAATAGCAAGTGGATACATTATTACTCTCTGTAGTTTCCACGTTTGTTTTATTTCTAAAGCAAGATCTTCATACTTCGTAATTTTTTCAGCGTCTTTTTTTTAGGTTGTGAGTGAACGGTGCGGCAATATCAACAATCATAGCATCTTTTCTTGTTTCTGTCGATCAAAACTATATTTGGTCTATTCAAGGCCAAAGCTGTATTTGTTATTATGGGTCTTTCCGAGTGAATGATGGTATATTTTCTTCCATTATAGACGCAGGATTGTATTTATAATATGAAGGAGTTCCACTATTTAACATTCCATGCTTGAGAGCATATGTAACGGATACTACATTGAATTTAAGCAAAAGAAGGTTTATAAGGACTTATTGTACTTATTTGAGCATTATGCCTTTATTTGTTGTATATTCTTGTATCTTAACTTTAAAAAATCGAATTCCCAAATACGTTGTATTTGTTGTGTTGGTAATAGATCGGGGATAAGGTATTCAAAACGTCCGTTCGGATATGAAGAATTGAGCCGTTAGGAGTGGGGCACCTGCCGCGGCATATTGCAAGAATGCCGACCGCGGCGGAGGGGTTTTGAGGTATTCAAGTGCGTCGGCTAATGGCCGCAATAGTGGGGGGGTGCGAAGCAGGGCCGACCGATCACACGGGGAACAAAGAAGGGGTTAGGCACCCCAAGCCCTCGGAAAGGAGGTCCGCCCACCCAGTCCAACGCGTCCGGAGTCGGACACTCGACGACGCGACTGGTGCCGACGCGTCAGCTCCAGTCAAAACTCCTCTCGCCCGGAAAGAAAGATTTCAAAACCCGGCGTGCAGCCAGCGACCACTGAAGAATAAAGGGGGGCGACCAGCGCAGCGCAGATGTGTGCGGTCAAACCATTAGAGAATTGAAATGTAAAGGCCGCAGCGCCCCCCGCGAGTCACTTTAAACCATCCCGACTGAGAGTGCGTCTGACTCCCTCTCCTTCGGCCGATGCGGGAAAGGGCGTGCCCTTGAGGGTGCAGGGTCTGAACGTTGCTGCCGAAACTTTTTTGTTTAAACCTTTTGGCTCGCCATTGGTTCGAATAAGTCCCTGCTGAGCAGTCAGAGACTGGGCTGCGCGCGGAAGGAGGGAGTTCCGAGCTCTCGTGCTGCCCAAGGCAGGGCCGCTCAGTCAGATCGAGACAGAGATTCACGCGGAGAGCGCCCCGAGTTCGAGATGAGATCGTGTTTGAGACTCACTAGGAGAGAGCCACGATTTCACAGATGAATGACCCAACAGACTCGAGTTGGGCATTTTCTGTGAGGGTTCAGATGCCAAGTTTACTTGCACTTCAGAAATGATCTCAGCATCGATTGAGCCTCTAAATTACCGCTCCGTTCGAGAGGGCCTCCGCGAGGGCCACGATAGTCGCACGCCGTCGCCATCGAGGACGGGTCATCGCCACGGCGGGCGCCACAAGGGTAAGCCTGGGTGAGAGAGCTACTCGTACAGCGCTGCCTGGGAGCGAAGGCGGTCTGTCAGCCGGCCTGAAACAGCCACCGTCGCCACCACCGAACATCTAAAAAACCTCTAAATGAAGCCTCTGAGCTAAATTCAAGTTGCTTGCTTCGTCGCCCGAGTGAAACCTCCTTTCTCCGCTAGTGGGTGAAAGGAGCGTAGCGAAATTTGCGTGGTCATACGGAAGAGCGGGCCTCATGGCTTGTATCTCACCACGTAAAATAGGCATCAATTCAATACAATTCCAGTGCTGCCACCCAGAGGTTGCGGGACGGAGCAGCTACGACGTAATCAGTTATTAGTCGGGGCCACCGACCGCCCTCGTCTCCACAAAGAACGCGGAGGAGACTGTAAACGAAGGGTGTAGTTTCAAAAAGGCGGCAAGTTCTTTTTTTATTTTTATTATTTTTTTTGCGGCAGGAATAGATCAGTTTACATGCAAAGAAAATAAATGTAAATTATCTGTAACCAATAATTTATGTTCATGCTCATATCCATTCTCATAATCATGCCATTTGTTAATTAAATGCGTTATAAGAGTGTTTTAATGACCTTGCAATCCCGTATCAAATACTACAATATAATACAATAAATAACCAGATTTATTAGTCAATAATATCCCTAAGACATATTTCAAATTAGACCCAAGGGAAGACATGCTCAGAGGTGGATGACGCAAAACCGGAAAGCTAGCACAGAATAGGAAACAAACCTGTGTGCGAAACTATGTGCCACTCAATGGCACCAGTCGTTTAAATAAGAGACTGTATAGTTTTTTGCTTATTTTTACGCAAATTGTGACATTTTTGCAAAAAGAGCATCGTTATCTGTTCACGCCGGAAGTCTAATATTCAGTCTACTTTCCGGCAAAGTGTCAAATTGCCACCATCTTAGAACGTTCGAAATATGCATGTGTAGCGTCGTGTCGCGCTAAAACTCTGAGGCAAGCACGCCGCAGACGGCAGGCATCGCCGGGTGTTTCACAAAGGGCTGAGTGATGACGCACTGGGACTTGCCCTGGGCGGGGCGTGGTAAGGCGGCGGTAGGGTTGAGGCAACGGGGGCGGCAGGTGGCGCCGAAGGGCCTCTATAAGGCCACGCCCTTCGTGTTTCGCGGCAGCGGCGGCGGCGGCAGGGGGTGCGTGAGTTGATGCGAGTAGGTGCACGAGGTAGGCACGAGTAGGTGTGACTAGCGAGACATGTAGTTGGTCTCGGGGTAGAGCGGGGCTCCGCACAGGAAACATTGATCGTATGTTGCGGTTGGTAGCCGCTCCGTAAATTATCTCTCCTAGCAGTGGGTTCTATTTATTTAGTTAATTGTAAGCAGTGTGATTATTTAATTGTGACTACGGTCTAGATTATGAATAAATCTACTGTTTTTACAAACCACACTCGTCTGTGTTCTGATTACACCCGTATGACGCAACACATGTCAAACACCGTATTTCGTATTGAGACAAGCTTTACAAAGTTCTCATATTCAAAGAATATTAGTTTTTATCAACCGCAAGGCTGTAAATTTCAAGTCACACGTCGTTCATTGTTTTTCAGGTGCCTATTTCTCATGATGGTGGCGATGCAATTGGCTTCTCAGTTCGTATCAGCAAGAGGAGGACTCGGACAATTAATCTATAACAGTGAATTGCTGGGTGATATTATTCTCAAACAACGACTATCGAGTCTGAAAAATCTCTTGACATGTTTGCAGGATCCTGAACCTCACCAGGTAAAGTATCAAAACTGCACAAATACAATGATCCATCCAATTGTCCCAAATGACTACATCATTTGACCCTCTCTTTTATAACATCGTATTTTTGGCGATAGCGCCCCTTCCCCCGATATATGCATTAAAATTTATATCTCAATTGTTTTGTTCTTTGTATATTAATTTTACTTCTAGTACCTTCTCCAGTTGTTTTATTTAATTTATAACGATTTTTAGCATATCTCTCTGATAAACAAACGTTTATAATTTCGCCATCTTCAATTAGGTTGAAAAAATCTTATCTCCAAATCGGGTTCATATTTAAGATATGATAGACATTGGGTATTCTTGATATTTTTTCAAATAATGAAGCCTTTTTGTAATAAAATGAGGTTGTTTAAAATCTCCATTTATTAGAGAAGAAACTGTATATATTTTCTATGTACAGTAATTTTTCGCCTACACAAATTATTCGTTTTGTTAATTACGTAAAACTCTAACAATCCAATATTTATTAAAACGAGGTGATAATAACAATTTTTGAAGATCCAAGTAAATTTAGGTTCTTTAAAAAATCTTTTGTAAAAATGAGGTATTAATAGACATAATTCCTGAGAGCAATAAATGAAGTTTTAAAAAAATATCTAGTGCAGAAAATATGAAATAATAATAATTACTGTTTTTGCAGTATTTTCAATTCATTGAGATTTGAATTGTAGGACAATGCTTTTTGTAAACAAAATTATAAAAAAACAAATGTATGAAAATAATGCATATATTGACATTATGGAATACATAATCAAGATTGAAATACTGCCTGTAAAAAGTATTATAAAATGTAAAATACGAGATAAAAATAGTCGCACACAACAAAATGGGATAGAGAAAGAATCAGGTGCAGTGGCCCCATTTACTTTCTACCTCTCCCGCCACAACTACGGTACAAGGGCCGGGATGAAGCCAAGGGATTGCTCGGGCAAATGCATGTAAGTGAAGGGCCCAGGGAGGAGGAAGGTGCGCGTCCACGGCAATCGTCAGAGGAGGGGCCGGGGCCCAGAGAGGACCTGTGAGACGCCAATGGATGACAGCTAGGAAGAAGATGGGGAGGATGGGGAAAAACGGGAAAGATAGCCCAGACCCAACAGAGAAGTAAACTACGAGTACGAGAAAGTGTGTGACAAGTTTATTCTTCAAAATTTAATTTTTACGGAAAATAAAAAGCAAATACGCAGGATTATTAAATAATCATTGAATTAGTAAAGTGAAGTGATGTTAAAAAGTGAGATGGTTACATAATGAAACTGTTCTTTTTATATGCACAGGTCACGCTGACTCGCTTGTATGATCTACCTCGTCCCTGGAGTGTGACAACATCTATTCATGGAGCAAATCTTCCCGTGTTGACAAGAGGCTCTCGTCGTGGAAGCATGAACGTAGTGACTGTAATTCCTAGTGGGAATTTCTCGAAATATGCTAGACTGTTATCTTGGATCCCACGAACTAACCCTCTGGGTGTTTTTATCATAATCTACTTGCGTTGTCATGGTCTTAAAATCAAGATCGTCCACGATATAAACAGAGAATTCTATCTAAAACTTGGTACAAGCCATGTGATTCATCTTTGTACAGATACTCATATGCACTCGTTTGTGTATATCTCAAAATCTCACAATGGAGGGAAGCATCAAAGGCCTATTATAAAACAATCTGTCTCAGATTTTTGTAATGAGCAAATTGATGAAGACACCAGGATGTTGCAAGTGAACACTGGACTTCAAAATTTAAAGGGTTTTAGATTCGACTTTGTAATTCGCGATGAACAAACTTGGATCAACAGAAGAGGTAAGGCACTTTATGGTGGACGAGATATTAAATTTGCTCTCCTTTTACAAGATTATGGAATGAAATGGATAGATTATAGAAAGAGATCGAACATCGATGTAGTCGATACCATGGACCTTGAGTTAGCGTTGCCAGCATACAGTATTTCCCATCCATGGGGCTTCGGAGAATTGGTCTATGCGGGAAGCACTACTGCTGTTATTACAAAGGTAATTATACAATGTGGTAAGTGAAAGCAAACAAGATCACGAATGTGGGCTAAGAAACTGTAGATGGCTTATAGATTACCGAGAAATTGTGATAATGTACATGAACTACCGATTATTGTTTGATAAAAGCTAAATCTCCCCTTGTATGTATACATTTCTTTACGACAATGAGAAGAAGTTTTCCACGTTTTTCATTACACATAGAAATTTTTAAACATAAAAGACTTTCGTCTGAGGCAGTCCAATCAAAAAATTGTAAATTGGTAAGCACATTTTGATCTGTGTCTGCAATAAAAACGTCAATTTCACTCGTAAAATATGTTTACAAGATACTACTCAATAGACGGAGTATGCAATTATTACAGTCTGATGAAACATTGCACATGGTAGTTGAAATATATGAAGTTTGAAATGTTCAATATAATTATTGGCACATCACATGGCCTTTACAAATGACACAAGAAATCATGCTGTATTGTAGCATCACAAGTTCTTATCTATTTTACAAGCAAACAATATGCGTTTGTAGGTTTACATTCCCTGAAGTTCGCTAATATTGCTGGATTAAGTAGAATTTGAAGGGAGAAGCAGACCTACTTACATATATACAAGTTTATAAAATGCTTCTTCACTTAAGACTAGATCGCTTTTAGATAAGATTCCTTAGCCACTAAAATTATTGCGACAGACCAATCAATTTGGGATTGGAACAGTGGTGCTCATGTAAAATCTAGTCACCTTAAGATACTGTATTTATAGGGAACCAAATGCATGTAGCTTTGTTAGTTTTTTCCAATAATTCTCTTCCATTACGCACGCAAAAAATTGTCCAACTTATTGTGTACGATAGTAATATGTTTTGTATATCTAACGCCATTTTGACAACAGGCAAGTTACTTTTCATTTTTGATTCAAAGTTAAAGATATTTCGATTTTTTATTTTGATTCGCTATCAAAAGTGTAACTCTACAAGTGTTTTATTCACTATGGGCGTTACTTGATGTTCTTGCCTCGGGTGATGAAATCGCCTTCGGAGCAAGAAATCTACTACCTACGCCCACACAAACAACTATTCTCATACAGCCCTGGCAAAACACCATGAGTTAGCCCTAAAAAACAGTTATGTAAAGAAATGTATCTCAAGTGCGTATGTGGTGTCGTCTGTACTTGGTGAATTGCTTCTTTGTTTGAGCCAGTTTGCATCTTGTCTAGACCAGCATCATTTTTCAAAAAAACAACTGCTAATCGAGTTATAAGTTTATAAGGTGTCACTATGGACTAATTGTGCTTAAATTAACAAATTAACTAGTGGTGCTGCAGCTGCATACACTTTCCTGCGCCATTTGTAGCGTGGCTATTTACAAACCTTCAGAAGGTTCAAGAAAGTTGGATCATGTGCTAATTTTATAAGCGTACTCTTGTACGTTTGATTAAACAATAAATAAAAAGTTTAGGGCCCTTTTGGATATAATATTCTTTGAAATTGTCTTCACTCCAAGGAAAATATACGCAAAAATATTCATATTTTCAAAACATTGTGCTTGACTTTATTTAAAGGTGCATTTTTACAACAAGTTTCATTAAAATAAATATTTTGTCGTCAATACTATTATCCAGATCTAAAGTTTTCAAGTTCACCGAAATGTTCGGTGAATTATCATTATTATCCTTATGCGTTAATGATGATTATTGTCATTATCATTAAATCTACAATTTATTTACTTTGTCTTGTGAGATTTTCCCATATATAGACACCTTTATGTTAGAACATAAACATGTTTTGTTACTATACGTATTCCCTACATAGATCAATAAGTCTATTTCTATTGGAATTTACCATATCTCCAATAACCACCAGGCTCTCCAAAGATAGCCTCCTTTTCGTCACTTAAAGCGTTGTATTTAATTCCATGTACTCCAATGGCAACTAGTCTTCCGTTTGGAATATTTAGTTCAACTTTGATCAGTATTTTTCAATTAATTATGCACATTTGTAACATGCCCTCTGTATTTATTACCAATAAGTATCAAGACGCCGAATTTTGAATATTGTGATATTGCCTTTTTCTTATTGCCTGACTCTTTCCACGGCCCCACGACAACAGCAGTATTCTGAGTTGGAGTTTTTGCAGGATGTTTTGTAACTTATTAGGTATTATTTTATTGTCATCTGAAATGCAGGACGTACTTTCAGGAAGTCTACAGGCGACACCTGACAATTGATTTGCGCAACTATAGCAGAAGTACTTTGTGTTTGGCAATTTGCTGATATCCTGAGAACTTGTTCTTCATAGTACTGGAGAAAGATTGTGACGGATCTAGTTGGTTTCAAGCGTCGTGTCGACGTTTGGCCTCAGGGAAGTAAATATTTTCGGTGACTGATCTGAATTTATCTGTCACGGGAAGAAGTTGGTACTGGTTAGTGTTGACTGGAGGATCGCCTTCACAATGGATCAGTTGCGACGGTGAACCGCTGGGTTGTGGGACGTGTATTCCGCTCACTGGCCACTCCGTTATATATCGTTGTTGAGTAAACCCTAACCTTTGAAACTTAAATCACACAAAGTGTTCGGTACATAATGTTGGACGTAGCGGTTGTAGAAACAACTGATCCTTTCCGGGGCAGACGGACGGTCAAAAGTAAGGGGCTGGGTCGAAGTAGAAATCACTTTCCCCAGATCCTTCCGTTTGATTCTATACACCTCGGTGACGCCATGTCTCCTGAAGGCAAGAAGATCGTCGACCCTCTCCGAAGCACATTTCGCATGGCTGTCCACTCTCTTTCAGAGATTCAGGTTCAGAATGGACACTTCTATCTGGAGACCGGCAATTTGCTTCCTTTTTTGTTTGCATTTTGTCAATTTGCTCATTCGAGCTTGCTTTAAAAATCATACCATTCCTCTGCCGCATGACCGCTTGGGGCCTCCCGAATGATTCCTCTATGACTCGCGCTAGAACGGACAGCACTTACAGTTTTGAACGTTTTCCCTTTAGAGAAACTTGCCATTAAAAGGAAGCGCGGCCTTTTGGTTTGTCAGCCTCTGTGACAAAACGCTCAGATCGAGTTCACCCTGGGCATCTCCTTTCCCCGGCGAAACATAAAGGGGAGGGAGTTTGGGTTCCATATGAGGGAATGTGCCCACGCTTCCCACCCACCATGCATTTCAATATTAAAGCTAATTCTTAATGCAATTTATTTGAAAATTATATCTTCAAACCATTGTATATGCATTGTTTCCGAAATATGAGTTTTAGTTACATTGTTTGCATGTTTCAAATGATGGCTAATATATACAAAAATATAATGCAACCGTTATCAATGCTACGTCAAAGTGTGTGCTCTCGATGCACTAGTAGTTTTATGCAGATGAACAATAACGGAAGAAAAATGTATTCTTCAAATACGTTACAAACTCACAATAATTATTTTCAATAATATCATCATTTTTATTGCAGACCATTGATCAACCAACAGTGAAGTTAGGCGAGCTACTTGATAAAATGCTTAGCTGTAGAATATCTACTGCGTATACGAGGCACTAAAATTTAAGCATTAGTTATTACCTGTATTATATAATTTACGACACATTTTTTCTTGCAAACAAAGTAAGTTTATAAGAAGTTTATTCTCCCCCAAAAAAGATGCAATTTTATGAAAATGTACGTTGCGATTTTCGTTTTAGAACCAATGACTTAATGAAGATTAATTATGCATCAAAACCTTATAAACACTTGTGTAGGACATTTTCTCTATTGCCGTAATTTATAGATGTTATATTTTCGATAGGGTCGATAGTGAAGGAGATGCGTGCAAAGAATTTAGCCGCTTTCAAACGGCATCCCCACTCCCACTCCCACTCCCACTCCCACTCCCACTCCCACTCCCACTCCCACTCCCACTCCACATTTCAAGATTATTATTACGATGTACTCTAGGTACTAACAACAATCACGACGAATTTCAGGACTCTGTGGATTGCTTCACTCCATTTGTTGACTGGGGTATGATAAATTATTTTCTTTAAAGATATGATTAATTCAATCTATATCTTTCATTTATTCACGGCCCTACGGTGCCATTTACTTTCCCAGTTTTCAATATATTTATCAGTTTCATAAGTATTAAGGAAAAAGAAACAGATTAATTCTCGCATTATCGAAGTGTGGCTTTATATCTCACAATTTGGCAATGGCCAAAGTGTGACCTGTGAGACAACACTAAAATATTTTGGCCTCGTATGCCCATTAATTATTTTTTCTTCAATTTTTATAGCAATTATTGTAGAAAAATGCAAAGTGCTTGTATTGTTTATGATTTTTTTTCCTTTTGATTCAAATATAACACAATTTATCACTAAAAGTGGTTATTATATGAAATATTACTGCATCATCTGAGGATACCAAAAGGATAAGAGCTTCATTCAGAAAGCATTTCGGGAATATTTGCGTTTTTTAAGTCTTGGTATAATATAGCCTTATTAGTATTATTCATTATTACGTCATGATAATATAGCATTACTATCATGTAAAGGAACGTCGACCTTTATTTGAGATAGAAGTGTATTAGGTTTTGTCATTAAATACACATATTGATACAAGAAAATCTATATTTTCTATACAAGAAATTAATTCAATGACACTTTGTTTAAATGAATGTATATGTATTAGTTGCATTAATATATCAATATCGTCAAAACCTAATAAAATCAACATTTAACCAGTACGCTTCTAAACCCCTTCTAGTAATGTCCGAGACCTCTTATGCCTAGGTATTGCAATCGACCATTTCTTGACGTCTGATGCTGATTTACCAATTTGTCCTCAGTCTAACGAGTACCTGGTGGTGCGCAAGGCGAAAAGAACCCCCTGTGGACTGGCCTTGCTGATGCTTCCAGTCGAATGGAAAACCTGGAACTTGCTCGGGGGCACACTGATGGTGTTTGTACTTGCATCGACCCTGGTACATAGTCATGGCTTCATTATCTCCAGCATACTTTCCTCGTTTTTCGATATAACGGCGATGTTACTAACTGGAAGTTGCTCAAGGACCACTCATTGGGCATCTCAGCATATAATCGCCTTCTGCGCAATCTTTTTGCACATGCTAGCTGGAAACGCATACACGGGACTTTTGCTTAATTTTATAAAAAATCCTCAATATTTTAAGGAGATAAATACAGTCAAAGACGTTTTTGTGGAGCACGAGAAGCTATACATTTCTGAATGGTATACTCATATAGATATCGTCGATCGTTTAAAAAAACTCAAAGAGAATTTAATAATCATAGAATACAAAGATATAGATAAATGTGTACGAAACATTGTCACCACGGGAAAGGCTGCGACAATAATGTCGGATGAGTTATATTGGATGAAATCGCGCTGCAGAAAATACAGAGAAGAAGGTAGAGTTGTGTTGCACAAGGTTAACGATCCTCTGCTCTCCAACAATTACGCAAGTTACGTGGTTCCCCGGGTTCACCTGATCCTTCATGTCATCAACAAACTTATTCTCAACTTGTGGCAGTCAGGCTTGCTCGACCACTGGGATTCAGTTCTTTGGTATAGTTTGGATCTAGATGGGCAAATGGACGCGACACATTTAAGGGATGACGGCCCTGGCGCATTGGAGATGAATCAATTGTCAGGACCTTTCTTCTTGTACGTCGGAGGCATGACTCTGGCAGGAATCGCGTTTTTGTTGGAGCACATCCGAAGTCGTAAGATACATGTTAAATCAGTACGCGCACTACAGGCTGTAGCGGCAGGTATTATAATGCGCTTGCTCTGCAAACAACAGGGCCACGTGGACAGAAACTGCCCTACGGAGCGCAGTTTAGACCCTGGGAAGGAACAAATACCGTCGAATGTTGAGAAAGGACAGGACGCAACTTTTGAAGGTTCACAACCCCTCTCTACGCAAACTTCCCCCTTCGTTTGTGGTATTGCAAACACGACACCTTCCCCTTTCCATTCCCCTTCCACTTCTACTTCCCCTGCACCTCCTATTTCCCCACATCTCCCCACAGTCCCGGCGCCCATCACAACTGTCATCTCCCAAGTCGACGCGACCTCCAGACCAGTGCATAGAATCAAACGACCGCTTTCCATCATATCTACTACTACTACAACAACTTCGTTGGTTCATTCATCTGGCAGAGGTAATGAAACAACTGACAACTACTTGGAACTTTCTAACACAGATATACTGGAAAAATAATTACAAAAAAACAATATAATTAACAACACCACTTCTATCGGTCTACCTACTGAAAAAATTAATATAAATTCTGATAACGAATATTTACAATGGATGGATACCAAGAAAAGAATATAATCATATGCAGTATATAACATCTCTCTTTAAACCAATTAATGAATTTATTTGAGAAAATTGAGATAGCCACGTAACTGATACAGCGAAAACACTATAAATCTGTCTGAACTAGTCAGAATGGTAAGAGAAATTTGTCCTACACTTCCTGAAAGAAGAGTAAAGAGTAGACGTTCACAATTAATTTAAAAAATGAGATCATAAAAGAAATAGGCGGCCAAGTTCCAAAATATATATTCATTCAATTATATTGAATTTGATTGTGTAATGATTCCGTCAAATACCACGGTCATTAGTTCTGTAAGTACATGTTCGTTGCACAGGAGCTCACAGAGATCTTCCCCTCGCTGTATGGCGAAATCCAGCGTCGATCTACTGTCAGCTATTGGGGTTTTCCCAACCAGGTGTCTCCCACAAGTTGGACACCGTCCCAGACGGGGCAAGCTCTTAGCGCTTGACGGGTCTCCCGGCATGTGTGGTAGAGTAGTGCGTGTTAGTGTGCGTGTGCGTGTAAGGGGTGAGGATAGGACAAGGAAGATGAAGGTGAGATCGCGAGCGAAAACCTAAGGACCTAAGGACCGTTGTAAGGTGACAACACTGGTGAGCGTCCTACTTTAGCCTGATTCCAAACACGACAGCCGAAGTATAAAGAACGCGCAAGTTTTGTAATTTCACGTATTTTTTTTTCCTTGGAAGTTGGGTGTGAATCTTCTACAAACGTAACAGAAGTTATCATGTTGATTCGCACATGCACGGACGCAAACTACACACGAACTTTACGCGCACTACAGGTACAGTTTCACATGACACCGACTGACTCAGAATATGCCACTCTAATGGTTGGATACTTTTATACTTGCGATAAGGTAAGGGGCTAAAATAATTCTTTGGATACACAAGGTAAAAAAACACGAAACTCAATTTTGTTGATCTCATGAAAGTGGCATAGATGAACTGAAAAAATTTTTATATTTAAATGGATTTATGCGTATTGATTCTACATATCTCATAAGTGAAATTTAAAGGTACTTGCATTAACAGCAAAATACAGTATGAAGATATTTCTATATTTAAAAACAGTAACGTAATATTCGTAACCTACATACAAACGTGAGTAAGTTGCGCAGTCCTCAATCCTGGGGTAAAAATCTTGCTCCGTAGTGTTATTACCTCCAAAATTGTGTTTTAACAGAAAACAATGTAAAAGCTAATATACCTCCTGTATTATTTGTATTGTTTAATTAAATTAGTATAAATTTGACAATTTTATTTAGCCCTTGTTAAACTTCCCTATTTCCAAGTCACCCGCTTACTGATCCATTATCAAAAATATTTCAATAAATTGTTAATTAAATCCATCAACATAGTTTATGTTGATGCAACGAATTAAAATATTTATTTCATATAGAAGACTGCATATTCAATTTTCATGCGTTGCAAAATAGCAATGTTTGATATTACTCGCGCACCTTTCTTAAACGATGCATTGAAGAAATGCGGGTAGAGTGGGGTAACACGAAATCGGCCTCTAGATTTTATAAAGCAATGCCAATCTCTGGGAAATCAGTCACGCCTTCGCAACTTTCTCAATAATTTGCGTCTAAATTTCTCAGGAATTCGAGATATCCCCTGTAATGGATTTTCATGTGCTTTGGTCATTTCTTGGTCATTTTAGTTTTTTTGGAGAAAATATCGCACAGTTCTTGTCTTCAACATAAAATAGTTTCTATTTCGCGCCAGTGAACATGTTTTGGGAATGTACACGTCAGTGCTCGCTGCGAGCTTTTGCCCTCAACTTTTTATTGTGCCAGAGAGGGGGAAGAAGGTCAGCGTTCAATGAAAGTTGCGCGAGTAATACCACACGAGACCGTTTACTATAAAATTTCTCCAGTGTTGCCAAGTTGGGGGTTTAATTTGGATGTTTATTCCCTTTTATAGGTTTTTTTGGTGGCAGGGGAAAGAGATTTCTTAATTGGCTATTTTTGTGGTTTTGTTCAGGATGTCAATCTTTATTTTAATTTTAATTTGCAACTACATTTATGCGAAAAATAAACAATTGACGAAACTGAATAAACTGTTTAAATATCTGCAGGAGATATCTTAAGATCGACAGAGATAAAGACGAATCTAGTTGTTCACAATTACATCTGAACAAGAACGAACCACATTTGACTTATCGAAAAGGGTATCCTACCTAATCTCTATTATTGTAAACCCAAAACTTTTTTTTATATAAAACAATCAAGGGGTTGCCAGATGTTCACCGTACGAGTTATTAAACTAGAGGACCTCAGCAGCACATACTTTCTCGCCTTATCTAAAACAGATACATAATGTTGAAACGGGGGGCGGCGCTAGAGAGCGTGCCCCGGCTCATCGCCTGGCGTTCTGCGCAGGCTATTCCCGAGCTGAACTAGTGGGGCAACAACAGCACGTACTTCCTCCGGTATTGCAAGCAGCTACATGCAGACTTTAGGCAAATACTCGTTCGCTTGTTTGTTTGTTTTTAATTGTACGTGACGTTTTTTACAGAGTCAATATTGTACAACGGAATTTGCCTAGGCAAAAATCTCTATCTTCAATTTTGTGGTTTGATATTTTGTGAAATTTTGGAAAACCGCAGACGATTCCAAGTTTGCACATGCGGTTTTTTCCTGAGTAGTGGAAAGTTTTCATTTTGCACGTCATGTGGTGAAAACGCGAGGCACCTCGTAGCCTGCTGACATGCCCGTTCTGTTGCACATCGCCTCGGTAGTATAGAACTCTGGCCATATTTCCTCTCTTTTCCTCTTCATGCTTTGTAAAACAAAGTGATTCCGCTGCATTGGTATCTGGTAGGAGGAATTGCAGTCTGAGCTCCTCCACCAAGAATGCCTCTTGGAAAAGTACACATGCCAGACTAGATATTGTTCTTTTAGATATGCCCAATGCTCGTTTTAGAAACGTGGATATCACTTTTTCCAGGTAGTATAGATTTTCCTATTGTGAGTTTTTTTCCAGATATCAACACCGAGAGCAATGACTGTTAAGACTTTTGCTTGAAAAAGCTTCATAGCTGTGTTCATGTTCAAGAACCTAACAAATTTTATTTCATTGATGGCGATCATTTGAGATGTTTTCTCTGCGAAGTGTTTGATGAAGCTTCTACCACTGTTTGCAGTGTCATCTCAAAGCATCAACCAATTTTAACTGAGGCTTTTTATATTGTTTATTGTATAACTGTTGTATTCATTCTGACTAATAGAGTGCGAAACCTAGGCCCATTCACAATGCAAACGTAAACATTAACATAAGTGATAAACTGTAGTATTGACAATGTCTAACATAAACGTAAGCCAAATAAGAGTTTCTATTGACTGTGAGACATTGCAGTTTTCTATTGGTTTGACGTGAGAAACGACTCAAGGATGTTCATAGTGAACGCAATGGCCGAAGGCCCAAGCCTCGCCGTGACTTGTGTCCGGGCGAGCGACGCGAGAAACCTTGCTTTTCAAAGTAAATTGGCGTCACAATGCGGCGAGGACAAAGCGTATGAAGAGCCATGAAAATCTCCTATCCGTAAGTTTTATTCATTTCTATTAGAGCACGTACAGTAATAAGAGCTTAAGCCCCGCCGCCACGCTTCTCTAAGGGTGTACCGTATACTAAATTTTAACCAAAAATTCTTGAACAACAATTTATGAGTTATTAAACTGTCTTCTAATGTGACATTATTTACATTGTAGACTGATAACATAAAATTATTATTTACTTTCAAAAATAATTTTGAAAGTTATAAATTTAACTATACAAAAATGTTGACTAGTTATTGCCTTTTTTAAAAAAATGTCATTCTCAGTTAAAGTTTAATGTCAATATATCTGAAATAATTATAAACGTCATTGTCAACAATAGTATTTAATATAAAAGCAGCTTTCGATGGCTTAGCCATCATCATCTGATCTCTGATCTGATCATCTGATCATGATGGCTAAGCCATCGAAAGCTGCTCTTATATTAAATACTATTGTTGGCAATGACAACGTCTATAATTATTTCATGAAAAATGCCAACGATAACGCACCACAACACCTATATGTCAATCTATCTTCTACTTCCTTATTACTGCCCAAAAATTAGATGAATGAAATAAATTATGATTCTTTTTACAAGGATTTCTGTGAATGTGTTATATTTAATTAGTTCTCTAAAAATCTCATTACCCAATTATAACTTTACAGCTATTTCAAATGTTAGCAAAAGAAATGCACATAAACATATCTACCAAAAGATAACTGAAATATTAATAATTGTTTTCAATTTGAACCCAGGTGAACCCTCTATTGAAAAATACACACTGTCAACAGAACAGAAAACACTATGTAAATATATTTTAATCACAAATTATCATTTATTTGTAACGTTGCCTACATAACTTCCTTGTGTACCCTTTAGGCCTGTAGGGGAATCATTTACATTTTCTTAATGCTTAGCACAATTTTATTTCTTCCAAACATAATCTTATCACAAGTAATACTTGCTTGAGATTTGTATTTTGTTGAGAGAGTGACTTCCCTGCCTTACAGACAATGAACCAATGACACTGATTATTTTTTACATTAAAAGATACCAATAGCTCACCAGAAGGCATCTCAAAAGTGTCTTGCTGTATATTTATACAAAGTGTTAAAGGTTTTCAATAAAACAAAAAGAACTTCATTGATTACATTATTACCTACATTAGAATATTACATAATTTATAATTTTTGTAATTTTGACCACTTGTATGCTTATAATTTGGTTTTCTATCTTTAGTAATTCTGGAGAAGTTAATAAAAAACTTGACCGTTTGTTAAAACAATTTTAATAAAACACAATAATTTTTCTAATTTATAAATAAAATGTCACAAAACAGACCCTCTAATATTGTGGTCCGCGCACTATCTGGTAGCATCTGTGTGCAATCTGTCTAATAAGTTGACAGAAATCGTATTTCGTAGCATTGCACACTGTTACGCAATTTTGACAAACAATCTTTGATATCGAAATATTTTACTTGCTTATTAACGTAATTTTTAGACCAAGTGTAAAAACATTTAACTTACATAACTATGATCTGATCATGCCACATTATGAGTTTTGGACCTCTACCATTTCCATGTAATAGCTGGTTCAATCAAGACAAAACAAATATGGAAAGAGGCCCGGTAAGAGTACTACTTCCCTTTTCAAACATTTACTTACTTGCTCGTTTGGTTCCTGCATCAGTAACCATGAAAATCATTCAGACAATGAATGGTGTTCTGTTCGAAAGCTGCTAAAGAACAATAACTTGTTTCGGAATGACCTTCAGGATACTAGTAAACAATTGCAACCTATCACTTCTTCGGTTTTAAATAAAGTGAAATAGCATTTCTTCACATGTTAATGCTGACGCAGGTACAACTTGTACTAGAAAACACTGGAAAGAAAGTATTCCCTATCTTCCCTTGTCGACAGAGATTTCATTTCCTACGGACAGGAGTTCTAGCTCCAGCGACTTGTGAGAGCTTACAGCGACGTCGGTCGAGCAGCGCTGGCGTCGGTTGCGCGACCGCAGCGCCGCGTGGAGGCCCCAAGAAAGCGGGCACAAGGCCAAGAGGCCTGCCACCACACGGAAGCAAGCAGGGTAGCTGCCAGTCACGTCGCGCACTAGCCCTAGAAGAAAAAGTAGAAAGGATTTGAAAGAAACCCTCAAACACAGACTGCAATGGAATCTCGATAACTCTAATTACAGACAAATATGTCGGTATGTAAATCGATCCCCACGGGAATTCGAATTCGTCGGTAATGTGGTTCTCGTCGGCACGTTAATTCTAAACTAACAGTAAGGTAATTCAAACTCCGGTAAATTTGGACTTCTCGATAACTCGAACTATATCTGTATAATAACACCCCGCGAAATGACGAATGAGGAATTTCCATGACATCAGTCATCTTTCAACCATAAATGAAAGGCAACATTCGGTGCGTAAGAGTTAATTTATACATCTTTTAAAATATTAATTGGTATAATAGCAAATTTCCTGCTCTAATTCCGTTCGTTTTACGATATGTAATAATAAAAAATCATGACCTGGATTCAAATACATTTTACTCGAATAAATGGATCTGTTCCGAAAAATTTGAAAGGCGTGTGCAGCACATACCTTCTAAAATGAACAATAGCTCATAACTTCTCGTATTATTTCTAATTTTGCAATTTTCGATAATTAAGAGTTCATAGAAAGTGAGACCCACGCCATTCTTGTAGTTCTTGAGTCCCTTCTTTTATCGATGGAAAAAAATGGAGCTGTTTTGGAATAAACGTTTTTTCCCCTGTGATTTATAGTATTAATTTCAAGTCAAATTACGCGAAAACTATTCGCTTTTTCAAAGAAATGTTAATAATATTTTTTTAGGGACAGAGTTTTTGAAACAGAGTTTTGTCTTTAATAATCCTTATCTTCAAATTTGTAGTTTTGAAATGTCAACTTTTTCCATTTTTGATAAAAGCAGCAGAGTTTGCCAAAAATGGGACTGGTTCCATATTTCTTTTACCGTCCCTTGTTCTATACTGTATGAGCAGAAATTTTTTAAGAATAAGTTTCGTGGCGTTGTAGAGAAAAAACTGCTTTAAACATTTTTTTAAATTGTCTATATTTCGCGCAAAATTATGCGAAAACTACTTATATTTTCAAAAAATTGTATATGATCTTATTATAAGATCTGTCATTAAGGAACAGTTTTTATTGAGGAAATACTATGTATCTTCAATAGTGTAGTAGTAGGAAAACGCCCACCAAAATATTGGAGTTTTGCAATTCTTGAAAATGTGGGAAACCAAGGAACATGAGACATGCACTATTCCCTTATGCGTTCCTTACGATATTCGACGATAAAGTTTAATTGAAATAATTGAAGCTATTTGTTGAGAAAATTAAAAAAATTGAGACTTCGTGTAAAGTATCCTCAAAAATCGAAATATCTGTTTGAAACACACAGAGCCTCGAGTTCGTTTAGATCGATCGGAGAATATCAATTTTGGAGAAAATCTGCAAAACTGTTTAGGCGCAACCGTTGACCACAGACGCACAGCCACGTTTTGCAGTCAATCGATTTTTCGATATCAAGGGCACAAAAACATAAATTATCGCTACACCACGTGCTAGAGCAAAAAAATTACTATGTGTAGCAACAGAATTTATTCACTTTTGTGTTATGAGGGCCCGGCAATAAGAGTTTCCCTGCCGAAAAATGGACGTTTTACGGCGCAATAACTTTAATACGACGTGCGAGAGAGTGAAAGTAATAACCTTTAAGAACGACAAAGGAGGGCGGTACGTACCTAGGACGGGCGAGACCACCACTGAGCAGACGATCTGCGAGCAAAACTGCAGCGCGACGGCGGCGGGGAATTTGGAGGTGGGCACGATCTCCGCCAGGGTGAGGAAGAAGGTGACGTATAGCACGCCCTTGAACACGCCCAGCACCACCGCCAGCGCCAGCACCGCGGCCCACGACGTCATGAACGACAGCGCTGCCAACCACAAAGCCGCGCCACGCTCACACCCACACCACCACTAGTGCCCGACAAGGCATGCACTATCAAGTAAGCCTCCGTTTATATTTATTATGTTCGTATAGTGTCTAGTCTCGTCGCAGTCAGTTGTCAAGAGGACCGCCAGGTAGCATCTTCGCGAACGCACCTCCTACCACGCGCTCTTGCGACACTACCCAACGGCCAGAATTGGAAGGACTTAGGATTCTGGTAGGGTTTTGGACGCTTCACAGGGGTTGCCCCTGTGAAGCGTCCAAATCCGAGCAGCCGTCCGCTAGAATTCTCGTCCAGACAGCGACTGAATTCGACCAGCTGACAAGCTGGAGTTGAAAATCCTGTGTAACCCTCGGAGCTCCCAGTCAGAGGCAGTGCAGTGGCATGCGTCGAGCCCTGGCCCCGCCGCGCAGGCGCGCTCTCTCACCCAGCAGAGCGGCGGCGGAGGCGGCGGCGCCGGCGGCGAAGACGAGCCGGTTGCGGCGCGCCAGCCAGCAGCCGAGCGCCACCAGCGCCAGGCGGCCGGCGAAGTCGCCGGCGTTGGCGGCGGCCACGACGCGCGCGGCGTCCGCCTCGCCCAGCGCCACGCCCCCGCGCAGGTGCAGCGGCAGCATGGCGAAGAAGTTGGGCTCGGCCACGTGGATGAGCGACACGCCCGCGGCCACCAGCAGCACGGCCGGCTCGCGCAGCAGCGCCGCGTCCATGCCCGTCACGCGCCACGCGCGCCGCAGCGCCTCGCGCCCCGCGCCCAGCCGCCGCCACGCCCTGCGCACGCCCACGCCCACGCCCCGTCAGCGACGCCCACCACTCGGCTAGGTGCTCGGGGGCGGAGGGACGAGCACGGATGTCGAAGAAAGGAGAGATTGAGAGCGACGCAGCACTAGGGTAAAGTGGCGGGCCCAGACTAAGCGTGCCAGTTCAAGCACTTTCATACTTTGAATGATTAGTGATTTCCAGGCACCTTCCGGAGTAACGTCATTAGCCTGATAGTGCAGAGCATGTTTTAATTGTGGGTGGTGGCGGTGTTCGTCCTCACTGGGTCCAGCCTCGACCTGCAGTTCGGTTACCGGAATATTTCCCACCAGCGGAGCACCGCACATCCAAGACAGGCTCAAACTCCCGATTGCTCTTCCCGTGTATGCGATAGTGTAGTATATGCTGCGAATTCTGTCGCTGGAGGAGAATTATAGAGGCCGGCTGCTCTGATCGGTAGTTTTCCGTGATTTCTCCGATCAACACCATGAGAATGGTAGAGCAGTAACCTCACATTCGGCGACGGAACGCGCGAGATCTTTCTTCCCTTCCTCCTCCGCCTCCTCACCCCTTACATACACACACTAACATGCAATACACCTCCACACATGCCGGAAGAGCGATCGGGAGCGTAGAGCTTGTCACGTCTGGGGCGGTGCTCTGCTGGTGGGAGATGTCTGGTTAGAGAAAACCGTAGACGGTAGAGCGCCGGATCTCGCCATCCAGCAGAAGACTACTGCAGCAGTATAGCTCTGAAAAAGGTCACAGCAAGATAGCCGAAACGTCAGTACAATTGACCGAGACGTGGCTTATCCCGAATTGCCAAAAATGCATTGACTCCGGCCGCGGAAGCCTACGAACCCAGAAGAAGGCCACAGCCATATCCCGAGCACAAAACATGCACAACACTTACGGGACTAATGACCTGAGTAGTTGACGCGCCCGGAATCACTAACAACCAATCAAATGCGAGCATTGCTATTAAAAATGGTAAATCACGTGGACGATGTGAATCCTCGCAGAGAGAAATGCGGACAATCAGAGGTGGAAACAGGGAGATTGAGAAAAGCGACGGAAGTGAGAGGCGGATGCGCAACCGCCAGCGCCCTGCGCAGGGCTCCTGCTCAACAACGCTCGCGAGAGACGGTGCGTGTGAGCAAGGACCTGCGTGATTGTCAAGGGGAGATGATAAGAAATACGCATCCCGAACGACTAGCTACAACAACGTATTTGGCATTGGCTAAATGACCCAGATTATTTGGTTTTGAAGGAGTAATATTCACATTTTTTAATAATTTAGTATTTTGGCTGTGCAATCCAGATTTTTCATTGACAGCTAATTAAATGATGAATATTTATGATATTATTCCACAGAAATACATTAAATGTAGTGCAAAGTTACAAGTAAGCAAAAATCTATATTGTGTTCTTACCTTTTAGTTCCATATTCTTTAGATTCGCATACTGATAAACGATGTTCATTTGGGTTGGACTTCTCTATTTTTTCACTCTGCTAAAAACAACAGAACATTAATTGCAGTAATAATCGTTAATAAAAATTGAATAATTATTATAATTACAATAAACCAAATATGAGTAACAAGACGAGACTATTATCACTTCTTACTACAAATTTAGTCTACTGTTAGATAAAATTAGAGATACTTTACTTCTAGTTATGAATCACTATCCGATATTCTTGATATTTCGGGATATAAGGAACTATTTCCCAGCTTCCTAAGCTATTTGTCCCCCTGAATAACTGTGCAATCAGTCACGCTATTTTTATTAATAAGAGACTAAAAATATTTGGAAATAGTGAAAGTTGATACCACACATTGAATAAATGATATAAATGAATAAATAAACAAATAGGCGCCGAAAATCTTACTATTACTTCAAATTCATTGCATAATTTCTGCTGATAATCAAAACAATATGATTCCAACAGATCGTATTGATAATAATAAATTCTGTGACAATGTCCAATCTATTGGAAACACGATTGTCTTTGTTGTTGGCAGTAATAATACAATATGTGTGAGGCAAGAGTAATGTTTTTCACATCTATTCATTTACTGATTCATTTGTGGGTAACGAGAATCCACATTAACTCAGAAAAAATGTAAACAAAAACCAAAAATACATTATAATTAAGAAAAATGTTTATATTAACACGAAAATACTTGAATATTCTGCTATAAAGCATTAACGTAAGAATCTGGTCTACATTTTCTCATTCATTTATTCCATTTATTCATTCATTCCTTCGTTCCATCACTCACGTACTCTTTCTATCATTCACCTACTCTTTCCGTTTCAGTCGCTCGTCCATTCAGTCCAGTTATTCATTCCATTCACCTCTATTCATCCGTTCAATCTTCATCTCATTCCATTGCATTCTTTCGTGGCTCGCCGCCTACCGTCTCGGGGCTTAGCAGCGCCTCCGCGGTGGCGGGGGCGGGGGCTTGGGTGGGCGGGGGGCGAGTGGAGCAGAACTGCGCGGGCGGCGGCGGCGGGACCCCGCCCCAGCGCCAACTTGGCCGCCCGCGCTGCCGCGCCGCCCGCAGGCGCCTGCGCCGCCAGCGGCAGCGCCAGGCTGCCCGCGCTGTTGGCCCTGCCGCCACCGCATCGCCACCGTGCGGGCCGCCGGAAAGTGCTCGTTGAACGACGCCAGGCTGGCGCTCAGCATCAGCCCGAAGCCCGCGCCTGGCCAGGGGGCAGTTCAAAAGACAATGGTCACTTGGTTACTTGCCTCAGAGCATAGCACGGCTGACTTTGCAGTCGCGAGGTTCTGGTTCGATCCGCGCATTTCCTTTGGTTCATAAACGAATGCTGGGATCGTTCAACTCTCACCACCCACCTGCCACCTCTCTACCATCATTTCACCCCTAAGCATTGCTCTCTCACTCTTTCAGACCTCCCTTGCAAAAAGCAGGAGAGCTTGCGCTTATTGCGATATTAGTTGGGTAATAATGAATAATATAATAATATGAATAATAGTAATATTAAATAGATAATAGTAAATAATAGTAATAATAATAATAGTAATAATAATAGTATAGTAATAAAATAAAGTAATATAAATAATAAGTAATAGTTAATAATAAATAAGTAAAGTAATATAGTATAATAATAGGTAATAGTAATAATAATAATAGTATAATAATAATAGTTAATAATAATAATAGTAATAATATAGTAAATAATAATATAGTCAATAATAATAATAGTAATAAACCCCCGTGTGGAGTCCGGGGATTTAGTTAGAAAAGAACCACGGGACCTGCCCCCTGTCGTAGAAGGCGACTAATCGGAGCAGCGTCCCGCTGTCACTCCCTAAACTCCGTCATTCCCACAAACTCTGTGTGTCATTGCTTCCACTTACTTGTGGCACACATCTGTTTTTCTGTCCTTAGGCCAATCTTGTATCGGCCAACTCTTTGTTTCCGCCCCACGCTATTAGGTTGCGAGAGGCTTAAGGAGTCGTTTCCATTCTACCCTTCTATTCTAACTCTGTCTTCTCTGTCCCCCTTGTTCCTTCCATTTTTCCTTAAGCTGCGGTAGCTCAAAAACCTAGGGAGGTGACCCTGAAGAAAAAAACACCAGATGGAGAATCTGTCAGGATCACAGTTACGGTGCAGGGATCGGGCCCCAGTACCTGGGCGGTCGGTGGTGGCGCAAGCAGGCCACGCGGCGTCGTCACACAGCGACCTGCAAATGCCCAGGGTGCGGATCACTCGGCCACCACTGGCCAGATAAAAGTCTTACGAGTGATAGCAAGCTTCGCGGGATCGTATGGAGTCTGCGAAACTAGGGTTTGAGGAAACCCTTAAAAACCCTCGTCCAGAAAAAAGCTCGGAGTTCAAGCCAAAAAGAATGAAAGTTGAAAA
>BOPP01000190.1:2347779-2384977 GCA_017312745.1 Gryllus bimaculatus | reverse complement strand
TAATAATAATAATAGTAATAGTAATAATAATAATAATAATAATAATAATAATAATAATAATAATAATCAATTTCCACGAAACGGGTTTAGAAATGCAACCCTCTAAACACGTCAGCTCGATAACTTGCCTCATCAGAATAACCTTTTTCCACTACTTCCTTTTGAAACTTTTTTATGTTGGTTAGTTTCACAATATTAAGTTTTCCATTTAATTTCTGCATGTCTAAGTTTTTCAGTATTATGTGCTGCATTGTGTAACTATGTAAAAGTATTGGAGCCAGCACCTAACCGCAATGAGAGCAGGACTTCACATATAAATAATAAAAGACAATACTTCTAAGGTCTATATCAACATAATTCAAACGCAAATTTAAAGAGAAAATTTTGAAGATATATAAAAAATAAAATACTATAAAAACTAATTTTGACTGAAAAATCATCCCAAGTCCCCATTATTAATACTTTGAGAGAGTCACAAAATAATCCAAACCAGCCACAACAAGCTTCTCGCTATTCATAAACGTTAAAATTTCGATTTTGGTATATGAAAAAATGTACGAACTGATCGGCACAGTACAAAGACGAGAGACACTTTGACCAAAACCAAGATATTAATGTATATGAGTAGCAGGAGGTTTTCTGTGGATTTGTACGTACAGTAGTTTTTCATATACTGGCACAAATAAATGGCAATAGTATGATGCCATATAGCAAATATTTATTTATTATTCTGCTAAATATTGTATAAAGAATGAACTGTCTCTCCACTGTATCTCGTTGAGGGACAGATCCGCACAAAATGTACTTGCAAAAATAAATAAAAAGCACTAGAACGGCGTAAATCCTCTATATTTTTCTTACCTCTTTTCTTTCAAACATTTACTTTTTCTGTGGCAAATCGAAATCAGTGTATTATCACCTTCTAAAAGGTCTTGAATCAGAAAAAATACGAAGGCATCGAGTGTGCTTTGGTATGTGCCATTATGTTACATAATGCAGGTAACAACATTTTTATGACACACTCATTCATACCGTTCAAGTGGGAAGTGGAATTATCGGTTAAGTGCGGAAGTTAAAGAAAAAGGCTTGCACTAATGTTTTGCGAATGATAAATTCTCGTTAAAGTGCAGCAAATGGGAGTTCTCCTGTCAAAGAGAATTATCTCACCTGATATTCTCATGGCTATTTACGTCATTACTCTAATATGGAACAAAAACCAGCGCGATGTAAGTTTGCAAACCAGGCGATAACCACGGTTTAACCCTTTCACATTACAAGGAAAGCGGTTAACATTTTTTTCTAGGACTTTTACCCAGTCGGCAGCCGATCACTCTTTACGTATCGATGGGCCGCATGTTCGAACATCACTAGTCACCAGCACACTTGCGGCTTGCGGGCTCCTCTTGTCTGAGATGTACATAGCGCGCGGTCATCGTGATAACAGACAGGACTCGAACTCGCGACCCTTCGAACCGAAGGGCTGAGTCGGCACACGCTCTTAGCAACTTCGTCCATCCAGGCCAGGAAAATATTTCACTTTTTCAAATACAGATTAAATGTGTTAAAACAAGGACACGTACGTTTGTTTTTACTTTCTCGCACTTAAGAAGGAACTTCTTAAGAACATATAGTTATGTAACGCTGCGCGAAAAAACTGAAATTTTCGGCAGACAAACTTTTATTGTGGGGCCATGGTAACAAAAAAATGGACAAATCCAGTTGCTAAATTTAGGGGGAAAACCCTCTAACACGTGGTGTAGCCAGAATCCATGATTTGTGCCACGAGTGATTTTAGAAATTTTGGACTCGCGAAGAGAGAAGGGGATTTATTTGAGAATTTCCAAAGCACAAGTGGTATTTAATAAAACTATTTCAAGAGGAAAATTATGTCCAACAGAGTTCCAAAATGCGCCAAATATTGAAAATGTGTTAAAATCAATGAACATAGGCATTTTATATAGACGGTTTATTGGTCATCGAAATGGTGATTAATGTAATCCGCCTCTTTAAATACATGAATCACTGTTTATGATTAACCAGAATGGAGAAGTAGTGAGAAAAATCGAATTAAAAAAAGCGATAAGCTTTTTGAAATACACCACCCTGATTGGGGCATTATGTATGTATAAATTATATACATCTTAAACACAATTGGTTTTAATTTCACGAGTGGAATCTCACATTGTGAATATATAGACAGAATGCAGAACATACATGCAACAGAATATACATGTTGCATGAATGGGCTAGACAATAGAATGTTCGGACTCACCTCACCAGCAACCCATGATCATGAAAGACTGTGGCAATTCTGTGCGTACGCAGGTGTTACGGCAGACTTCCGGCAGAACTCCCGCACAGGAAGAACAAGAAGAAGAAGAAGAAGAAGAAGAAGAAGGAGAAGAAGGAGAAGAAGAAGGAGAAGAAGAAGGAGAAGAAGGAGAAGGATAAGAAGGAGAAGAAGAAGAAGGAGAAGAAGGAGGAGAAGAAGAAGAAGAAGAAGAAGAAGAAGAAGAAGAAGAAGAAGAAATGAAACAGGAGGATGATACAGCAGTGAAGTTATACATATTCGAATGATCAATCTTGTGTTCTAGGTGAGAAGCAGAATAAGGACTGAGAGCTATCAAAAGTACGTAGATTTCTAAACAAGAAATTACTTGCCAACAGGCATACTCGTACCTTGCACGAAGCCGTAAGTTATAATTAGCTGCGACACCGAGCTGGCGAAGGAGGCCGACAGGGAGCCCGCGAAGTAGATCAGGCCGCCGGCGACTGCCACCTGCCGGTACGTGAATTTCCGGTAGAAAGCCGGGCAGAAGAGACCTGAAACACGAGCGGCAGCTTAAAAAGATACAAACTGAGGTGACCGTCTCCCATTTGGCAGAATTTTACATTTGGCAATGAATCGTCGCCAGGACCGGTCATTGGTGTTGAGACCGACTGGAGACTTGACCCGGTGGGGGGCCACACTTTCCCCTTAATCACCCCCCAAAAATGTACATGAAGCGAAAAATACTAAACAATTTTTTCAAATTGTCATATTTTTCATTAAAGTATCGCCAAATTGTTATAACATTAATTTTATGTAAATTCAGCTGTTCATTTTTGCAAAGTAATGCGCAAGACTTTGCATTTTTTTAAAATATAAGCTCATTTAACAATTTTTGCAAATCTATTTGATTGGTCATTAATGTGGCAAATAATGTACTTCTAATGTTTTATCTCTCATGTGCAAACCTGTTTGCATCGAAGTAATGGAAAACCACTTCTCTAGAAACTACGTTGCCGAATATCTTTTAACAATAGAACCACTTCTGTTTGGGGTCCATTGGTAAGTTCTTTCTTTCATTGTCATATTTTTTAAGGTCGCGTTTGAAATACTGCATCATGTAGCGACCACTTTGATTGTTTTTCTCCTTTTGCGGTAACTACGGCATGCCTGTACAACGTCTGCTTCCGCATACATTCTGCACTTACGAGCCAGCCGTCTGCCCGAAACAGCGGCGAAAGTGCAAGTGGTGGGGAGAAGACAGTTTTGCGGGGAGGAGAGTACCCTCCCATTTTCACAGAGAGGTCATCGCGGCGCGTAACTTGTTGAATGCCTTGGCGTCTAATGCAATGATCCAAGTTGTGAAATTATTTTCCCGGTTATTTGAATGGGCAATCTACATATATCTACCTACAAGGGCCATATTTTACTGTTTATATTCTTCTATGCTCTGCTATGAATCGAAGTATTTTATTTTTTAATTTTATGCTTATTGTAACTCATAAATAATATTTGAAAGCAGTGGATTCTTTTAAAAATGTACTATGTAATTTTAAGTAAGAAAAATTTATAATTTAATAATTTATTTTCCGCCAGAATGTTATGTCCAAATCATAGCATAACGTAGAAATTGAGAGTAGTCTCTGACATCGAGATTTATATATAAAACTCAAATGTAGGCAATTCCAGGAACGATAAAGTTTGGCAGAACATATTTGTGACTATTTTCCCTCATTATGAAACTGAATAAGATGTACCAACGAGCAAATCTCTTTCACGATATTTTGTGGGCAATCATGATATGATTATGGGTCTTGTTAAATAGAATGCAAAGGGCGTAGTCTTTTTATACGATATCTTAAACGATTATGAATAAATACTGTTTCCAGATTTGCAATTAAAAATATATAATATACTCTTGTTCGAAATTGGAGAATTAGAGCAAAGAGCTATCATGATTATTTAAGTATGAAGTTTTTAGCTTCGCTAGAACCGTCTTATACAATTAAACATAGTTAATGAAAAAATAATTGATTTCTGTCATGGAACAAAAAAGATTCAGTATTACAATTTTGTACCTAGTAGCACGGTAAATTAGTGATTACATCGTAGCAAGACGAATTACATTTTCATATAATTAAATAATTTATTATAATAAATAAATTGTTATAATACAAAGTCATCTTCATGAAATTTATATGTCTAATTTGTTTTATGTCTTAGTGTACATTGTCATGAATCGGCAACAAATATTTCCAAAATGAAAGGTAATGATAGTTGAATTATAAGTCCCTCATATTCTACTCGAACTCCACTCGAACTGCGCATTTTCATTGGCGGTCCCCCAGATTGGCTAACCCCAGATTTCACCGACCTTAGGACGAGTCGTACCCCCACCCTTCCACAAGACGCTTGGCCCGAGTTGCTCGAAGTGCAGAATTCCGCGCGGGCCCGCTGTAGGGGGAAGGACAAACACCCCCTCGGCCGAGGCGGGTCGCGCACCCTGGGTCTGAATCTGCAATGAAGGGGGACGCACCGGCCGAGTCGAGGCAGATGGTGAAGGCGCTCATGACGGAGGCGACAGCCGCGCCCTCGCTGCCGGGCGCCGTCTGCAGCACGTCGGCGAACACCAGCCCGAAGCACGGCAGCGCGCCCCAGAACGCCATCTGCGCAGCGGCCGCCGCCGTTAGCCTCCGCTCAACACTGCTTTTTACGAAGCTTCCATTATAAATTGACTTAGCAATAACTATAACTTTTATGGTTTGGTGTTACCACTCTTAATTTTAACATTACCTTGTATTTTCCCACAATTATTATTAGTTTTCATTATTTACAAAGGTGTATGTAATTTTGCAGTTTTTTAAACTAAAAAAAATTTTTTCAACAGGTATCAACGAGAATATTGCCAAACATTTGAATCTGCAATTTTCCGCGGGTATTGCTACGCAATTCTTACCAATAAAAGATATCCGTGGTTCTATGCCAGATCCTTCGTTTGTGTCCTATTCAGTAAGCGGCGGCTTGTGAGTAGCCAGAAGCCCAATTGGCAATAAGCACTTTTCAGAATTCTAGCTCATTCACTTTTGATAATTCGGGTCAAACAAAAATTACCAGCGCCTTAATGAGAAGATTACGCTTACGGTAGAATATGTAAAATACAATTGAATTCATATTTTTTTTAGATTTGAGCATAAAGATATAAACAGATTATATACCAATTGGAACCAAAAAACAACGAAATAGGAGATGATGCTAAATTATAATTCAAAACACCCCTTGAAACAAAAAGCCGGTATCATTTGTAACTTGGTAGATGGAGCGCTAGAATTGGCTGTCCCCAGATTTCACCGACCTAATTTATAAGTAGTGCACGAGATATTATAAAATAATAATTATACGAAAAATAAGATCAAAAATACATTATTAACATACGACATTTCTGTAATAAACCTGCATGCAACATTATAAAAGACTCGACGTTTTGTCCGCCATACATTCCACAATTAACAAATACATTAGCCCCGTGTGTAACTTCATCTAAATGCACTCGTGCATTTAATATAACATACAAGAACAATAATATTGTAAAGAATATATGCTACCACCTCATACTTTACATACAAGAACATTAACAAAAAACAATAGTTAAGAATGATAAAGACAACGTAATAAATTATAAAGAGAAAACATTGTTTTTGAAAATTTCGGATAAAATTGGAATCTTAAATACATAGGCCAAACTAAAAGAAAACTTCCAATAAGAAACTCCCAACATATAAATATGATCAAGGAAGTGAGAAATGAACAAAAAATAAATAAAAATATTCAGTTGATGAAAAAATAAATCTTCCCTAAAGATTTATTCAATATTATCGAAAGATTTCTTGAAACAATTTACATCACTTCCTTAAAAATATTTGAAGTAATATGTCATTATTCTTCGTTAGCTTTTCGCTTTCCGTGATAATCACAAAAATATTTTAAAAAACGTGTTACTCTTGAGATAACTACGTGAATGAACATGCTGACTTAAAAATTTCACCGAATCACTGCTGATAACAAAAATACTGATACAGGTAAAACACCAACCAAACCTAACAAGACAGGTCTTCTATCTTCACTGTACACTCACATCCTTCCACAATTAGGTACACAGCACTTGTAGACCTCTACAAAACGTTGAATGAATGTTTTCACGACAAGCATACGAAACGAACTTCATCGGTATCAAGCACCTATTAATAGCACTACTGCTTCGAGAGCGAATCTTGAATTAATAATTATGCCAATAAATCTCGTCAGTCAGCGCAAACCACCGTGTACACTGAAGGCGTATATAATATGACATAGAGGATTCTAAGCATTTTAAGGTGGCCACCCTTACCCAGGGATAAAATGTAGGTGACATTGATAGTCACGATAAACCAGCGAAAATTTAATAAAGAGTCCAAAATTATCTCATTCTATAGATTAAGGTATGAGGCACAGTGTTTTGAGATCAGTGGCCTTAAAATTTTAGTTGCATTTAATATTAATATTTAAATGCGTTTTTAAACAAATAATTCATATTTTTGAAGTGAAAGTACAATTAGTCACGTCAACGTGAAATTTTCTTTCTTTAGAGTCATGGACATTTGTTTGGGATTACATGCAGTTTCTCTACATGGTTCACAGCTGCATTGGATCATACAGGGCAAGCATAAATTAGAGATGGTCTTATCAATAACTTGTATAGCATGTTCGCATTCTATGCTGACGGAAGATTTTGAACTCAGTAGAGTATATAGTTTCATACATTTTAATATGTTTTATCAGTAATTGTTTTATATGGTCTTTCCACGTTAATTTAGTATCAAAATGGATTCCTTGGTATTTATCTGGTGCATTTCTGGGTAGCAATTCAATAGAGGCTTTTTGAATCTGTAATGGCGGTGCTGCTACATCTCCCCTAGGAAGCTCCCAGCGCTGCCTGATACTCGCGATACCAACATAGTTTTTAATAGTACTCTCATCAGCATGATACCACTGCAGAGAAACTTTCCTAGGGCCTTATGGAACCCAAAAGCGGTTCTAGCTGGGCGCGTGTCCTCCCTTGAAAATTTACAGAATAAGAACCACACGTTTACAGTCTATACGTTTATGTAATGATACAAAATGAACCCTATTTTGAATAGGATTTACATTATTTTCTTTTGCACTGCTGAATAACTTATTGCACTGCATCATGTCCTGTATGAGCAACGAGGAGTGGTTTATCGTGTACAACACACCATTTTCATTTCTATATCCCAGATGTTAGAGTTTCGGTTAATTTGTTGGACTCACCTTACTCAAGGCAATGGAGACGACGATCAGCCAGCTCCACCCGCCCTCGGGCGCCGCCGCGTCTTCCGCGTCGGCGCTGCAGCTCTCGGCCTCCGCCCCCTGCGCTGCGGAAGACTCTCTCGGAAAAGTTTCATAGCAGGAGGTAGCGTTGGAATGAGGGTTTGATCTTAAGAAAATTGGAGGGCTCTGATTAGCCCCGAAAAGTTTCAACGGGTGCTATTTTTGGAAGCTAAGCTTGGAAATTACAGAATTCAAATTTATTTGGAGAGGTTTATTCCAGGAATGCAAATAAATACGGCAATTGCCATAAAAAAATGTAATACTTGCGGTAAATCTGAGTATGGGTAATGAAATTAAGTTTATATTACGTTTATTTTTATTAATTAGAACCCAAATAATTGAGTTTTTCATTATAAAATGAAAGCAAAATTTAATCTAAGAGTCAAAACTCATTTAAATTATTATAGTGTACGTGCTTTTGAGATAGTAGCGCGAGTTTTTTAGGACAAACGTTCATTCTACGTGAACGAATTCTAAGTTGTAGTAATGAAGTTTATGTGCCAAGAGTTTGGTACACAGCATCTGCTTGATATAACTGAAAGAAATCATAAAAATGATATAATGACACCCGTGAATCGCTATAAATATGAATACAATTACAAATCCTAAACTACAGACTATAAGTCAACCCCCTCGACGAAAATAAGACAAAAATACAATGACTAGCATGGTGGATGGATGGTTTCAATATCAACGCTTCGAAGAGAAAGAAGAAGAAGAATTTAGAGGTGAAGAAGAGGAAGGAAACTATGAGGAAGAAAAGTAGAAGACGAATAAACTACTGGTGCTAAAGAATGGCAAGACTTTTTCATATTGTTAGTTTCCTATTCCCCTAAGCCCTTTCAAATATCCTGAACGTCACATTAGCCGAACTCAGACATTTTCCAATACATATTTGTCCACGCTATTCCTTTGTTCTACCTTATTTATACTGATGATCTGGTACAAGTTTTCAAATTCCCCAAAGACCCGCGACGCCTCAAACCCAACTGCAAACATTAATGTTTTGCGTTCATGTCAAGCCTTAGCGCAAACATACTTTGGCTCATCTACTCCAAACCGATTTATTTGCCTCAGGATGTCACTGCAGTCCCTTTGTCCGGGAGGTCCTAGAGTTGGAGTGCGACGGTGGCAGAACTTCGGACACCAGCTACACAGCTTGGTGGAATTCAGTTTAAATAATAATGTTTATTTATTAAACTTACTGATTATTAAAAATTTCCAGACGAAGGATGGGGGAGGTTCAAAACCTTGAGCGGCAACAGAGTGCCGTTCGCTGTTTTATTGTCTTGGAAACTCGAAATCATTGGAACTGAAGATACCAAAAGACGATAAAAGACATCTTGCATGGTTTTTGTACGCGAATATTTCTTGGGGAAAATTTCACAATAACGTGCGTGCCCATGAATTATAATGGCATGAACCGAGACGGTATAGGGTTCCACAACATCGGTTCTACGTATCGTTTGGATAGTTTGCAACAGAATGTTGATTTTTATGATTATCTCTTCATCCACTCAAACTACTAAACCACTAAAATGCTAGCTGTTTTCTGCACATTGTCAAACAATCGCCTGGCGGTATTTTGGACGTTACTTGTATCTGACCGGGGTTGGGTATGTCGATTCGCAAACCGTACTTACGTTTGAAATCATCTTGAACTTTCACTTTTCGTGCAGCACAATTTTGTTCCTGATCAGCAGAACGAGCTAGCCACTTTTTACTTCCTCGTTACGGAGTAGAGAGAAAGTTGTGTAATGCTGCGCGCAAAAACAGAGGAAAAACTCGTATTTAAGGGCCCTGTAACGAAAAAGTGTTTAAATCCAGTTGCTAAATTAAAAAAAATTTCTATCACGTGGTATAGCCAGAATGCATATTTTGTGAGTCCTTACTACCGAAAAATCGAATTACAGCACGTCTGTCCATCCATGTGTGTTCCGTCTGTGCCTGATTGTCAGCCTGTGAACAACGCTAGCGGCTAAATCGTTCAACCTATTTTTTCCAAAATTGATATTTCTATAGTTTAAAAAAAATGGCAGCATCGTTTTTGACTAAATGCAGTTGGATAGTGTAGAAAACATTTAGGTTTCATGTTTGTTTAGTATTCTAATTTTTCAAAAATTGTTATAGTTTAAATTTTTCGGAGTCTTCCTACAACTAAAATATTAATGATAGAGATTTTTTCTTTTAATAAAAACTGTTCCTTAAAAATTGATTTTGCAATAAGGTAAGGTGTACACTTTCAAAAATTTGAGAGATTTTTAGGTAAATGTGCGTGAAAATACGGGCGAGTAAGTCCGTGTTTGGCCCCACTATTTCTGTATGTTATCATCACCGCACTAGTTAGATTGGCGTAGAAACGATACATACATTTTATCCATGCATGCAGCGATGGCATACCAAAAGAAAGGTTATTTTCATTGATTGATTTATTAACCAGTATTTCAATATCATTCAAATCCTTTGACGTAGACTTGCAGATGTAACAGCACATCGAGATTGAAGGATCAGTCATAGTATATTTTACTTTCCCATCAATCATCGTAAATAGCATCGTATTTTATTTGTATGTTTATTGCCATCAACTAATTTATAAGGTGTAAGATTTTTAATTTGATCTTCGATACGTTGCTGTTCTTGGCGAGTGCTTTCTGAACTGGGCGGGCCAGGCGTCTGGGGCGGGGCAGGACGAGGCACTCTGTATCTAGACAGGACATTTGCGCACTCCCACAGTTAAATGATGATAATACAAAAAGAGACAAATATGTGCAGCTAACATTTGGCATACTGATAGAGAACAGTGGGGGCTTTCAGACAAGAAAAATTTCAAAGTGGTACTAAGCGGTATAAAAATTATAAACCTTAACATGAAAAAGAAAGAGATACGTAGAAAATGTTAAAATACACATGCATGACCCCTCAATAGAAAAGTAAACTTGTCAGATATTTAATTTACTTTCAGATATATTATTCATCCGGCAACGTGGAAAAATCCAAGCAAAAACGTCAATAAATACTGTTTTTACTAACGGAAACTTTCTTCACAATCTCGCGTATGTTTCAACGTACAGGTACCGCCCACACACGAATAATGTTGGATTGTGTCTGACACGCAGGAATACGATACACTAAGTACTTCTCTACACGATTTAACGAGAACTCGTGTCGGTCTCTAAGCGCAAAACTCGCTTTTTTTTTAATTATGGCCAGGTTGTGTAGATCGCCGGCGGGTCGGTATCAGGTAACAATAAAAGGAGCGTTTCTGTAGAAAACTATTCGCCCCAGCACTAACTTAGTTTATGCTTCCTGCAAATACAATTATGCATATACATAATAATCTAAGAAAGGAACGTGTGGAAGGAGGGGTGTAACAGAATGGCACAGACTTCTTCTTCCTAGTTAGTCTCCTAATCTCTTTCTAGACCATCTTTCCGGTTTCCCCACACTCTCTTTCCAGTTGCTACTTTCGGCGTCAACAACACATTTTTTCACATTTACTCAATTTTTCGATCCACCCAGAATAAAACTTGAGTGCTACAACAGCACATATTTTCACGCCTTATTTCTAACTTTACCAATTTTCAAACTTTGAAATACGAATTTCCAATATTCACAGAGTTAAAGGAATATGAGACCTCTGCCAGGTTTAAGTGCCCTTTGCTTTCTCCAAGGAAAACGTTTAAAGAAAAAATTGGAGCCATTTTTCAAGCAAAAATTACGTGACAATTATTGGTTTCAAAAATTGTACATGACTTTATTTGAAGACCTATTATATTGTTCAGTTTTTTTATTTGTCTTTCCAGCATGCTGAAAAAGATTATTAAATATTTAGTTTGATTGATATTTTTTGTATAATATTAGATTTATAAATTGAATGCTTTTCTGAACTTCACATTAAAATATTTAAACAACTTTGTATTGTTTTACGCGTTTCAGTCCCCGCAAAAAGTTGGTAACACAGGCGATTTCCCAATAAAGTCATAAATACTGATTTCATAAATACATAAATGATAAAATCAGTTATGGCACTGGGAAATATCCACTGGTTTGAAGTGTTACCATTGTGATAGCTTGGCAACAAAAAAAATCACATGAATCCGCTTTTGTAACCTTTTTGTATTGCAGTTGTCCGCTCTAACAGGACATGGAAATGTTTGCGCTACTTTAGCGAACATTAGCGAATAAAAGACAATTTCCGTTACTCTATCATCTTTTCGCAAAAAATATTCATGTATAAATATAGTTTATCAAACAGAAGTCACCAACTGACTTTGACAGTTGGAGAGAAACTCGTAGTATTTTTAAGCTATCTATCAAACACTGAAATTATGCTTTCGTATTCAGCAATTATTAATGATCTTTTGGCGTAGAACTGACATTATCGCAGTACTTGCAGGTTAACCTAAATTTTAAACGAAAAGGAACCGTTTTTACTCGTAAACAAAATCTAATGTTTTCCTCCTGAACCTCAAATTATTATTAGCGTAGTTTAAAAAATGCTGACTGGGTAAGGAGGAAATAGTGCAACTCTCGCGTACATCTTTTGTTTGTTCAGCACTAGCTTTCGCAAATGTAGCCAGGCCTAAATTATTTTTCATCGCCTTAAAGGCCATAATCTTGCGGTGGAACCGCGGTAACTTAATTATATTCTGATAATGGGTTCAAAACATGTAAAATATTGGTCCTACAGGCGAGCATAGATTTTCGCGTACTACTGTTTTTCGAATATTTTCGGCTACAATTTGTAGGCTTACAAGTACTTTTTAAATATTTTCTTAATTTTTCAGCAGAATAGAAGTTATGATGTTGCAACTCAGCTCATATTCGCGTATTGTTTATAATTTTCGCAATGTTTGAAAATTCAGAGAGTTCAAGGACAATGAGACCTGTGCCATTTTTTGTGTTCTGTGATCTATCGGAAAAGAACTTTTTGAGTACTCATTATAAGTAAACTCTCGAAATTTTAAAAAATTGCAAATTTCGAAATAATGTGAGAAAGTATGCGCTGTTGTAGTACAATTAGTTTTAATAAAATATATGAGAAACCTATTGGAATTGTTTCAAAACAGACACCAGTGCAAACCCCATATCAAAAACCGAAACGGGAGTCGCATTTTTAAAAGCAAAACCTGTGTTCTTGAATTTGCATTGATTCCTTGAAAGAAACTAAGAGATTACATATATCTACTCACAAAGCATTTAGTCATGCGAGACACCGAGCTCACCGTCACGAAACTCATGTCGAAAATGACTGTATTGTACTGCAAAACGTTGGTTCCTTCCCCACTATTCAGTTTCTGTTTTCGATGAAACTGAGAAAACAGACCTTTTTAAAAAAATATATTTTCTTTCTGTTCAATTCTTCCAAGATTTTTTCAGGGTGTTTAACATGAATTCGATATTACAATACTATAAAGGAAAGATGTCAGCAGTTTACAGAAGGTAATTCTTTTACCTGGATTTAAATTTGATAAATATAATTCAGACATATAATAAATGTTTAATTAAACGCCAATAACCTCAATACGAACATAAATGAGAAATGTACACTGGTCAATGGTCTCTTGTATGATTTTAAGTGAGTCGTTTTGCTGACGAAAAATATGCTTTCCTTTCTCCTTACTGCTGAGCACCACTTCCTGTTGGTGCAGGAAATGCAACGCTGAACTAACATTTGCGGAAGTCTGCCATTTTCCAGTCAAAGGGAAGAAAATAAGGGAAACATTTAGGGTAGATTTGATATTTGCTTCCCATGATATTTGGGTCGCTGAATTCGTATATCAAGTTTGTAAACAAAAATGTTGCATGGAAAACGTTTTTAAGCAAACATTGTATAAAAATCCTAACAGTTTAATTATTTTTTCAAAATAACTAAAAACCACCAATTTTTCTTAAATAATGATTCCGATATAATTCAAGAAGACAAAATTACCTACATTTAACCTCATTAAGCCTTTTTTCTCCAATTAGCGATTTAGTCGCCTGAACACTACGAAACATGGCAATCTAATAAAAGACGTAGAAATGGGATTTATTCCGTTTTATAACTATTATGACTTAAAAAATATCAATTATTCGTCAATGATAACTTAATAGGAAATGATGTAGAAAAAAAAGATCTTATATTTATTGGAGATTTTTTCTAATATTAACCGAATTGCCGTTAGTGAGCAAAATTATCTTGCTCACTAGTTTTAGATAAAGTAAAAGTCTCGCCTTATCAATAATTTTACATTTTAATTGAAATAAGAAAATTAGGTAATTAATACAATAAAACCCCAGTAATCCGATCTCATAGAGGATATAGTCTGTTCAGATTATGCGAAAAAATGTACAATACATAAATGAATACTTACATAGGATTACCAGACAATGCAATGTGTGATTTCAGAAAATGAGAACGTAGCGAAGCGATCGCACATAACATCAGAAGCAGATTCAGTTCGTTAGGGCACAAGAAGATTAACAGTTTTTCAAGTTCCTGTATCTTGACTGTTCGAAATCCTTGGTTTCAATTCACATCAACTACATACGAATGGAATAGCAAGACTTTTACTATCATTCTTGTATATTATATTGTTCCTAAGGATTGTCAATATCTAAATTTTGTACAATATTCAGGTTTTTCATGGGTATCATCTTGTATATTCGTATTGCACTCCTCACTGTTGCAAGTAGTTATACTCTGCCACTCTGAATTGATGAGGAGGCCAAAGACTGGAGAAAGAGAATGCATGACGTCCCAACCAGGAAATAAATAGCTTAGAAAAAGTCCGTTAGATTAGCATGTACTCGGCTTCTGACGGCAGGTTTCCCCCTTCAGCAGTTTTTTTCCTCAGCCATACCTTATGGTCTCTGTCCCGCGGCTTTGTTGCAACGGAGAGACCATCTAGGGAGGATACCAGATTTCCAAAGGTTAGCACGAGGTACGATGTAGGTATTATAATGGCTTAAAGGCCTTCAGCCTAGCCACGTAGTATCACGTTATTTAATTTGTGTATGCAATAATCACCTACTAAATAAATAAAAAGTGACGCTCTGTCGCATTTTTGTTGAACTATCTAAAGTTCTCGATAATTGCAAATAACAACAATTTAACACTGTAAAAGTACAGTATTGATGATAAAGATATTTTGGTAAATAAAATCTGTTCTAAATTAACAGTTCATTAAAGAGGTCAGATTAAAATTGTTTGAATATATTGGTTGTTTAGCGTAATTTTACACTAAATAAATTAATCTAATAACACGTATGTAACAGGTAATTATATTAATGCTAATAATAATACTACTACTAATTATTATTATTATTATTATTATTATTATTATTATTATTATTATTATTTTATGTGTACACATTGGGGGTTCACAGGAAAACCTGGTTCTCTAATCACGTGCTTTTCGCCAAGTGTGTTGTTTGCTATTTATTTAGGAATCTGAATTTAGAGGTTCCGGACAATGCGGCAAGTGTTGAAGATAACATACTTCTGCATTAAGTTTAAAAGCCTTGGAAGGATATCGACTTTTTGAAGGTTTTCTTTGACGTGTTTTCACGCGATAATTATTGGGAGGATGAACACGTGGTCCTGTTTCCATTGATCTTTGATTTGATCGAATGTACTAATAATAATAATAATAATAATAATAATAATAATAATAATAATAATAATAATAATAATGACAGATAATTATTATTATTATTATTATTATTATTATTATTATTATCTGTAAAATAGTTGAAATACGCTTTTCTAATAACGTATATCAGAATGAGGCAAATGCATCATGCCACGAATCATGCCTGTTTCTAATACAAAGTACGATTTTTCTCTGATTGTGCCTATTAATACGACGTGAATGACCGAGAGTGATGGCTCGGGACATCACCTTATGCCACTGCAGTTCCTCTGACCGGCAGGTCCTAGGATCGGGTCCCGACGGTGGCAGGAGTTTCGACACCAGTTTGTCAGCAATGTCGAATTCACTCGCTGTCTGGGGGAGAGTTCTAGCAGCCGGCTGCTCTTATCGGCAGTTTTGCGTAGTTTCTCCGATCAACACCAGGGGGATGCCGGAGCAGTACCCTACAAAACGGGCCACGGACCGCGCGCGATCTTTCCTACATCTTCCTTCTCCTATCCTCTCCCCTTATACAAACACTAACACGCACTGCACTACCACGCATGCCGAGAGACTGGTCGGGAGCTTAGAGCTTGTCGCGGCTGGAGCGGTGTCTTGCTGGTGGGAGATACCTGGTTGGAGAAAACCTCGCTAGCCGACGATCTCACCAAACAGCGAAGGCAAGATCACCGCCAGTTCCCGAGCACAAATATACACTACACTTACGAGAACAATGGTCTAGTAAGTTGACGTGCCCGAAGTCACTAAAACAATCAAGCAGTCAATCAACGACGTGAATGACAATGACTTTGCAACTTCCCTCTTCCCGGTATTTTAATAATGGAACAGTTGCTTCCAACTTCTTATATTCCCCGCAGGGTGGAGTCATGGCCGCGCAGGCGGGTATGGCTTCTAGTGGAGAGGTGTAGGCCCCGGAAACCCTGAGTTTCACGGCGGCACTCACGTCGTTAGCTTCAGAGTGGAGGCAGTGAGTGGGCGATGCTGAGCTCCGTGTCGCCGGATTTGCCCATCAGTTGAACCCCTGGCACGTCGACCTTTAGGCGATACTGGGCGAAGGACGTTCTTCGGAATTCTCCGGATCCCACACATAGAAGTCCAGACGGGGACCATGAACCGCCAATGCCTATGCCCGGCTGTTCTCACGTCGATAGCATACATGCGATTGCAGTGAGGAGGCGGGAAGGGAGACTCCAGCCGCCCGGCCCTTAGTTAGGGTGGCTGCCTGATGAGCTGTTGGCTTCGTCGTGGCAGTCGTCTGGCTGTAGAGGGGGTCTTGTTCCAGCCACATCATTGTTTCGGCTGCGGTACTCGCCTGCAACGCTAGGAGCTCTGAGCTGGCAGGGCGGTCTGACGCATGCATTGAATGGGGAGGTTACCGAGAGGGGAAACTGCGTTTTAGTGGGACTTAGATACCAGCCTTTGGCGTACTTGTACGTCGGCGGAGGGCGCGGATAGAAGCTGACGGCTAGATACCAATCCTGGCTTGAATTACACATGATAAAAGACAAGTGTGAGGTAGGTGCACGACGGCCACATATCTTACATTATTCTTTCAGTCGTAAATGTATTGTCTTCACGTTCAGAGATGCTTCAGCTCAAATTACATCAGAATATTCCAGTCACGGGCAAGGAGGATGGCTGGAATGATGACTACTTATAAAAGTCATTAGTCATGGGAGCGTGTAAAATCAAGAATTTTGTAACACTGTGAAAGTGAGTTGTAATAGTTATTCTATTACTATCTATAATTTAACCCGAAACTAGAGGCATAAGGTCAAGGAGACCGCAACGAATTTTCAAGGTTATATTTCAATCATTTCCCGTTGTGTGGCGGTACTGTAGTTCTCGCTACCTTCATTTCTCATCGCTCCTGAACAGTCACAACTACCACTTATCTGCTGGATTCAACTGGAGAGGAATGTGACATACCTTTTGGGGCGGCTCGTGGACTGCATGCCTGTCTCAATTACCCCTAGCACCCACATTTTCTACAAACATATTTTTGTTTTTAGTTCATTTTATTTCTCAACGTTTATTGTCTCTTTAACTATGCAAAAATATATTTGTGTTTTAAGTCAATACCGTAGTTAGAATTGAAAGGCGAATAAAATAATGTATTGTATCAAAGTGTAAAATGCAGTTTTTTAAATGTGAACTATTTAGTAAAAAATATTGTTTCTATTGATTTTTATAAATAAATAACTGATCTAATAGAAATAGTAATTTTTACAATCTTTAATTGTTTGGTTTCTAAAAAGAATTAATTGATTTACAATGGAGTATCTTTGACTACATGACTGTAATTGTGTATCATAAATCCATGTCAGTAGTTACGGGTTACTCATGAAACTAATAATCATTAAATAATAAAAACTTTGATTGGGGGCGTAAGGCATAACGTTAATCAACATGCCACAGATTATTGGTGGAATGAAACAGATGGTGAATTTATTGCCTCAGTTTTTTGCTTCTTGACTTATCAACTGGCTGAAAGAACCCAACAAAAGAACCCACTGCCTTGAACCCAAGTTTCCAATTCTGATAGATACGTGTATCAGAACATGAATTCAGTGATGGCAAATGCTTTATTTTCATTTTCAATTAAGAATGGAGTAAAGATCGTACGAAAATCCTTGCGGAAGTTCATAGTTACGTGGAATATGACAATGCACACGCTGCCATTGACAGAAAACTAAAAAGCCGACATTTACCTTCCAAAAGGCCAGAAAATTTCTAATAAAGTAAAATATCTATTTTTTATTATTTCAAAGATTATTCTAATAAATATTTCCAGAACAATTAATCCTCCGTCCAGAACGAAATACTGGAGATCCATAAATAAATGAAGTGAGAATTCTACAATAGAAGTATCAACGGATGATATAGAAACTGTGGTTCAATGAAGAGTTCCAGAGAAAGAATGATATCTCCGGTGATTCCAAAAGGTTTTCATGACTTCTACGACTAATTACCACATTAAGTGAGAGTAGTGAGGTAATGCAATATTGATTATTTAAAAGGACCTTAAAATAAATATGTGATGTAGAGTAATAACGTACTCACGTGCTCTCTACCGTCTTATTCATTCTCATAACATGTGTCTTGATATAAATAATATTTTTTATAGATACGCGTCATGCAAATTGTTTAATATTTTAGAAACTAGTCAAAGAGTGTACGAATCTCCAAAATAGCCTATTTTTCTACCAAGAGTAAAGAGAGTAATAACAAGAGTAAATTTAAAAAATATATAATTTGTAGTGTTCTTCGCGTAGAAACGTTTTTCTGTTCTCCTGTAAACGTGTTCTTCTTTGCAGCGCCATGTATGGCGTCTTAAAATCCCAAGTCATGATCCAATTTTGGAACCGCATAATATTAAAATATTGAACACATGTAAAAATGTATGTGAAACAATAATTATTACACTCTTCAAAATATTAAAATTGAGTATTAAAATAATAATAATGTAGACGTCATTTTTTTCTTACAATGCTTACTAACGAGAGCTTACGAACAAGCGCGGATTTTGAAATGAAACGAGAACTTTCTGATTTTCATCACTTAAAAAATTAAACTTTATTTCTATTTTTGCAACACAGTTCTGTGCAAGACATGCATTTATCGCTCTTGTATGTAAACACTTTATGACCCATTATCGCGATGTTAGATTATCTTTAGTCCATTAGGTTTGAGGTGGACCCTTGGAAAACCTCTCACGATTAATAAATATTTTTGCAACTGTTTTAAAAGTGCGTTGACTTATCTTTTTATTTCTATGTGATCTACCTACAGATGTGTTTAAATAGTTAAAGTGTGGTATAAATTGAAATAATGTACTTTTTCTTTAAATGTATTATCGAAGTTTCAAAATCTTAATTAATTTTTTGTATCATTTATTAAAGATTACTAATTTTTTCTCACATTAATGAAATTATGTATTGTTTTGGTGAGAGCTCTTGGGAAGGGACGAGATGCTAAGCACCTGCTTAGTCCGATGCCCAAATCCGCCTGCGCCCGCGAATGCCAGAAGCCCTGCCGGGCGGCACCTCTCACCGTGCGAGTCGCCCGCGTCATCCTGCAGCACAGACCCTTTCGCCGCGCGGCCCGCCTGCGACTGGCTGTGGGTCGTCGTCGCCGCCGCCGCCGCCGCCGCCAGCGCCTCCTTTGCTCATTCACCGCCGCCGCCGCCGCCGCCTCCGAGGAAAGCAGCATCGGCGCTCCGCGTTAGGAGAAGAAAGTGAAAGGGGGCGGCGCCGAGATGACGTAGCGGAACAGCGCCGTCGCCCGGGTTCCGGTGCACCGGGAAGGAAAGGGGCCGGGGTCATGCGCCGAACGGCACTGACTGGGCCGCGAAACCTTCCTCCAGGCTTTGAGGCACGGAGTAATTGAAATATAAATAAATAAATAAATAAATAAATAAATAAATAAATAAATAAATAAATAAATAAATAAATAAAACTCAGACGTCAAAATTCACCACCGGGCCTGTTCCCTACCTATTCGGCGCCGAGGTAACCCACTATTCGTTGCATTTGAACGAATGTACAGTATATCTCCTGAATTTGTTGAACTCCATATATCCATAATTTTGGTAATGTACAAGTTGGAGAGGCATGTGGACAAACCACACTCTTGTCTTAATCCTTGTTTTACTTTTAGAATATCTGATGTTTTGCTATCGCCTTAATACAAATTTCGATATTCTGGCACATGCTTTAATCGCATTTGTGGAGTTTCCTGGAACGCCCTGGCTCTCACCTGCCCTCGCAGTTTCCAGCTTCGGCCTCCCGGTGCGCCACCCTGCGCTAGCGCGTCAACACTGCATTCGGCCGAGCGAACTGGGCAAGCGACAGTAATGATTAATCACGTTTTTTTACAATAGAAAAATAATTTAATCTGTAATATAAGTGTTAATGTAATTGTAGATTTTGGTATAGAACAGATCTCTCGCAGTGACCGACTAGACCTCAGGTCGCAAGAACGTTTATATGAAGTCATTATTTGAGCACAAAAAGTAACCCACTAATAAGCAGAGCTCGGATTCTGACGAAATATTACCTCTTCATTAGTGCATTCTAGACGTAGGTAACATGAAAATGAATGTTTATCACGACATGTATACTTATTGCAGTATACATGTATACTTACGCGGAAGAAAAGTCTACTTATTGGGTCATGTTTGTAATTTACAATGTCACACTAAAACAAATTTTTTATTCTACCATCCGTTCTTGACGAAAGTAACTACAGCAGTGAACTATGTTTTTCGAACTCTCTAAATTACACGGATCTTCAGTAATTCCTCAACGTTTCAAAACTGACAGATTGAAGAATTACATTTACCCTCCTAAAGTAAAGACTATATATTAAATAGAATTCTATATAAATGCATTTTTTTAAGTGTATCATTTTCGAAAATTAGGTATTTTCACCCTTATTGTTGAGTTACTTTAGAGGCAATTTTCCTCTTATTATTAAGTCTTTTGTAGGTCAAAGGTATTTTTAAAGAATTTTTAGGTCACAGCCCCTCTATTACTCGCGCAACTTTTCTTGAACGATGAACTGAAGAAATGCGGGTGGAGTGGGGGTATTAGTTACGAAGTCGGCCACTAGATTTTATTAAGCAATGCCAAACTCTGGAAAATCAGTCATGCCCTCGCAACATTGTCGATAACTTGCGGTCTCACTTTCTCGAAAGTTCGAGGTATCTCCTGTGATAGATCTGTACGTGCATCGGTCATTTCTTTACATATTTTTTAAGAAAATAACGGATAGTAGTTCTCGCCTACAAAAGAAAATTGTTTTTATTTCTCGCTAATGAAGATGTGTTGGGAATGTTGTTTTCAGTGCTTGCTGCGAGCTTTTGCCTTCAACTGTTTACTGAGCCAGGGAGGGGGAAGCTAGGTCAACGTTCAAGAAAAGTTGCGCGAGTAATAATGATGTACCGTATAAAACAGCATTTTATCGCTTCAATCGCCAAGAGTCACAGACACATCAACGACGTCCTAATGAATTTAGCAACGGGATTCATCCACTTTTTCGTTACAAGTGCCCTGTAATAAGAGTTTTTCTGCTGAAAATTCCCCGTTTTCGCGCAGCATTACATAACTTTCTCTCTACTCCGCGAGGAGAAAGTTAAAATAGTTGACCATCGTCGAAGGCTATATCGCTTTGCGGAAAGTATTTGCCCTTAGCTGATAATTATTAGGAGGTATACTCGTATTCTCTTACAGAAAAATTACAAAAGGAAGACTTGCATGTTAAATTCGGGAAAAGTTACAGAAAGAAATGAACTTGCAATAAATCGACTCGTTTAACTTGTGCATACCACCATCGTAATTTTTGAGGACGAATTCAGTATTTTGAATTTGCTCGCTTAAACGAAAGATAAATGTTTTTAGAATGGGTCGCATCGTGGATTATCGCGAGTACTTTCGTGCTGAAGTTTTCCTCATTCAAGAAATACTTTGAAGAAGTAAAATGCATATGATAGTTCGGATACACATATCATCCCTCTTAATTCGCAACACACTGGCCACCTCTAGATCCCACTACTGCAGATTATCAAAAGCCCATGCTATGCATTTTCAAGATTATTATTTACATTTCTGTCTATGGTCTTTTCAAATTAGTTAGACTGTATTTGGCTCTTATTTTAAAGACAGAAAATGATTATAAAACCACTGTTTAATATCATTAAAAATAATAATTTATACAACGGTCCCTTGTTTAAAATATTATATTAATTATTTGTTTTTGACATTAAGATTGAAGATGGATATAATTTATTTCTGAAACGTTGTTGTTGTTATTATATATAACGTATAATACATTGATATAAAAGTTTTTTTATAATAATTTTCTGACTTTCAAATAAGGTCCAAATACAGTCTGACATTTCATTTTCACTACGCTTTTAGTTAAACTCGCAGTAAGCCAGCTTTTAACCAAAGAATAATTCAAATATTACTATTTTTTTAAAGTAGAAGATACGAGTTGCTCATTTTTCTGCATGTTACTACAGAAATAAATTGTATTCACGTGTACATTCTTCAATTGGTAGATTTAACAAAATAATAAGGAATACCACAGCTCCAACACAAGATAGCCAACTTTCATGCAATGAACGCTAATCATTTTTACAAGTTACCACGCCTCCAATACAATTTGCTAGAAATATGTGTAAACATAGTCGCTCGAGTATGAAATCGAGTTTGTCGGAAAATGAATAACGCTGTTAATTTGAAGTAAAGGAAAATCTTACGTACATGTTTCTTAAGTGTATTATGACAAAGAGGCTAATGAAGGAGAATATTTTAACGACGGTCGTAAAGGGTAATGGGGTTTTCTAACTTTTTTCTCGTGTTTATTGCTGTTTTCATAGTCCGACGAGTTAGAGATATGTTAATGCAACTTCAGTAATCAGTCTGAGTAAATGTTAACGCTAAGTTTGTTGACTACGAAGACAAAAACTAGAAGTTTCATTGTTTTAGATAGCATTGAGTGAAATAATTGATAATACAATTTACGAAAAACATGAGAATATTTATTCATACTCCTTTACTTTCTCGCTACTGCTTAAGCAGTATAGAAAGAATATTGTGATGCTGCAGAAAAAACGGCGAATTTTCGATTGAAAAATTCTTTCAGCAGGGCCCTGGTAAGGAAAAACAAATTTTCTTCCTATCTGTTCTACTATTCATAGAGTCAAAGAAAATATTAGAGCTTAGAAACAGCACACAAAAAATTCAACGTTTGCTTCACCTTATGCAACGTGAACAACGCTTGTGTCTCAACCGCTCTACCGACATTCTCCAAAATTGATATTTCCCAATCATTCCGACTGATGCGGCGATGATTTTGAAATAGAGTAATGTACATTTTTTCTAAAATTTGAGTACATAAAAATTTTGCTTAAACCCAATCACATGAACTCTATAGTTGAACCATTCATGTCCATGTTCATGAACCTCTCACATGAACAGTTTCACAACGTCACTAGATCAATCACACCTATTTACAGTCAAAAATGTTTGTTTTTTTTAATTTTGTTGTCAAGTTAACGAGATTTTATTTTAAAATTGTGAAAAATAAGAAAATAATTTATAACATTTGAAAAAACCATTCCTGATGTTTTCTCAGCAAAAAATAAAACGCAAAAAATAAAGAAAAAAACAAAAAAATAATTTTGCATGTCTGACACTGAACTCAATAATTTTCAATTTAAAAAAATTTTGATTGTTTGCACTGAAACTGTCTCCTAAAATCTCAAAAGTTCCTCAAATCATCGTTAATTTTTTCAGATGTTTTCGACTGTTGGTTTGTATTTAGAAAATAGATAGTGGTGTCGCAGAATGCCACAGCCTTTCCCTGTTAGTTTTCTATGTCCCTTGGTCTCTGCTAGCTACTCGGACTTGCCACGTGCTCTTGACAGCTGTCATCTATCGCCACCCAAAGTAATTTTTTTTTAAAATTTCATGTTTTCGGTTCGGTCCTAATTGTAGAGTGGAAATATTCTTTTAAATTTAATAAAGAGCAGTAAAACCTCGTTGTAAATAGCAATTTTCTTTGAAAATCTGAAGCCGTTTTTTAAAAACTGGCTTTTAAGCACAAATTCGAAATTTGAAGCTAAAAGAAAATCTCACAGAATATTTGTGAGTTGTAGGAAAACTACATGTAAAGTCATTTGAAACACATTAACTTTCAAATACTGTTTAGTTTAGAACTGGATGGTTTACAAATTACTGGAAATTTGCATATTAACTGCGTGAGAGATATTTAAAAAAATTAATTTAAATTGTAATTATTGAAAAAACTCCCCCCTAATGAACTTTACGTCATATTAAAGCGTGTAATTAACACTAACCTTTCGAAAAATGTGAAGAAAAACATTGGATTTGTTTTGGAGATAATGGCGTTTGAGCGTTTCTGAAGTTGTGAAATTTACAAATAGTTTGTTAGAAAACGGTTGAGTTTTCGAAAAGCTTTATATGACGTTATTTGAAGCACATGATTCAGAGTTCTCAGTGTTTCAAATGTGATTTGAAAACGTTACTGCTTTAAAGACATAATAATATGGAATCTTTGCATTTCTATTTTTTTGTTTTACGTAATTTTATAACTCATTTAGCGCTCTTTTATTTTCAGATGTTTTATTAGACTTAAAGTGATGATAGATTTAGCCACGTTCATCCATGTGTTTAGTTCACTCGTGAGCTATGGCGCCCGCAGGATGTGTTGCTACAGGACGTGTTTCACATGGTGCAGATATATTTATCTAAAAGACCTGTTACAATTCTGTTGAAAACTAATTCTGCTGAAAATCTCTACTTCACCATTAGAAGAAGTTTGTTTAGAACCGTCAAGCCAGGGAATGACGGCACCGCTTTCGCACATAATCTCAGAAATGATGTTTTTGTACTCACAGCAGCGGATAATTTTGTGTTCAAATTTCCGATATTTTATAGAGTACATCATAAAAAGCAAGTTATGCTTGGATACTCTCAGTGCAGGTAAAATCGTACATTAGTACTTTCCTCATGTCCGACAAAATCGCGTGTCCTATCCACATTTCATCTCCTTACGATAAATGAATAGGGGTAATTTCTAGTATCTGCAAATTGTATTGATTGATAGTGATAAATTTTTGGTCAAGTTGGTGAGCGGTATCTTGAAACCGCAATTGAAATCATTCGCAATTTTTGTATATTGGCATCTATGTAATACATTTATACTCGACGGCTTGTGAAAATCCACCGTTGGTATCTCTCACTCGGGACAAACTCTACGTTCCCAACCGATCTCCCGTCATGTGTGGTAACGTGTGAGTGTAAGTTGGGAGTGAAGATAGGACAAGGAAGAGGTCCGTGGCCCGTTTGTTAGGAAACTGCTTCTGCATTCGTCCGATGTTGTTCGAAGAAACCACGGAAAACTACCGATCAGAGCAGCTGGCTGTTATAATTATCCTTCAGACAACGATAGAACTCGACTTGTCTTGACTTTATTTTTCGGGCTCCAAACTGCTCCGAACTGCTCCAAATTGCTTTTTATATTCGCGGTATTTGACTAGAAAGGAAGAATATAACAACTCTTTCCCGGATTTCTGAGTTCGGTGTTATCATTGCTAGTAATATTGGTTTTCCAAGAAACATTTTTTTTTCGTATAAGAAGATGGGAAGGATGCCGAACTTTCCAAATTCGCATAATCGCAGACATTAATCACCCTAAAAAAAGATGCAATTATTTCCCCTTTGATTTGTAATTTATTTGACATTAGTTTGGAAATTTTGTTAATTAATGATGCAGATATTGCAAAAAAATACAATGTGCTAAGAAATTTTATTAAAATGAAGTAAGCTTCTTTTACAATTTTTTCCGTTTTGAATTCATTTTAAATGCATCAATCTTGAAATACTGAAAATATTCTAGTGTATTTTTTTAGAATTGTAATAGGAGTAAATTAATTGATTTGTTTAATTTTTGTACTAAATGATTAAAATATAAACTAATAAAATATGCCAAAGAAACAAATTTATTGATTTTTATATCACGTACATTAAATAAAGAAGACAATACCTTACATAAAGAACTTTATTACCTTTGTACATATGGTTTATACTTATAATTTATACTTGTAGTCCATTGTTCCGTGGTCTACATTCTTAACTCTGAGAACAACACTAATTGAGCAATGCCCTTCAGTACAGAATATTATTTTCTTTTTCGACGGCTACACAACCGTCTTACATTTTCAATTTTTTTTGTGTGAGTAGCGACTAAGGTCAATATGAAGATAACGAAAAAGAAAGCGGAATCCCATGACAAACAGTAAATTCCAATACAATACAATACAATACAATACAATCCTGAGATATTGTCGCAAGTTTACATATTTTTTATAATAATTATACAGTTATTTAGGCTAATAGTGAAAGTTTTTGGCATACAAAGGAAATGTTGGCAGACAAAGTGATGAAAAGAGCTGAATCCGGCATTTTGATACGAGTACGCCAAAGACACTTTCGTGCAAATTTCATTATTCATTACGTGCAATTACATTATTACGTGCAGTTACATTATTCTTAAGTACGAATTCATGCAAACATTCAAAAATGATTTACTGAGTTCATTAATCTACAAGTATGTGAGGCGGCGTGATTGCATGCTTTGTTTACTTCGTAGTGGTTTTATGTGGCTGTGACGTCTTTGTCGTACGCGTACGACAAAGTACTTTGCCCTACGCGTAACACTTTGCAACCTACAAACAGTGAAGGTAGTGTTGGTGCTGCGCAAGAGTGCTGGAGAAGACATTTCTCAAATACTTAGATCAACCAAACTGTGAGTAGATATAAAATTGATACACTTATATTATGAACTTAAAGAACAATACGGTCGATGCTAGCGTCGTGGGCGTAGGGCCTGCCCCGATTTCCTGTTCTCTTATGTGTCAAACTGACGACCAAGGGTGTCCAGAAGAGGGGGTAGTTCCGTCAACTTGCCCCACGCCCGGACTAAATTGGGACCCCGGATATCTTTTTCATTCGAAACAAATGAAAAATATATGTTGATTTCTAATCCAAATTGAGCGTTACAAGCTATTCATGATGCATGGAGGAATGAATTCTGTTTATGAATAGGGGGAGGAAGAGTTTTTCTTTGTTTGATATAAAGGTCCCTCTTGGATCCACAGCACCAAGCACTTGGTTTTCTCTGGCGCTCCTGCTGACGACTGACACTTTCAGATGACCCTGTGCGCTGACGCGTTCAGGATTTTTTGTCTTTATATTTTTTAACTTACATTCCAGTTAATATTAAATGTAATTAATAAAAATAGCCGGTGTCATATTGACTTTTGATGCGCACACATTTGATATTAAGCTGATGTATTAATTACGTCGATGTTTTAATTTTTGAACTGCGATGTTTTGTTATCGATGTCATGTCACCACATCGGACGGGTCACGGTGGAAAAGGATGGGTGAGCTCCTCCAGTGCACCGATTTTTGTTCGATCTGCACAGCACCAGTTCGCGTCACAAGCCACGTGACCACAACACGGGCACTTCGTTCCAAAGGCCAGACTAGATGTTGGTCGCTACGTTGCATCGATAGCGAGAAGTGTTGAGGAATATATTGAAAGTGGCATAAAGAACAAGTAGAGGAAATAAAAGATGCAATAAAAAAAGCGTTCCATATCTGTTTCAATGACTTGTGATGTGATAATTTTGGAATATAAAAATTCCCGCTAATATTGTGACACACTGGTGCCAGAAGTTCATTGGTTGAATGATACAAAGCGCAAGAGCCGACCCATCTATTTTTCTACTCCCATTGTATAATTCTGTCATTTGATAGCAGCAACCATTTGCATAAAAATACTCATTACGATACCGATTTCATTATGATACAAGACCTTGAACAATCACAGAAAAGTTCACAAACCACGTATTGAGACAATTATCATTGAGAACCTATTTAGTAATTCTTTCGTTGGATTGTGTACATTAATATTGCATTTAATATTATAGTATGCTTGTCAGTTTTAATATATTTTTTATTAATATTTTTCGTGGAATATTATTTAAAACATAATGGATCGTAATTTAACTTTTATCTTATTTGAGTAGCACAATACTCTCACAGGCGGGCTGGTATCCGAAGCCTGAAGGCTCAAAGGCTGAATGTTGCATGTCAACTGCCACGATCGACTCAATGTGAAAGTTTAACTTATAAAGGTTACAATAAGTGGAAAAAGTACCGCTTGAAACTCGATGCAATGGGTGTGTGAAGTTCACTCGTGTGAAGTTTTCGATACTCGCTCGTATCATATTTAACTCGTGTTTTACCACCCATCACTTCATCGTCGTGTACTATTCCACCATGCTTCGTTTCATAACGATGCATTCCACCATGCTACATTTAACAATGTACTGTTACACCACGCCTCGCCCTGCAAACATTTTTGAACGTGGCTCCCTTGTTGCCGACGCCGCTTCGGGCGGGGACGTGCTTCGGGCGGGGACGTGCTTCGGGCGGGGACGTGCGTTAAAATTTACGAACAAAAGAATGTTGACTAACTGGAATCAAAAATGGACCAAACACAAACACAGCCACCATCATAAAACACAATCAAATTTCTTCTCAGTGTACCTACATAAACAAATGACTAGGCGAGAAAAAGTAGTGCTATCCAGAATTCGAATCATTGTACTGTATATATAAAGAATGTTAAATCAAATTTCGAAAATGTAAAATATTAGAGTCGCTAAGAACGTTTATATGATGCTACTATAATGTAAAAAAAATCATGTTTCATACCACGTTCACTATATTAAAAATATTAATTGAACTACTCTGTCTAATCTTTCGGCAATAATTTCCTCTAGCTCTTCGGGACGCAGTATCTTTTGTCAAAAACTAGTTCGACATGTGCTAAAATCATGGACTTTACCGATTTTTTTAAAGATTTTAATTTAAATTCAGAAAGGGGGAAAAAGAAAAAATGTGTTGCAGATGCACTCAGTATGAATGGATGAATGCAGATAAATTCGGATGATGTTTCGCTTTCAACGGTTTTGAAAGAAAAACAAAATTCGTCATGCAGTGGATGAATCATGTTTGGACCTCAAAGAAAAATAATGAAATGTTCAAGTATTTAATAACAAACGCTTATATAAGCAACGATCATCAATTTTATGATTTAACGATAATATGTAACCGTGCCTATTTAAAACATTTCATATTATTGAAAGAAAGCATTACATTGATATCTCTAATTTTTGATTAGTCGAAGAAATATTTCACGCTTTGAGATTTCGAGGTTCGACTGTATTTATTTGTTTCCCTGCCACAGGCAATTCTTCGGTCTCCGTCTACTAAAATTCAAGTCGTCTCTCATTTTAAGGTTCGGTTAGTAACTTTTTCGCCCGTTACCTTGCACGCTGCTTCAGCCTCCTCGGCTGGTGGTGTCCGTGATCGTCTCGCCGCTCAGGGTAAGACTTCCCCGCTCCGCTGACCTCGCAACGCAGACGGCTGATGGCGTCGCCGCCAGCGACCTCTCGAATCGGCGCCTCCGGTCGCGTGACGTCCACACCGACTCCAACTCACACTTTCTTCTCCCGTGCCTTCCGGTGTCGCACCACGAGCCCGGGCCTTTATGCTTCGTGCCCCACCAACGAGAGCCCCACCAACGCTTGCGCTGTTGCCTTTGCGCCGTATCAACCTGGTCTCAACCTCGACTAAATTCTGCACAAAATCTCATAATAACTAGACTGATTTCTCAGCGTCACCGCAAACGCTCGCATCGCTTTTACTATGCGAAGTCTATTAACATTCCGGCCGCCTTGCGCTCTCGCGCAGTTGCAATGTTCAGCACACGCAGGTTACTTCTTTGCAGGTAGCCCACCTGCAACGTTCACATTAACGCAGCGCCTTGCACTCCCTGATCCATCAGAATCGCCGTTGTAAGCTACAATGGCTTCCTCGAGCGGTGTCGGAGTATTTACGTGTCCCAGTGAGCTCTAGTGTAGACTGGAGACAGCACTGTGCTCTGAAATCGTGACGAAGCGCCAACATGGAGGTCTATTCAGTCCTAGTAATCTCAGAACCAAATAGCAAGAATTAACGTCTCATTCCAATTTTTAACATTTATTCTCTTTTGTGTTCACTAAAACTTAATAAAAAGTTGAAAGTAACCAATATTTACTACTTTAAAATTGAAATTTAACTTCACTACTTCAACACAAATTCAGTCTTTCATTTCTTGGAGACTTTTTTAACATTCTCGCAGGGGAGGCTTCTTGCTTAGCGTATCTTTAATAATTTCGTTAGATCGGCCTATACTTGTAGCAAATAATTTTCGTCGTAAACCTAAAAAACATTAAAGTAATGGATACCAAATATTATCTCAACTAATAACATTCGCATTCAGTTTAGTTTGTTAGCGTTCTTTCCAACCGAATGCTACGCAATACTTTGGCATTTTCGTTGAAAGAGACGATTGTAAGTATCACTAACAATACACAAAAAACGTTTAACTCGTAAGAAAGTCTATGGGACGTTCACTCCCGCCAACTTAACGAAAGACAATCGTCACGATTCTCAGCGCTTCAAAGCTTTGCAGTTATGCATCCAGTTAATGTTGTGATCAGTAGTAACGTATGCTAGCCTTTCACGGCCTCATCAATGGTCATGAACCGTTCCAGAGTCGGAACCTACGACCTCCTCTTGCACCACAAGTCCGGCGGAAACGTTTCGACCACCAGCTGAAAGGCCGCCCTTCCTCTGACAACCTTTCCATGTGCATTGACGGGCTCTGCATTTCACTGACGTCTGCCGTATTCAGTGGGCGTTTGGCCTCTTGAATATTCCAAACATTATATGACCTATCAAATTTCGTCCTTAATAACAAAACCAGTTTTAAAACACTTTGGCCTGGGTCCAAATCACTTAGCCGTAGTCAGCGACTTCAACAAGTACCTCCCAGTGTCCGTGGTTCATTTGTTCTCCATTTTCTTTTGAATTTATTTGTCCATTGGACCATTTGATATTAACATCCTAATGAATCACCATCATCGTGCATTATCATCTTCATGCATTTATACCAAATTCGCTACGTACCTATTCCTCTTGTATTATGTGCTTTCATAATAAATATTTTCGTCAATTTATTTTTTTGTTTTGTTTTAAAAAAAATACTTTGTTTAAATGCTTTTTAAAACTATCTTTGATATCTATGACTAAATTTTATACGTTTACGTGTAGACTTTTGAGATTTTTAAAACACATTTCAGCTGCTAATGCGAGCAACTACTCACCAAACGTTGTGAAGTTATTCATGATTTTAAACTTTCGTAAATGCTAATGAAAGTACTGGAAGAGTCGGGTTTCTGGTTGTCTTAAAAAGCAATAGATTCTGCTTTGTTTAAAAACGAGTGCTATCAAAATGAAATTAATTTTATTCAAATTTCTCGGTCCGTCCCACTCCGCTTGCTATCTTCGCCCCACTCCTTTCTTGACTGATTAGTGATTCCGGGCGCGTCTGCAGCTGAAGACATTAGTCTTGTAATTGTAGTGCATATTGTACCGCGGGAGGTGGCGCTGATCGCTGCAGGGTGAGATGCAGCACCGACCTACCGTCGCATCGCAGTTTATTCCCCAACCAAGTATCTCCCCTCCAGAGGGGTACCGCCCCAACCAGCACAAGCTCTAAGCTCCCGATCGGTCTCCCGACACGCGTTCTGGCGTAGCGCGTGTAAATGTAAGTAAATGTGTGTGTGTATGTAAGGGGTCAGGAAACAAGGAAGAAGAAGGAAAGACTCACGCGGTCCGTGGCCCGTTCGTTAGGACACTGCTCCGGCATTTGCCTGGTGTTAATAAAAAACACTCAGAGCAATTGGCCGCAAAATTCTCCTCGAGACCTTGTCTAAATTCGACCTAGCTATCTAGATAGTGTCGAAAATGCTAAACTGAATACGAATGTCGGGACTGGAACCTAAGACCGCACGGTCAGACAGTGCAGTGACGTCAGCTTAACCCTTGAGCCCCCTCTCCCTCCCCCTCGGTTCAATTTACATTTATTTAGTCAAAAAAGAGTAAAAACTGTATGTGATGTATATGGGAGATCATCTGCGCACGTTTTCTTGAGTTCTCGAATTCGTTCCCATCATTTTAAATATAAATAATTGAAATATGAGTAAAAGTAACATGTACATACATTTTATAAAATTTTAAAATGTATGAGATTAGCAACATGGGGGAATTAATTTTCAATGTTCACCTTCCATTATTCCGAGACTAGCTGCGCTATAGGGACGAATTAAAGTGCATGACACTTCATGGGCTTTTGGAAACTTTTTAACGGTTTCGTTCATGATTTTCAAGACATTCGTTGGGAACTGGAAATATACGCAAATACTAAATTCTGTTGTCAGTCGGGGAAAAGATATGGGTTTTCATTTTCGGAAATCATTTGTAGACAGTAACGTTTTTCTCGCCATGGAGCTCATGTGCACAACATTCCATTATTAAATTTTAATTTCATCTTAAAAAAACGAAGCGTGTCATCTTTATATAATACAAAATAATGATCTGAAACAGTACCCTATTTTATAACGGAAAAAATTCTACCTTTCAGTGAAAGCCACCAAAACATAAATTTATCCGAGATTAGCCCGCCAATCACACAAAAAGCTACAATTTTACAGGAACAAAAGCAATAATCACACAAAATAGAATAAAGTTAACAGACTAGAGGTAATTTGTGATGATAAACTGCTTACTCAGAATTATACCATGGTTTCAATATATTGTTGATTTATTTCTTAATAAAACTGTGATATTACTAGAAAATAGGCTATTAACTATGGCCTTCCAAAAGTGTTTAATGATAACATTAAATACACAAAACAAGATAGAAGCATTTATAATACTCTCATCTTTCTAAACAGTGTTGGAACTGCTATGTATACGCATCAGTTATGCGGCTCCTCTCAAGAGATGGCAGGGTGCGGCGAAGAACTCAACACGCATCTGTTAACAGGCACAGTTGACACTTTCTCCGCTGGTGGCGGGCCTCATATTTCACCACAATTGGAATGGTTATGAAACATTACGGAATATGTGGAATGTTAAATAATATTTCGACGAAAGTGCTTACTGTCCTTGTAATATTATATAGATATCGAGTATGGTTACCATATTTCTGTTATGGAAAAGCAGGACATTTCATACAAAAAAAGAGGACAATTTATATAAATGTTTCAATATATTATTTTATTTTTCTTAAAGACAAAATACTTACTACTGACAAAATAAATACTTCAGTCATCTTTGACAATCACACGATAAGCCTATTTCATTATTTCTTGTTATCAGTAGCGTAATAACACGAGTGCGGGCCCGCCCGCAAAATTTTTATCCGGGCCCCATTCATAAAAGTGAATAGCAAACACAAGTAGTATTAGTAATTTAAATAATCAAAAATATCTCTCAAAATTAGGCCCCTTTTACCCGAGCCTCGCGGGACCGAAAGTTACGCCCCTGCTTGTAACGTCTTCTCCACTTTTTACCAGAATCATTAAATTTCCCCCAAGAGCAGAGAACCTGTAACCTGCACCAGCACACAATATGTTGTACCAGCTCATGGGAACACTGTCGTATTTCATGGAGTAATTAATGACCGCATGTAGTTATAGTTTATGCATGAATGTTTGCGCTTGTTATGTGAGAAAGGTGAAGTTATATGTCATTTATTTATACAGCAGTGAAATTTATGATGTCGGGGACTCGAAAAACTTGAAAAAACGCCATATCCTTCGCACATATAGTCTAGGTTACATATGAAAGTAATACTTTTGAATACATTTGAATACATTTCAATACATTTGAAAGTAATAACTTTTCCAATAAAAGGTAGGACATTTCGCCCTTACTTGTAAAATCCACCCGAACAGTATTTCTTTCTTCAAAAACAGGACATGTCCGGGGAAACGAAACGCATGGTAACCCAATTATGGAGTAACCTCGCTCGCCTGCCCGTCCGTTACTCATGTTAGACCACTTCCGGTCCGATAAATGAGGCAAATGAGGCGTCATTTCACGCAATTTCTTGGCAGAGAACTGCTCATTTTTGGCAGTTCCATCTAGATAATTGTAATAAATTTCTTTAAAAACTTTGTTTTCCGTTTCTCAAGTAAATAAAACGCGTTGTGGTGACTCACGGGACCTATACATTTTATAAAACAATGCCAGTATTAGTGACATCCTATGGATATATAATTCAAGAGGCCGCTAACGGGGCGGTACCTACTGTGGGAGATTCCTCTTCACTCCTGTTCCTGGTCTCGACAGCCCGATTCGGGTCTTCTTCGACGAGCTGTGACCCAGCCTCTCGGCCATGCAATAACGCGTGCGTGTGAGTAGCAGGAAAACGTCTCTCCACCGTATATACAGGATCTTCCCAACCTTAGAGTAGGCGTTCTCATCAGCAAAAGCTACTGGGACTTTGTAAGGAAAGCGCACAGTTATAATTTGACTGTTATACCCACATTAGCGTGTTCAAACCCCTATCGAAGCCGTGGATTATCAACGGCGAAAAAATCCATCATACGTCTTCCTTCGGAGGGGAAGTATATCTTGCTGACCCATGTCAGTAGATTTACTTGCACGTATAAGATCCTCAAGACTAAATGACGCCTCTGAGCTAAATTCGCTTGTTTCTCACCCAAAGAAGTACCTCCCTTCTTCGCTAGTTGGTGAAAAGAGCATAGCAAAATTTGCGAGGTCAAACGGAAAAGCGGGCCTTATGAACGAGGCTGGCACGTAAAATAAGGCATCAATTACATTCAATATAACAATCAGTCAATTTAATCTATAATTCAATCAATAATCAATCAATAATTCAATCAATAATTCAATCATTAATTCAATCATTCAATCAATCATTCAATCAATAACTCAACCAATAACTCAATCAATAACTCAATCAATTACTCATTCAATCATTCAATCAGTCACTCAATCAATCATTCAATCAATCCTTCAATCAATCCTTCAATCAATCATTCAATCAATCCTTCAATCAATCACTCAATAACTCAATCAATTATTCAATCAATCACTCAATCAAACACTCAATCACTCAACCACTCAACCAATCATTCAATCAATCAATCATTCAATCAATCATGCAATCAATCATTCAATCAATCCTTCAATCAATCTTACAATCAATCCTTCAATCAATCCTTCAATCAATCATTCAATCATTCATTCAATCATTCATTTAAACAATCCTTTAATCAATCACTCAATCACTCAATCAATCATGCAATCAATCACTCAATCACTCAATCAATCATTCAATCAATCACTCAATCAAACACTCAATCACACAATCACTCAAGCAATCATTCAATCAATCAATCATTCAATCAATCAACCATTCAATCATTCAATCAATCAAAAATTCAATCAATCAATCATTCAATCAATCATTCAATCAATCCTTCAATTAATCCTTCAATTAATCCTTCAATCAATCCTTCAATCAATCCTTCAATCAATCCTTCAATCAATCCTTCAATCAATCCTTCAATTAATCCTGCAATCAATCCTTCAATCAATCATTCAATCAATCCTTCAATCAATCCTTCAATCAATCCTTCAATCAATCATTCATTCAATCATTCATTTAATCAATCCCTTCATCAATCAATCAATCCTTTCAAAAAGCAATTCTTCAATCAATCAATCATTCAATCAATCATTCAATCAATCATTCACTCAATCCTTCACTCAATCCTTCAATCAATCCTTCAATCAATCCTTCAATCAATCCTTCAATCAATCCTTCAATCAATCCTTCAATCAATCATTCATTCAATCATTCATTCAATCATTCATTTAACCAATCCTTTCATCAATCAATCAATCCTTAAAAAAGCAATCATTCAATCAATCAATCATTCAATCAATCATTCAATCAATCCTTCAATCAATCTTTCAATCAATCATTCAATCAATCATTCAATCAATCATTCAATCAATCATTCAATCAATCCTTTAATCAATCCTTCAATCAATCCTTCAATCAATCCTTCAATCAATCCTTCAATCAATCCTTCAATCAATCATTCAATCAATCCTTCAATCAATCCTTCAATCAATCGTTCAATCAATCCTTCAATCAATCTTTCAATCAATCTTTCAATCAATCCTTCAATCAATTCTTCAATCAAGCATTCAATCAATCATTCAATCATTCATTCAATCATTCAATCATTCATTTAATCATTCATTTAATCAATCCTTTAATAAATCAATCAATCCTTTAAAAAATCAATCATTCAATCAATCCTTCAATCCTTCAATCCTACAATCACTCATTCAATCAATCAATCATTCAATCAATCAATCAATTCTTCAATCAATCAATCCTTCAATCAATCAATCCTTCAATCAATCAATCCTTCAATCAATCAATCCTTCAATCAATCAATTCTTCAATCAATCAATTCTTCAATCAATCAATTCTTCAATCAATCAATTCTTCAATCAATCAATTAATCATCCAATCAATCAATCCTTCAATCAAGCATTCATTCAATCATTCAATCAATCATTCGATCAATTCTTCAATCAATCCTTCAATCAATAATTCAATCAATCCTTCAATCAATCCTTCAATCAATCATTCCTTCATTCCTTCAATCATTCAATCATTCATTTAATCAATCCTTCAATCAATTATTAAACAAACATTCAATCAATCCTTTAATTATTCAATCCTTTAAAAATCAATCATTCAATCAATCACTCAATCAATCATTCAATCAATCACTCAATCAATCATTCAATCAATCATTCAATCAATCACTCAATCAATCATTCAATCAATCAATCATTCAACCAATCTTTCAATCAATCCTTCAATCAATCCTTCAATCAATCCTTCAATCAAGCATTCAATCAATCATTCATTCATTCAATCATTCATTTAATCAATCCTTCAATCAATTATTAAACAAACATTCAATCAATCCTTCAATCAATCAATCCTTCAATCAACACTTCAATCAATCCTTCAATCAATCCTTCAATCAATCAATCCTTCAATAAATCAATCCTTCAATATATCAATACTTTAATCAATCATTCCTTCAATCAATCAATCCTTCAATCAATCAATCCTTCAATCAATCAATCCTTCATTCAAGCAATCCTTCAATCAATCATTCAATCCATCATTCAATTGATCATTCAACCAATCTTTCAACCAATCCTTCAAACTATCAATCCATTCAATCAATCAATCCATTCAATCAATCAATCCATTCAATCAATCAATCCATTCAATTAATCAATCCATTCAATTAATCAATCCATTCAATTAATCAATCCATTCAATT
>BOPP01000190.1:2331892-2346693 GCA_017312745.1 Gryllus bimaculatus | reverse complement strand
ATCAATCATTCAATCCAATCAATCATTCAATCCAATCAATCATTCAATCCAACCAATCATTCAATCTAATTTATCATTCAATCTAATCATTCATTCATTCATTCTTTCATTCATTCAATCATTCATATAATCAATCACTCAATCCATTCAATCAATTCTCCAATCAGTCATTCAATCAATCTTTCAATCAATCGTTTAATCAATCATGCAATCATTCCATCAATCGTTCAATCAACTATTCAATCAACCATTCAATGAACCATTCAATCAACCATTCAATCAGGCATTCAATCAGTCATTCAATCAATCATTCAATCAATCATTCAATCAATCATTATATCAATCACTATATCAATTCTTCAATCAATCATTCAATCAATCATTCATCATTCCATTTTGTCAATTCTTCAATCAATCTGTTCAATCAATGCTTCAAGCAATCCTTTAAACTATCCTTAATGAATTATTCAACCAATCCTTCAATCAATCATTCAATCTATCCGTTCAATCATTTTTATCAATCTAGTCTATCAATCCATTTAATCAATCATTCAATCAAATCATCTATCAATCCATTCAATCAATCCTTCAGTCAATCCATTCAATCAATCCTTCAGTCAATCCATTCAATCAATCCTTCAATTAATCCATTCAATCAATCATTCAATCAATCCTTCAATCAATCTCTCAATCAATGCATTCAATGAAGCCATACAATCAAGCCATTGCATCAATCCTTCAGTCAATCCTTCTCAATGCAACTCAATTCAATATTTTGCCGCGGCCGGAAATCGAACCCAATGTTGCATCGAGGGGGGGTGTCTAGAAGGGGAAATCTCCCGCACCAGAGCCAGCTCTCCAACGTGACTAATGACCACTGCAGATGAGCAGTTTTCTTTGTCAGGTGGCGTTTTTCTTTAACAAAATTGATATGAAATTTTTCACACCAATTGCCTGCAATATTTACAATTAATTACTGTTAAGGAAAAACACAAATGTTTCCCTCGAAATATTTCGTACTGAAGAGTCAAACTGGGTCAACAAGTTCACTCAATTTGAAGTTGAAACTATGAATTTCTTTGTGCACTTAATATACCCCGGGCAATTCTTGACCCTATTGTATCACGTATATTTTCACAGTTATTATACACGCACTGAAAAGATGTCGTTATTCCAGACAACTAACGCGTTTCCACTACAACGACGGACTTCGAATTATTTTGCGTCAGTAGAACCTAGTTCCAACGTCTTTGCGTTGCGCTGTAAGGGCGCAGCACATTAGAGCACGATATCAAAAAGTGGATCAAAAGTGGAAGAAAAAGGTTTTATTTATCGAATTTTAAGTAACCAGTTGGATCGACTGGTTTCCAAATTCCACGATTAGAAAAGTCCCAAGGCGTACCTGTTTTCGTTTGTGAGCAATGTGTATCATTCAAAATGAACGAAAATCGCGATGGTGAGAGCAGTGTTAACATGTGTTACTAATCTTTAAAAATGATAAAACAACTTAATTAATTATCCCGAAAAAATACAATTAATTAGTTGTTTTTTAATGGAAAAGAGTTATAACTTCCACAAAGTCCTAAAATGAAATTTGTAAAACGTTTTATTCTCTACTATTTAGCTAGTTAAATGACAAAAATAGCTTCTATTAGCTGCTCTCCTCCATTTCGGGCTGAAACATTTTCGGCTTTTTTCAATTTTCAATACGCCATATTGGATCTGCAATTTTCGTTTTTGCGATGTTAACATTGGAATCGGAATCACCGAACCTCCAAAAAAGTTTTTACATATTATTTTTATCAAAATTGAAACATTTTTGGAGGTTTTTTAAAATTTTTAATCCATTATATCAACCTATCATTGGATCCACCATTTTGTATTCTTTGCAATTTTGACTTTTGAATTGTAATCATCGTGCCCCAAAACCATTGTATATAAAATTTCATCAACTGTGTACAACGTTGGGCCAGCTTCTCTGAGACATGCGGAGGCGCGCTCACTTGTTGACGAGCAGGGCGCGCAGCGTGCTGCGGCGGGGCGTGGCGAAGCCCCAGTGGTTGCGCAGCGCGGGGCAGGGCGCGCCGCCCAGCGGCAGCGAGTGCTGAGCGAAGTAGAGGGCGCGCTCGGCGCACACGCGGCGCAGGCCCTCGGCGTCGGAGCGCGGCAGCTGCGCGCGCGCAGCCACCAGGCGCCCCAGCGCGCGCAGCGACGGATCCTGCGCCAATGGTGGGCAGCCATAGGAAAGTATATGTAGGGGGAGAAAGAGCCTCTTCGTTTAAACAAACGAGTTGTTTGGCCTATGTTTTTATAACAGAAGCAGTTATACATACTTTGTCTACGTAATACGTTTTTATATTTTCCGTTCACCGCTATTAGTCGAAGTACTTAGAACTCACCCTCGTCCCATTCATTCGTCATCGCTCCAGTCCTCACCCCAGTCCTCTCTCTTTCAAGTCCTCACCCAAGTCCTCACTCAAATCCTCACTCAAATCCTCACTCAAATCTTCACCCAAATCCTCACCCAAATCCTCACCCAAATCCTCACCCAAATCCTCACCCAAATCCTCACCCACGACCCTACCCAAGTCTTCACCACAATTCCCTTGCCGGTCACTATCCCAGCCGTGATTCTAGCCAGCACATCATCCATCAAACCTGCCAACACCTCAGCCATCAGTTCAGCAAACACCCCAGTCAACACCCCAGCCATCACCCCAGGGAGGTTTATCTAACCAGGAATGTTTCATCAGCCGAGCACCACTTCAGCAGGAACATCTTCCAAGCTCTAGTCTGGACTCTAAAGAGGGGGTGCGGATAGAACAAGGAAGATGAAGGAATGATCGCGTGTGATCTATAGCTTGTTTCTCGGGGCATCCCGGCACTCGCCTGATGTTGATCGGACAAAGCATTTTCACCGTCGGGAGCCTAACAATGGGACCTGACGATCAGAGGCTCTGCGGAGGAAACGGGAAGGGGATGCAGCCGGGCTGTGCCGGCGCGCCCGCACCTGGAAGTAGTCGAGGCAGGCGGCGTTGGCCTGCGTGAGCAGCGGCCAGCCCGCCGCCGCGGCGCCCGCCCAGCCCTCGAAGGGCGTCTGCAGGCGCGGCACGGCCAGGCGCGCGCTCTCCAGCGCGCAGAAGGCGGCCAGCAGCGTCGCCTCGCACAGGTAGGCGCCCGCCTGCACCGCCCGCGCCGTCGCCCCCTCCGCCCGCGCCCCGCCCCCGCTCTGCCCTGCGCGGCAACACACCACACCGAGTCTTCTTAAATATGAGAGTTTGGTAACCCTTCGCTCAAAAAACGTCGATATTTTTAAAACTAGTTTTGGTAGCTGATAGCGCCAATTGATGTCACTGCAGTGCTTGGTGGCAGGACTTTTGACACTACCTTCATAATTATCAATAGGTCGCACTCAGCCACTCTCTGGAGGAGAATTCTACTGCCCGACTGCTCTGATGGTAGTTTCTCCGATCAACACTAGGGGAATGCCGGAGCAGTGCCCGCACTAACTGCCCAAGGGCCATGCGCGAACTTGCCTTCCCGTATTCGCTCCTTACTTACTCACATTTACAGTTACGGTCTACACTACCAAACAGGGAGAGGGGAGCGCACATTCGCCGAACACGTCAGCTGTTGTGGATTAGGCGAGCGTTAGTTCGCTGTTCGGCGAATGCCGAATGTGCGGAGCCGCCTTAATACGAAGGGCGTTCAAATAGTTCGCTAATTTGTTTTTTCCACCAACTTCCGAGCTTTGTAAATTTATGAATAATATCTCAATATGTAGCTCCAAAATGTTCGTGTATAGTTTCATATCGCATTCATATTTTACAGGTTTTTTTCAGATGTTAAATCTAATTTTGAAATACTATTTCGCCTCTATATTGAATTTTTGTACGTGTAAATTTAAATTATTTTTTAAAATAATTATCTATATCACTAATATTATCACGCAGTAATTGTGAATTTCCATTTTTTTACGCGTAGACGGATACGCGACCATAATTTGGAATAGACATCGAGCGACCCAATTAGTTGATACACTTTCGAATTAGAATTGTAATCTCTCTTCTGACGATTGCCTGAGTTTACAATGTGGCGTCCTTTATCGCACCAAAACGCTCAATCCTAAAGAATATTTAGCCTGTACAAATAATACAATGTATGCGGCAGAGTATGGTACTCTAGCAAATTTCCGAAGACGCCACATTATGTTGCCGATCATATCTAGTATTCAGACATATGAGAAGCAAAAAGATGTGGCATTTGCGAATTGTTGGTATTATTATTATATTATTATTAATTATTAAATTTGTTGAAAGAATCGTCGAACCCGCGTCTCCTGGTCCCGGCCGGGATTCTAGGGTCGGTGTCCAGACTGGGATTCTTAGAACAAATTTAATTCTTAAAAATACTTTGACTACTCAGAAAAAAAGTCACAATTTAGTTACATTTACTGTTGCGGAAAATATTTTCGGCATAATATTCTCTCCAAAAAGGTGACACGATGGTGGCAACTATATTGAATAATTTACAAGTAGCAAATTTTGGGGCCATAGTTCGAAACAAGGGGGGATTAGTTTATGCTTTAGAATGGATAATGAAGGGATAAACACAAAACATATTATTTAACTAAATTATTACGATTTAAAAAAAGACTATGTAGGTAACCTGCAACGAAGTAGCTAACTACATGACTACATAATGAACCAAGCTAACAGGCCAAATAATTATTTAACGAGATAAATAGCTAGCTAAGAAACTTATCAAAATAACTAGCTTTTGTGGGTGGAAACTTTGGCTAAAAGAAGCGGCTCCCATTGAATCTACTGCCACAAGCGTCTTTATTTACTCTAGACGCTCCTGGTAGACACACAACAAGGACATTTTGCTGTGACTAACATACTGTTTGTCGTTACGATACCAGAAAAATGATTTATATAAAAATCAGGACAGAGAGCACTTAATACATAATATAATACAGCTTTGAAATTCAAAGTAACAAAAGCAATAAATATCACAATCGTGTCACTTTTATGGACTCGTGGTGATAAGGTGGTGACAAATTATATATTATAACGGGCCTAAGAATCCGTTCAAAGAATTGGTTGTCTTTGTAGCTGAGAGGTCTTAGGACGTAAACTAGGACTCTCGAGTTCTAATTCCGGGTGACAATTCTTTGAACAAATTTGAAAGCAATGTACTTGAAAATTAGCCAACTAGGGGGCGTATTTTAATGAAATGCCAGTTTTGTTTATTTTCACTTTAGAACAATGCCGTTTCTAATAGAAATTAATTTTATGATATGGCAAAATATTATGATATATTATTTATGAGTTATGTTTTATCATTTTGCGTAATTTTTAAAGTGTTTTTTGCTCACTTCATCTATTTTAATATAATTTTAATGGTACTTGCTTCAAACGATATTTATGCAGAAAAAGTTCACCAGAGAATTCCTGAGTAGCATATTCGATTTCTTCGTCCAAATATTGGAATGTTAGCCGTTTTGTGTACTTTGTAATATATGGTACCAGAGAAGTCCATCGGCGCCGTTTTCAGTTCGGCCAATTTCGTGATAAATAAAGACAGAGATTTTCTTGTAAAGAAGCGTTCAAACCAAAAGTTTGCAAGTTGAGTTCTCTTGAAGATAAGGAAGATGTCTCGATTACATCAGTAACATATCCAACCGCTTAAGTTGCTAATCTTAGGTAGATTTCTCTATTTTTATGGCATTTTAAAAACATTTTAAGAGCATTTTATGTATTGGCGATGCTTGAGGTTATTGAAATCCTCCCCAACATGTAAGTGTTGAACTCCGCCCTGCAGCGCTAGAGGCGCAGAGGCACGCACTGCGAGGCGCGCACGTGCACGAAGTCGAGCACGCGCGCGCGCGGCGGGGTCACGCTGAGGCCGGCCACGCCCACGTCGGCGTCGCCGCGCTGCAGCTCGCCCGCCAGCACCCGTCCACGCGCCGCCGCGCGCCCGCGGCGCCGCGCCGCCCGCGCCGCCCGCCGCGCGCCGCCCGCGCCGCCGCGCGCCCCGCCGCCACGTGGAACTCGGACCTGCACGCGCGCGCGCGCAGTCAACACGCAGCACGTCTGCAAGACATCGCTCAGCACATGCACACTACGCTAAATGTTAACAATAGCAAACAATGCGGAAATTATTGGAAGTTATAACTTAAGGCATTTTGGGCGTATCAGTGTATACCCAAAAATTTGATATATTTCTGGCTATCATTCTAATGCTCCGTTTGCAGCCTCTCTGTTTGCTGACAAAAGTTGTATCATTCGAAAATACAGGATTACCATTAGGTTGTTTTGGAAACACGAGGTCATAAGTAAGAAATACAAATATTATCGATATCTTCGGGAGAGGAAAAGCGACATACAGAATAATTTGGAATATATTTTCAATAAAGCAATCGACGCTTCAGCTACAGTGATTTCTAACATTAATTTAGAAAATAGGATTACACCCCAAAATAAATAAAATGTTCATTATTAAATAATAATTAATATGTTGACAAAGAAAATGCTGAAATCAAAGAGGAGGAAGGAGGAAGGAGGAGGAAGAAGGGGAAGGAAGAAGGGGAAGGAAGAAGGGGAAGGAAGAAGGGGAAGGAAGAAGGGGAAGGAAGAAGGGAAAGGAAGAAGGGAAAGGAAGAAGGGGAAGGAGGAAAGGGAAGGAGGAAAGGGAAGGAGGAAGGGGAAGGAGGAAGGGAAAAAGTGCAAAGATGGAAATAATCATATGACGGATGATAAAATTATTTTGAAAGATAGTATAAATGCAGTAGATTTTTCGATGCAGTATAATATAATAGCGAATAGTAAGAGTTACGCTGGCATGTATTAATTTAACATTTTAGTTAAACAATATAAATATTTAGTGAATTTTGTACTTTTTCTGCAGTATTATGTGTGGTTTGTTGTTTTAATGCGTGAAACGCATTAACACTTTAATACATTCTTCACAATTTACAGTTATTAATTTTGGTCACAAAAATGGTTCTTAGAAACAATAGTGAAATTCGTTATGTAAACAAGACATAGAACCCAGTGAACGCAAAGAACCTCAAGTGTCTGAAGGTAGAATGACATGAAAATGAATATGAATATGAAATAGAGAAAGAAGACTTAAGGGAATAAGAGAAGGAAGATGAAAAAAGGGGAAGAATAAGGGAAAGAGAAAGAGGAGAACGAAAGAAGAGAGAGACAGAGGGAGAGAGAGAGAGAGAGAGAGAGAGAGAGAGAGAGAGAGAGAGAGAAGAGGAAGAAGCAGAGGAAAAATGTGTTGAGGGTAAGGCTAGGAGAAAGAAGGATTAGGGAAAAAGTTATGGGAAGAAGAAGTAAGAAAGGAAGGTGGAGAAGAGGAACAATTAGTCGAAGATGAGGCGAGGAGGAAAAAAATAAAGACGAAAAAGGAGAGGAGAAAGAACAGGAGGCAAGGAGGAAAATAGCGAGGGTAAAGAAGGAGAGGTGTAAGAAGGCTAGAAAGGAGTGGAGGATGACACAGAGAAGGAAGAAGCAGAGTAGGGAGAAGGAGAGGGAAAAGGGGGAGAGACGGGTGGCAAAGTTGCGCTCACGTGACGTTGGTAAGGCGCGCCAGCTCGGACCACAGCTCGCCCAGTTCCCCTCCGCGGCGTCGCTGATGGCGAGGCCGCCGGCCGGCCGCTGCAAGCAGTTCTTGCGCCGTTGCGTGCCTCCGAAGCGGCCCAGCGGCCGCGGAGCGCGTGTAATTGCGGGAAAGAGAAACCCGGACACGCGGCTTCCGGCTGGCCTTGCGTAACGGCGCGGTCTGCATTCGGACGTGCACTTGTCGATTATCAGTGATCAAAAGATTTTTATCGCAAAATAAAAAAAGTGTATCAGGAAGTTTACATTAAAATAATGCAAACAATGATCGACATCTTTGCAAAAAACAAAACAATAAAAATAGTGTACTCATGCCAACATGCCACAGTTTGTAAACCATTGTTTGGATCGTCAAAGTAGCTTTATACTGAGAACAAACTCCTAATAATCAGATCGAGAACTGTCCTAAACATTCTAATGGTGAATAAACGCATGGGAAAACATTCTAACATTCCTGATTGTGTATTAGAAGAAAATGACTATGACCTGTCGTATTAAATATACAAAATAACAAATTGTGAAACTAATTGTACCTCCGATTCAGGATTTTGAGCGATTGTGATCCCATGTGATGCGGAATAGAGGTATCTAGTAGAGATAAATATATAATGTTTGATCTAAAAGGATCTCAGTTTCTAGAGAAGTTAAAAAATAATTAAATGATTTTAGGATGTCCAGTTTTTAAGTAAAGCAATCGAATACGCGGGAGAGAAGAGCGCGGGGGGGAGGGGTTATAACTGTAATATTTAATAATAAGCGAAAAGAGAACATTCAAACGAAAGAAACAAACAACAAACAAAAAAGTATACACGTTTATCGGAATGTGTGTACTACGGGTCATTTTATCTTCTGCAGAAAGCTTTATTACCTCGGATATTACAATGAGTCATTTAATTTACTTCGAACACGTAAATAAACATAATACAAATGTGATCTAATATGGTTAAAAATCTCCGTGTATTCTTTTGTACCATACACCCATCTAAATAATTTCGATTTGGGGCGCAAAAATTAAAATACATGAATTGAAATAAATCTGTGCAACGTCCTGTCACGTGAAAGGTGGCTATATTTCTTTAGATACTATAAGTATGGTCCAGGATCTCGAAAAAATACAAAAGCAATGTAATAATTTGCATTTTTTTAACTAAATATACAATTTTTTTAGCATATTCCGCCTATTGACATATTGGGCGGACTGACTGAATATATTAAATGAATCATAACTCACTTCAGAACTGACATCTTGCGCCAGTGAGGTTCCAAAGCAGAATGCAACCACCAATATTTTTTCTTTACGTTTTGCGAAATAGAACACCACCTTTTGTGTCATCTTTGGCAGAACATAAAGAACTGTTGTACTGAGCATTCGTACGTACTGTGTTATTGCGAGAAGTTTTATGTCTGATTTGTTTAACAAATGTAATGCAGTTACGTTTGCAGCAGTGTGCCCGCTACTTCTTTTGGGGAAACCATTTCGTGTGGTACTGTTGTTGACAGTGCCGGGCGCTGGCTGCGCCGGAGGGTGCGGAGGGCGCTACCGTGAGGAAGGCGGCGCGCAGGGCGCAGCAGCGGCTGGGCCGCCAGGGGGCGCACGAGCAGCGGCGCCGAGGGGCCGGGGCGGAAGGCCTTCAGCAGCCAGCGCGGCCCGTCCGCCCCGCACGCCCGCGGAAGTGCCGCGCACGCGCAAAACCAGACACAAAACCAAACCATAGCCTGACATGAAAGCTTAGGCCGTGCCCTGCGGGAGCTACGACAAGCGACAGGTTGAAGCGACCAGTCGCGATGCCGCGCAACACAACGCGAGGTGTCCTACGTAGGCGACAGGACGCTGCGACAGCGACAGCCGCCGCGCTGAACGGAAGCCTAACCTCATTCACTTCTATAGGGACACTATACAGCATATTGTGATGTATGTATTACAAAATATAATTAGCAGCTGCAAAATTCAATGAAAATAATATAAATTAACATGATTTAATGAAGAAATAAATACATAAATACATGTTATCTTCAGTGCATCAGCCACTTCTTTCCATAGTTCCCCACTCACAAAACTATTGTGGTATTCATTCTATTGTTCCACAGTTCCGTTATTTTTTTCACTTCTTCAATTAAACGTTCCATTGTCACTATCCGGCATCATTGAAGAGGGAAATCCAAGACCAAAAGAGCGAAATTATAAGCGCGACAAAGCGAGAAGCATCGACAGTTGTGACAAGATTCAAACACGTTTGAATCTCGGATGCCGCCGTTTGTAGTGCTTTCGTCGCGCTCGCCATGGATGTCGCTGACGCAGGACGGGCAGATAGTCTACTGACTGAGAATTTGAAATTTGTCGCTTGAAGCAGTCGCTGTCGCAAGATGTAGCTCACGCAGGACGCGTCCTTATTCTTTTTCCTTCTAGTGGGAATTTTACAGCTCTTGTTGTCGCTGTAATTTGTTTGCCATTATAGTCGGTTGATTTAAGTGCAGCACTGCGTATTGATTAATTGATGATTAAGGATTAAGGGCGCTTCTATATGTAAATTCATTGGAGCTCATCTCAAATTTTTGTAAAAATGTGAATGCACTGTGATAGTGCTGAGCCAAAACACTTTTTAAAATACATAGGAAAGATGCGTAAAGAAAACATCAGTATATATTCTCTAGAAGAAAATGAAGGATTCGGCACAGAAGGATACAAGTGAACACTATTTTGGCGAGGAAAACCCGTGTTAAATGAACAATATATTTCTCTCTCAGATAACGCTACAAATTCCACTCTCCCGTAGAAAGCTGAACAGATTTCAAAGAGAGGATTCGTCATTACGAATGCTCTCTCCTAGAGAAGCGGGAAAGCCATGCCCTCAGCGGCCCTCTAACCTAAACACAGTGTACAAGAGCAACTTCTTCAAGAGCTTCTCTGTCAACGTTTTCTGTAATAAGTGCTAGAAGGGATTGATTGGCGTGGAAAAGATACCCGTGAGAGAAATGACAGAGACCGATTCCAAAGCGCGCAGCATTATCTCCTCACGCCTAGCATCATGAGATGAAGCCCATTATTTATGTACTCCTTCATTCTCTTGAGCTTAAAATACGATTTTGGCCATTATCTACCATGCTTTGAGTACGAACCATCTTGATAAGGGCTTTGTATCGGCTAAACGCACTGTAATGCAGTCGACCGGTGGTTGCCTCGTGGCCTGCTTCGCTAGTTGGTCAGCTATTTCAATCCCTGTCATTCCTGGGTGACCAGGGTTTCAAAAAAGAATCAAATTGTAACGTTGCTGTATAAGATTATTTTTTTGCCGGATGATCATTCTTAAGAGGTCGGGAAGAGGAAAGGATTAGATTGATGCGATAACACAAGAATCCCTGCAAACCACTTCGCATTTAAAATCCCTGCATACGTCTTCTTGTTTGTCTCGGCTGGGGCGGGGCCCTGCTGGTGAGCGATACCTGGTTGTGGTAAAACTTTACAAGTTGACATGTAGGTCGACGCCGGATGTCGCCATCCTGCTGGAGAAGATCACCGCCACCAACAAGAAAGAAACATTCCCAACACTTACATGACCTCATCTACTGACCTCTTCAGTTGGCACACCCGGGAACCCGAAATATTGAACCGGCTCTCTGAGTAGTGAATCGCAGGAGCAGGCGAGCGAGTACCTGTCGCAGGGGTGCGTGGGCGGCGGGGCGGCGGAGGTCGCCCAGGGCGAGGGCGAGCGCGGGGCCGCGGGCGCAGGGGGCGTAGCGGGCGTGGTGTGCGTGGCCAGCGGGCGGGGGCGTGGGCGGGGGCTGGGCGGCAAATCGCCCGCGCTGCCCCAACCGCCCCCACAGCGCGCGCACTCGCCCCGCGGCCAGCAGCGACTCTGCAAGCCACCCACGCGCCCGTCACACGCCACGCACACTCTCACGAACGATTACAGGCGCGTGCATGTGGATTTACAAGAGTGATTAAATTTAATGACACATATTCAATTATTACATTATCTTTTGGCAGAGGAACCAATAACACACAACTGGGAACAAACCAGTTTTCAGCCCTCCAAAGTAATTCATCTTCAAGAGTGTTGTTGGCGGAACACGATATTGTGACCAGACTAATTCCAGTTATCATAAAAATATACTGAAATACCGCCATTATTTTAGCTCAGTGGAGGTGTAAATCACGTTCTCAAGAGAACAAACGCACGTCGGTAAATTATGGAATTTAATATTTCTAATGTTCAAAATCGTCTAATGGGAAAACAGTGAAACAAATACGACCATTCAGTCAAAAGTCTTTTTTTCAGACGCACAAAGAATCAGTGCATTATGTATCATCTACGAATAAATATAGTGATGCCTGTTACAGCGGCTTCTTGAGAGTTCGTATTCTTGAGAGTCGTTGGTTAGTCCCATGATACTGAAACACAACTGCGTTAATAACGAAGAAATAGTCCCTCTCACGTTCGACTTATCTGCCTTCATCTCCTACTTTCAGTACATGAACGAAGTATCCAAAAGCAATGCCTAACGTAACTATCGCATGTCGAAATTTGACGGTAAAGTTTATTGTTTATTTCAGCAGAAAGCAATAGGAGTATTACAATCGAAGATCTACGAACTCCTTGCCTCAGATTTAATCTCGCGAGACAGCATTTGCTGGCGGCGATAGTGCAATTTCCGCGCAATCACCCCCTCGCGCCACCGCTGATAAACAGAGTTCCATAACTCAAAATTGGACAGGGACTCAACTCTTCTGCGTAATAATAGATCACACTACGACCCGCGAACCTGCCTGTGTGTACAATTTACGAGATTGGGGTCTGGATGGGTGGCTTCATGTGTCGTGTTTGAGTCTGATATTGACAAGCGATATTGACACGGCGTAAAAGACCATTGACAAACTCCTTACGACCGAGACTTACGACTTAACGATTACAATGTCAGGAAGTTTAAACACCCAAACAAGGAATAAAAGTATGTGACAAAGTGGGAATGAAAAGTGTAGTTTACCCTTGACTGGCGGAAATAGAGATTTTTCTGGTGTTCTTGTGGTAAATTCAGTAAGTGAAAGAAACTTAAGTGAACTGACAGATATTTTTTCATAGGAACTTGAAAATATTGTTTTAAAAAGAACTAACGACATTCTTATGACCCTGAAAATCCAAAAATAAATCTAATAACGTTTGTTAATTAATTTCATTTTTAAAAATTCAGTTTGTTTATAAGTAGTAAATGTAGTTACAGTAACATTCGTATAAAGAATCGTCATGTTTACTGATAAGTAGTTGTATAATGTTATCGCATGTGTTTTTCCTTGAAAGGTGAAGCGATGCCCTCAGGGCCATTGCCTATACTTCTGAACTGGCCCACCGCCAGCACATGGCTCTCAAATTCCGGGTGATTGCTTGATTGATTGTTAGTGATTCCCGGCGCGTCCTCTACTAGTCATTAATCCCGTACGTGAAGTGCATGTTTTTGCTCTTCAGGGGAGGGGCCGGTGATCCCCAGTCGTGTGGCGAGCTCCGGAGCCGAAATACCGTCAGCTAGCGGTGTTTTCCCAAGCAGGTATCTCCCACCAGCTGGGCACCGCCCCAGCCGGGACAAGTTCTAAGCTCCCGACCGGTCTCCCGGCATGTGTGGTGGAGTAGTGCATGTTAATGTGTGTGTGTGTGTGTGTTATGAGTGAGGTTAGGACAAAGAAGAATTAGGAAAGATCGCGCGCGGTCCGTGGCCCGTGTGTTAGAGTACTGCTCCCGCATTCATTTAGTGTTGATCGGAGAAACCTCAATTTTCAATCTAATGATTCCATCGTTTTTTATTCAATTTTGTTGTTGAAGAGTGTGAAGGACGTTTAAAAGAATTGTGTTGGTTTCGTGTTCGTTGAAAGCCTTAGTTATTCGAAAATTGCAAAAGTTCAAAATTTTTTCGGAGTCTCCCTACAACTATAATATTAAAGATAAAGTTTTTCTTCTTAATGAATAGTAGTAATATAATAGTTTTGAAATAAGGTCTGGTAGAATTTTTCAAAAATTTGAGTACTATTCGCGTAAAAAAAATACGGGCGAGAAAGAACGAGCGGGTTCAGCTAGTTTATAATTGCGCGGAGAAATAGGAGAAACATTTTTTGCGGCCTCTATAATATACAATAATTTAAAAGTTTGTTTTTAACTAAAAATTTAAAAAATATTACATATTTGAACAAGCATTTACGACAAAACAGTAAAAAAAGAAACATAAAACTTCGTGAAATATTTCATTTTACTTAATTATTCCGATATTCTGAAAGTTTTTGAATGTGGGTTGAATTTTCTTAATGAGTATAATATAGGGGCTTTCTTCACGTAGAATATCTAGTAATAATATACCCTTTTTGCTTGTCTTTAAAGACTCCTCCAATTAAGCAACCACCCTCCTCTATTAGATCACTATAGCACTTTTACTTAAAGCCTCCTCACTTAGATCACTATACAGCCAACACAGGCCACATACTGCAGTTTCCAGTGTATTTAACATTCATAATCTATTACATTGTTTTTTTGAAACCTCTAAAAAATCATTCACTACATTTGTTTACACATCTACACTTCCATGGAGTAATTAACCTGAAGAAATCATTATCAATAGTGCTTTTTGGGGTCAATGCCCCCCCCCCATCTCGATCAGGTTTTCGTCCAATTTCCCTGATCCTTGAGTAAAAGCTGGAATGGACCCTTGTTTTGCTTTTGGACATAAATGTAACTTTAAATTAATTCTTGCTATAGCAGGTCACACAGTTTTTAACTAATTTTTAATTAAATAAATAAATAAATTTCATAATTTCCAAGTCATTTTATTCATTGTTATCAATGTCCAGACATAAGAAAATATTTACTATTAACTATAACTTATTTCTATTAATCATGTTTCGTGTTTTATTATTATATGTGCATTGAATTGTGTAAAAAATTACATCTCTTAATTGTAACAAACTGTGAACACATTTCATTTTAATGTACTTAAAACTGGCACAGGCAATAACGAAAGAAAATTGCAAATGCAATCCACCAAATTCAAAATATATTTGAAAATATATTATCAAATATAAGGCAATTACCACCGAAGTATTCCGCGAGGAGCAAAATGTATTATAATTTTACGGTAAAATAATTACAATTTTAAATAAATTTTACACTTCTTTATACACATTAAATACAA